>JASFXZ010000042.1:2202216-2625628 GCA_032209605.1 Mactromeris polynyma
CATCCTACAAAAAAACCAAGAAAAGAAATAAAACAAGGAATATAGACATGTGAATACATACCCTGAGCTTCAGTTTTTGAATTATGGAGTATACAAAATAAAAACAAACACGGGAACACTGTTTGAATCTTATTGGAATTTGTTACACTCCAAGAAGACACATACGCACAGGGCTCTAGAAATCCACTAGCCAGACATCCCGGACAAGTCTAATTGCCGATTCGGGCTACCAACAGTTGAGTTGGACTTATTCTGGGACAAGTCTGTTATGCACGCCTACTTTACTGTTAATCCGTACCATATTCTATGCTTGTACAACTAGCCTCCCATGTTGGACAAGTCAAAATTGACACGTACACTAGTCTGGGACATCTGTATTTAAAGATAATATCTAGAGCCCTGATGCAGCTGGCCGAAGTACTTGAACTTTACTGATTTGTTCACAACATTATGTTCCTCATAAAAATATCAATATGATTATGTCCCTAGAGCCAACGTCTATGACAGGTTTTATAATAGATAGTTCCCACATTTACAATATTTACCTCAGAATTGTCGACCATATTGATAGGCAAATTTCCTTAAAGTTTATTTGGAATATAATGTAAATGATGATAAACTAATCCGATATAAAAATAACTTATTCATTATGCTCATTTGGGCATTTGGCTCAATAAGTTGAAGAAAAAGTGGTCATCACATGCAAATTATATTGGTATTTTCTCGAATATTACATATTTGGAAATTATTCCTATAAGGGCTTATCAGTTTTTGCCTATCAAAATGGCCGATGATTAAGAACAAGGGAGGTAACAGACATAATTATTTCATACCTTCAGTATAATACCCATACGTTTAGTTTCTGATGTAAATGGAAATATTTGAAGTATTGTATAAGATAGAATGGTTCCATTGGGTGCCTTAAGCTGCATTGAATTGAAATCTCTCTTCACCAATGTCAGTCCAACACTTTCTGTCCAGGTTACCAAGGCAACCTGAAAAAACATAGTAAATCAGTCGCCATATGAAGGTCATTATTACATCAAATATCATTCCGTTGCTTTCCTTTATTTGACCAATTGACCTTTAGGTTCAAGCCACATATACAAGTAAATAAAAAATAAGTACCACTACTTGCAACAAGTTACAAAGTTTTGATAAAAAAGTAGAGAAAGTAATCTATTGCTTTTGATCGGATTTTTTTTTTCAATGACATTCATTTAATTGTTATTCCAGGATTTCTCTCTCAAGGGGTAGGAACAGAGACCAATTCAAACGGGGGAAGGTCAGAATCTGTAGGTGAGGGTCAAAAACCAATTAATATTCTGTTAGCGGCCTCCTTATTTTCGACTGTTGTTCATACCCCCCAAGAGATTTTTTTGTGGAAGAGCCCGGATCATTTTAGTATGTTAAGAATGTTTCAATGTAATACCTTTGATGCATGATATTTTTAAAGTCCTGTTGCTTAAATAACTAATACACAAACTAACCTCATCAGGACTCGAAGCTTGATATACCACTGTTTGTTGGCTCTGTTGATCCGCCTCAACTTGTAATGAAGCTTCCTCAGATTTGCTATCATCATAAACAGGTGTTACATTGTGACAGAGAGCTAATGCTTGCACTGCCTCCAGTACTCGTGTAACAACAGTTCTCCTCACTGGTGTACCCAGTCTCGATGGTGTGCTAGCAGACTGGTTGTGTGAAAATGCTGTCTTAAGGTGTGCAGTAACCTGAAATGATATATAATTTACTCCCTGTCTCAAGCAATACCTAGAAGAAATGACAAATTTCTGTCAAGGTTTACATATATAGAAATCTATTAGTAACAGTTGAAACCTGATTGGACTGCTAGTTTTTTGCAAGCAGCTCACAGTTACAGTTTAAAAAATGCAATGTATGATATCAGATCATAGTTCGAGAAATTGACAAACCTGATAAGAAATTTCTTCAAGACAATTTAGGATGTAAAAAAGCATATGCAATATCACAAGTGTCAAATATATTAAGTACGTAATTAATTTTTTCCGAATTTTACCATTTTATAGCCAAAATACCTATAACTTTGAAAAAAGTGGACACTTCCGCTGACATACAAGTCAAATTGTAGCATTTTGGAAAATCTAGGTGCCCAACGGTCAACTCAAGGGGTCAAATGGAACCCCTGGGAATGCCATATCTTGAGCATACTATTTGGAACAAAGATGTCCAATCATATTTAATATCAGTGGTGACTTATAGTTTCTAATGAGATTGATGGAGAAGAGTTTCAGACTTGCACTTACCTCGTCTACAGTTTCTGGTGTATAGGCCACAGTTCCTAAATGTAACTTTTTGAAAATCTGAAGATAAACATAAAGAAAAGATAATGCATACTTAACATCAACCAGTGATTTTTTTCTACATTAAGTCTTCGTTCATACCACAATTGCAGTAGAATTAAAATTGTCAGTTAACCATATTGTCGAATTTTATGATAGCTCTTCACCAAAGAGATTCTTTTATTTTTGTTATCGTCCATTTCATTGGTCGAGAAATGCTAATGAATATTAATGCATTACGAAGTTTCCCTAACCAATTTGCACAGGGTATCATATATGTTATGAATAGCCTGGGTACCGAGGATGCAATAACCAGGATCTTGTCTCTTAACCCTATCTCACGAATACAATGCCTATATGAACTAATAATAATTCAAGTTAAACAGACAATACTTGTGAGAAGAAAATATACCAATATACCATTTCATTTTGTGTCAAAGTTCCTGTTTTGTCTGTGAGAAGATAACTAATTCTACCAAGTTCTTCAGGAATTGTTGTACTCCGTACTACTGTTCCTTTGATGTTTTGGTCCCTTGTGATCATGTATGAATACCAAGCTTTGCCCATGTCAAGGTTCACACGTAAACTGAAACATAAATTATTTAATGCTGAATCTTTTAATTGAGAACCATTATTATACAGTCTGAGCAACAATCCCTTGCAAGACCAAAATGTATTTTTTGTATCCACAATGCAATGATTGAGCAAAAAAACCTGGGCCCATATTCACAAACGTTTTGACTGAATCTCAGTCTTAAGACTTTAAAAGATTGTGAATTTTCATTTTGTTCCTTCGATATTGTTACTCAATATAACATGGCAAAAGTGTAGAGTGAGTAATAAGAAATATTCAGGCAAAAATTTGTCCGTTTAAATATAATGAAAACGAAATGCTTGTAAATTTAATTTTTGCAATTTTAAAGTCTAAGTCTGAGATTCAGTCTTAAAACATTTGTGAATACAGGCCCTGGTTCATTGTATAAAATGGCTAGACATTGAATTCCTCCTATTACAGACTTTAAGTACCAATGTCAAGAAAGTAAAACAAATTTAAACTGGAAGTTCTGTTGCTGGTTTAATTCAAAGGGGTCCGTAACAATTTCTACTTTCACTTTCACTTGTATACTGTAATATATATATTACAGTTTAGACGAACACAAAGTGAAAGCAGAAATTGTTACAGACCCCTTTGGTTTAATTAAGGTAAACATGTGTTCTAAATTATTTGAAAAACATTCCAGTGAGATAAAATATATGGAGTAGACATGAAGCACTGTCCGTGTTTTCCGATGTTTAAACGACAAATGAACTGTATTGGCAATATGTTTTTGGGTCTGGTGGGCGAATTTCATTTATTAATAACTTCTTGATGTATAAAGTGTAAAAGATTGGCATGTTATATGGACAGCCACTGACCTATAATCTCATCGTATGACCTTGATCAGAATATGGACAAAAATTGTGTTCTGCATATCATAATACAGTAAATATTAGGGACTTATTTGAAAATCTTGCCAGGGGGTAAAAAAATAATGGAGCGCACACAACTTTGGAACAGGCGACTGGAGTAAACAAAAATATGTCTCACAAAATTTTTGGGGAGACCTCATACTTGCTAAGGAATATGAAAATATAATATATATTTTAGTACCTGATTGGAATGATGTATGAAAACAGCAGAATAAATCTGAACAAGTATCTATACCAAGGTCCTCCCCATCCCTGTAATATACAATGTGTAACAATACAATGAACAAGCATCTCAACATATATCACTATAGTAGGTACCAGGTGTCTGTTTCATGATATTTCAGACAGGAGAATACAGTGGTTTGAGACAAACCTGTACAACATCAATGATGATACACACTGCTGTACAGTTTTATAAGCATAAACATTGAAATAATTAACCTTAGAGAAATCATTATATGAGGCATGCAACGTCCTATATACATGAAACAATCATGTTTTAAATATCTCTATATATTAGACAAAAGACTCGAATTTGAGACATTTTGTGAAGTCAGGATCAGAGTAAGGGGTCTTCGTTACGAAATGCATTTGCAATTTTTTTTATTTGAACACGGCTTCAGTTTTAGCCAGACAATTTAGAAGAACAATACATCATTAAAAAGAATAACAACAGCAGCATTAAACAGAGTTTTAATGTTAACCAAATGGAAGTAACTCTTACAACAATAGTAAATTGAAGTTTCACCAAGAAATAAAAATAGTAATAGTTCATTTGTGTCAAATCTGTAACTATAATAACATCAACAAACTACAACATCAACAATCTTCACATTTAAGACAAATAAAAAATAGTTTTCTTTCATTTAAAAACATTTTTTTCCAGATAAAAAATGTTTAATATTAACAGCTGACAATGTCATAGATTCAGGATATTAGACAAACAATGTTTGAACAGAAAGCTTTACCTTCAAGATCATCATAACAATTGACAGAACAACAACAGCAGAGAATAGCACCTTGGTGAGAGTATTCACTTCCAGATCCAGTAAACCAGTCTGTAAGTATTCAAATTCATTACAAATAAGTAATGCAAGTACAATGTCAGGCAGTCGCGGTCCAGTGGTTAGTGCACTGGACTTGTAACTCGGCGATCTGGATTCGATTCCCGGTCGCCGCAGGTCATACCCTTCCATGAAAATTTGACAAAAATGTTGATTTTCCTCCACATGTGGAGAAGTTGCCGGCTCCTTGTGAAAGGGTAAGTTAGTACTGGTTAGAATTCAGTCCAGGAAAAACTGGTTAGGTGAAAAGGCCGCCGTATATAACTGAAATATCGTTGAGAAACGGCGTTAAACCCGATGAAACAAGTACAATGTCAGGCAATAATACATGTTCACTTTATGGTACTTGCCGCAACCACAAGTTAATTTCCTGTTCTAATTTGAAGACGAAAAAAGCAACTATGAATTTGGTACTTCAGTACTTCGAGGGTTCAACGCAAGACTATCATAACTCCTATGTATTTATATAGGAGTTACGATAGTCTAGCACTGAACCCTAGATTTATAACCATGAACTTGACCTTCAACATTCCTATTATGCGTCTGTTTCTAATTTTGATGTAAGCAGAAGCTATCACTTGACAAGACTTTTACGGGTAGCAAATGAATTTGAATCTGAACAAAGGAATTAAGGAGACAAGAAAATTCTGCTATCACTTGACAAGACTTTTACGGTAGCGAATGAATTTGAATCTGAACAAAGGAATTAAGGAGACAAGAAATTCTATCTGCTTCTAATAAACATACACATGGTTCTAACATACACAAACAGTCATTTTTGTAATAAACAGTTAAACCTGAATAATAAGAACCACCGTTGGGCCCTTGAAAAATTGGTCCAATATTGAGGTGGTCTTAATATTGAGGTAGAATACTGAGCAAAACAGTGAAAATGGACTTGAAAATTGTGTTCTTTATTTTGAGGTGGTCTTAACATTGAGGTTGTCTTTAACTGAGGTGTTATTGTACATCCCACTACTTACTTTACTTTTTGGTTGTGAGGTATTCATCACACTCCTACTCTCACATCCGGTGTATATGACCATACCGAGAGCTGTACCCGAAGCTACCACTGTATTAGCCCACAATGTGTTCTCTATACTCAGAGACTCACTACCCACATCTTCATCCGTCTGTAATACAGATAAACATATACATTGTATACCTGTATCAGGACCAGCAGACAATGCTACACACCAAATATCATGGCCCTAGCCTAATGGTTTTGGACAAGAAGATTTTCAAAGTTTACACTTCTGTGACCTACTTATGCAGCAGACCAGACCCTTTATGCAACTTTGAAAAAGGCTCACCCAAGGATCATTCCTATGAAGTTTGGACAAAATCCATTCAGTGGTATAGGAGGAGATATTGTTTAAAGAAAATGTCGACAGTCATTTGTTCTCTAGTAGTTCTCTCTGTAGAAGATTTTACTTTCTCTCAGTAATATTTCTTCTTCTTGGATAAGTTCATTACTGAACATTTCATTTATATCATTAGAAATTAAATGATTAATTTGTGAGAAGAGTTATCTGGACTCTTACCAAAATACCAGATTTTAAAATACTAATTAATATAACCAGCAAGACTATAATTTAAATGCATACTCTCTTGTAAGTCCCAACAAAGCTATGTATATCTTTCTGTGGTGCTTCTGCGTATACTTGTGCTTTAATGTCCAACAAATCCTGAAATAGATCATCAAAAACAATCAGTATCAAACAACAAATGGTTACTATGGTAATAAGTTTTCATTTCTTGTACACTTGTAAAGCAAGAAAGTATTGGTAGAATGGATGCTCCCTGAAAAAGGAACATGATTGACCATGAATTATGAACATGCAGACAATATATGCATCTGCTACTGGTAGTGAAGCTTCCCATTCAGTTTCATTGCATTCCAGTTGGTGGTTGCTGAGGAATAGTGCGGACACAAATTTAGGTTGGACGGACGCAAACACATACCAATGCAAGGTCAGACAGACAGGCAGACAAAGCTGTAGCTATATGCTTCTCCATTGGGAAACATAAATACTCTGCAAAAAGTTATGTCCAACTTGTATGTTAGAATACAATGGGGGACAACCAATTACAAAAAAAGACAAAAATAATCAAATTAATTATACATGTAATATATATATCGCTGAAAAAACACAAAAATTCACTTAAATCAAAATTTTATTAAAATATATGTTTGGTAATCAGTAAAAATTACTGTTTCAAACATTTTAAAAAAGTTTTTTCATAGTCACTGCCTTTTCATTATGTAGTAGAATTTGATGATCAATAAAACTCTTAAGAAATTCATAAAAACTTACAGCATTACTGGACAATCCTTGCGTGTTCTGTAGCGCTAGTCTAAGTTTCCAGTCTGTCTCACCGTCAAGTTGATCTGTACGTATAAAACAAGATCCTGTCTTCTCTGTTGTACGTAAAAATATCATATCAGCTGGGACACGCTGATCCTGAGGAAGAGAAAGATAGTGATTTAGCAAGTAGCTTTAAAGCGATATTACATATATGCTAAAATCCAACACTCATGTATGGAATGATGATGCAGGAATGTTAAGGTTAAGCCACTTTTCATATATTTTGAAAATATATGGACATTTTCAAAAAAATAACTATATAAAAGAAATGTAACAAAAAATACTGTTACTACAATTTACTACAAATCAGTAACAGTATGTTTCTTGCTGTGCTAAAAAATAGTATCTCCAATATAAACTTATAATTGTCTTCATACAATTTCATATCAAGGTGATGCACAAATGTATAATATGGAATGGCATTTACCTTTTCCACAAATATTAGATCTCCAACTTTGATGCTTGAACTCGGTACCTGTACTATACCACTGTTGGTAAAGATCTTAAACTTCTGAGAATTGGCCTCCTTATCCCGTCTGTATCTTCTGAAATCATCGAGAGCCTCTCGACACATTGTCACAAATAGCACAAAAGACTGGAAATAGACGTAACAAAAATATATTGCTAACATGCTGAGTTGGTTTAAAGTGTTGTCAATTAGAATGGGCCAATGTGCAAATTCAAATGGCATTTGTGCCTGTTTAAATTTGCAAAGATTGTGTTTTATTTACCAGGCAACCCCAGCTGGCTGTTACTTTTCAGTAAGGACCAGTTCATACAACTCTTTTTGATAACACTGGGTTTATTTCACACATAAAAAGAAGGCAATTCTTTCAAGACAAAAAAATCACAATTCAGTACAAAAAGAAAATGGTTCACATTTGGGAAAGACCAAAGAATTTAATTTTTGTAATGAGACTTTGAGTCACATAAACAGCCAGGTCATGAGGTGACTATTCCAGTCATTAACTCATTAGGGCGGAGAAAGACTCAAGTGGACACCTGGTTAGAACAACACACCTACTCCTGTAAGCCAGCTGGATGACTCCCTAACTTACAAATTCTATATCATGAATTGGATTTGAACTCACAGAAGTGAGAGGCAAGTAATTTTAAGTCAATGACCATAACAATATGACTATGTGGGACATCTTTATTGATTTAATAAACCAAACAAAAGCAAAAATGACCAGAAAACAATGTTAAACATTGACTAGACACAAATACTCACCAACGGTCCCCAGTAAGTATAGAGATATCCAATTCTTATCTCAGGAATAAACTGTGACGATGCCATGACAAGAAAATACAAGTTCAAGAAAAACTTGAACTGTTCAAAAAGCACCTGTAATTTATAAACAGCACATTTTGTTATCTTATATTCAGTGACACAGTGTTTATTACAATTCCATTTTTTTTCAAAAGCTTCAGTTTTGAACTAAATACAGGTTTAAAATGAGATGTTTGTACAATAAACAATAATGTTGAATTTGAAATATATTTTTAAAAATTTCACAATATTTTAAACAATAATACATAAAATTCACATATTTCACCCAGCAATATATTGTATGAGTTATGACAGCCCATCCCCTGTTGTTGTAATAGTTCTATATTTACCTTTGGAATGAATGTAATGATACTATATTTCTGGTTTCGAACAACATTTTTTGGATATCTTTCTTCGCTTAACCGTTCCATACCCAATGGAACAGTTCTTGGTTTCAAAACCTTTTTCTTACAGCAACATCGGATACAACTAGAATGTAACGAGGCATTGATATAAATAAAGTCTATGAAAACAAAAAATATTATACATTTTTGTACTGTATAGCACTTTGACGTCGTGCATTATATTATATAAGTCAACAGTTCTATATTGTTTAATTTGGACAAGTATTTTTAGGTTTGTTGGTGCAAAAAATGATGGCTAAGAAAAAATATCATCTCAGGTAATTTTGAGTATTAAGAAGTTTCCGCAAGTTTATAAGCGCTATTAACCATGACTTTGAGACAGAGGTGGAGCAAAGCTTATAAATGAAACTTAGTTGTTAAGACCTTTTGTCTTAAGTAGCAAAAAGTATGAATATAATGAAATCAGTATATATGAACTTATTACCAACTGCAACAGCTCTCCCAAATATTTGAGCACCAGAATGAGATCCTTGACTGCCCATAAGGCCTCTGCCTCTTTGGCCTAACTAGAGATTCATTTTCATCCATATTGAAGTGTTCACTGGACATCAACGGAATTTCATCTAATGATTCGTCATCTGAAGATCTGACAAAATTATGAAATTTCTATAATACAAAAAAAGCATACTAGCTATATAGTATGTAATTAATTGAATATTGTCCTAAAGTTTAGCTCACTTCAACCAGAAAAGTTCCAATAGATAGTTCCCACATGTACAATATTTACCTCCCTTGATCTTAATCATCAGCCATTTTGATAGGCAAAACTGATAAGTCCTTTTAATATACCTGATTTTATTTTATCATGGTTTAAATTATATTCCCTACAAACTAATAATATGGCTGAATATTCAGAAAAAGGGAGGTAAATATTGTAAATGTGGGAACTATCTATAGTTTAAAATCTTCTCATACAAGAGAAAGAGCGCTTTAATTGACCCATCTAACTGAGACAACTCATCAGATTCGTATATAAGGGCTAAATTAAAATTAAGTTTGTTTGCCCTATACAGACCGACCCGAGATTTAGCCGCCGACTCAAAAACATTTATTGCAAAATTCTGATATTTTTTTTTGGGTTATAAACCCGAGACCGACCCGAGCGTTTATTAAACACAGTTTATATGCCTATGATCATGCCTGGATGATCTTGGTTAATCATGGTTAATTATTGATAGTCTAGACGACTAGTCTAGATGACTATACACCATTATGTCACACTACGATGTGTGCAGTTTGTATCAAAAGGCAAAACAATGACTATTTTTGTTTCATTATGTTTGCCTTAAGTTATGATAACTTCCTATCGCTAGAAAGACTTTGGAACCCAAAGTTAGAAAAAAGTATGACACAAAAATGGTCATAGTTGCCCTTATAATATATTCATCAACAATGCCTCCTGCTCATACTCACTAAAACAGACGGGCTATATAAAGTATTAAAAATAAGTCTACATAAAGGTGTCAATTTTGCTTTCATTTTACCAACATTAATTTTTTCTGAATTGATCCGAGCTTATAATGTTAACCATGTATTGACAACCACATGTCATTTAACCGTATCTTTTTTAATATTTACAATTATTTTACTGTACATACCCGCTCACCCAATGTACCACATGCCAAAATTAACACGCACGAACAATACATTTCGACTAAAACATATTAAAATTTCCACAATAAAATAAAATATTTTTCCTACCTACCTACCCACCTCTAAAATCTAGGGTCGGTAAGGGGCAAACAAAGACTTTTTTAATTTTGGCCTAACCAAAAAGCATAAAAAATTTGAAGCATCGTACAATTTAAAATTGATAAATTATACCATAATGCACCAGTCAATTGTAACCACGGCCCCCCAAGGTCCGGGGAATAGCGGGGACTTTGACTTTCGGTCCAGCCAATCCCAGGTAAAATCCCCGCCCTGCGGGGACAAACTGCTGGTAAAATCCCCGCCAAATGCCCCCGCACCCCGGGGACATCCTAGGTAAGGCCCATTCCCCGCTATTTTCGGCGCGAAAACAAAACCACCGCATTCACTCGGCACTGCGGGGCCACCTGGAAGGTAAAAACACAGCCCATTTCCCCCGCTATCCCCCCGGACCTGGGGGGGCCGTGGTTACAATTGACTGGTGCATAATAATTATAGATTCTACCAGCAAGTTTTATTCAGTGCCAATTTGCATGGCATCATCACAATGTCGGACTAGTCAAATTTTAAAATTCCATTAGTCTGGGACAAGTGTCTTTGAAAAAAAATTCTAAAGCCCTACCTTATAGCAAAATGCAGTCCCATTCAACTAGAAATACTTGAAAATCCACTGTAAGTTACTTAGACTGAGCAATTACAAGTTATCCATTCAATCGTACCACAGAAAGAAGCTCTTTAAGGAAATTAAATTTATCTCAAACAGGCCTGAATTTCGAAATTCAAGAACATGAATGCCAAAAAAAGGTCTGTGACTCATAGTCAAATGTCAAAATATAAACATGATGATGACATTTAGAGGTGTGTGGCTTTCCGATGATTATTTTATGACTTTTCGAAGCTGATGTAATAACAATTCCTGAAATACTCGACTAAACATCAGCGCAAATGTCTTTTTAAAATGATACCTTGATCTCTGCGAAATACGGAGGTATCCGCTTCTATTTCCAGAATATCTCTTTAATGGCATTGATTTTGCAACTTTCTTCCGCCATTGATATTGTCGCTTAGAATCGTGAAAACCACATAACATTTATTGCATAATCGAACGAAATCATAAATTCATATTAATAATATAACTAAACGTAATTAAAATTAATGATTTCACTTCCATCAAAGTAGCATTTCACAGTTGAGAAGAACATATTTTTTAAATATTTTGCATTGACTTAAGCGAGCGGAAATGAACAGGTGCTCTGCCTGACAACGGAACGCTATTCTTGATTTCTTAAAGAGGAAATTAACCTATTAATTACTAATTCATATTTTGAATAATGTCATAGACATGAGGAACCAGGATAATGAGGTTAGTTTAAACAAATGTTTAACTCACGTTGAGATTTCATGACTGTTAAATGCGTAAATAACAATTGTTACATTATTGTAAACCAATTAAAAATCAATTGCTATTTATAAACAAATATTTGGCAGCATTGATGAACAATCGTAAATTGTATGAGGCTTTGTTGATTTTCTACAATAAAATCACTGAACTGTATAACTTCAGTATTGTCATGATGATTATGTTTCAGATAAATCTGCTTAAATATGAGTATCTCAAGTTCGAAAATAGTCTCGAAAAAAAGGTTTCAACCTGTATCTGTTTCATTTGAACATTATCCCAAGTATGAAGATGGCAAAGTACTCATAAAATGCAAAATGAAGGTATACATATAGAGTAGGTCAATAATTTAATATACAGGCTGTAACCTTTAACCATACAGTTATATATAGTGTAAACACATTATTGCACACCTGAACTGTGAAGTAAATCAAGGGGAAAAATGTGCTCGATGTGGGGCTCGAACCCACAACCCCCTAACAATAGCACAGTGCTCTACCAACTGAGCTAACCGGGCATGCTGTCTAACCCCACACCACTACACTCCTCCCCCTTCCGGCATTTGAGGCTCAACCACCGTTGGCCAACAAACACCACTGCCACCATTGAAGTAAATCAAGTGGGAAAAGTGTGCCCAAAGTGGGGCTCGAACCCACGACCCCCTAACACTAGTATGGCGCTCTACCGTCAGAGCTAACTGGGTGCCATTTAACCCCACACCACTATAACTGCATAAGAAAAGTCAATGTATATCTGCTCATAAATATATTAGACAACAATTATTGCAGTTTTATTATTTTCTGCCTTTATTCATATTATATTGCTTCGGCCAGTGTGATAACGATGTCTAAGAGAAAAAAGTCGTGGGAGGTAAGAATTGGCCTTGACTTAGCATGCATGCTTTTAGTGCAGCTATATGACATTATTATGTAATCAGATCATTTTTATGAAGTGTTGTTGATTTTTAATTACAGTCATTACAACTTCATTGTATGGTTGAAATAATATAATTGATTTTGGAAGTTAACATTTATTTTTTGGTGCCAATTTCATTAACAGTTCAGTTATTGTAAGGATCTACCTTCATCATTTCAGAATTATACCTGAATCAGTTAATGATACCACTTGTCATTTCTCTCAGTAAATCCACTAATGAATTGAACATTCGGGTACTTGCCATAACAACTTTATTAATGTGATACATTATACCACAATCATTCATGAGTTTCATCAAACTTGATATTCGCTAGAACTGCCAGAATAGTGGCTATTTACTCAATTTTGAATAGTATACATATGTATTATCAAAATGTTGTAAAATTTTTGACACAAGTTTGTAATTGTACTCTGATAAAGTGAAGAATGCTAGAGTATGCTTATGAGTAGATAATTTATGTTGATTTACACTTCAAATGTAGAACTTGAACACAACCGTCTTATTTGTTGAATAGTGCTGTAATTTAACAAAAACTTTTATTAATGTTTGTTTAATTTGAAGTTTGATATTTATCTTAATAGTCAGTTTCATTGTTATCATTCAAATCTTACTTTTCTTCAAAGGATATGTCGAAACAGGTGAATAAGGTAAAATGAATATGACTTTTAACTGCATGAACATTATAGACAGGAAGCTTTAATAAAAATAGATAGGTTTTTGATTTCAGTGAAAAAGGAGATTGTGATAGTAATAGGGATTTTGGAAGTCGTGATTTAAAATCTCTATACAGTGTATGTATATACATGTAAATGTTGTGTATCTAAGACGTTGTTGTACAGTAAATCTGTAACTCTGTCCCTGTCTGCTTCATGTTTATTTCTAATGTCTCATTTTCAATTGTCTTTTATATTGTTGTTGGTGATGGAACATTTACTTGGCAGCTAAAATGATTTAAAGACGAAGATTTTTAAGCTGTATATTTGTTGATGTTTTTTAACTTCAAAAAATGCCTACAATGTTTTCAAAAGTCAGTTGGATTAAGGAATGATATTAGCATATTGATCATGGTATATATAATTTATGCCATTTGATGGTCATCAATAGTTTATTGTACATGTATTATACATGTACAATAAACAGTATATATTATATGGCTGATTTAATTGCTGTGTACTAAATTGACATGTTTTTGGTTTGCTGCTGGTTAATATCATTAATTAGTGCTTTATTTTAGTAACAGTTTGTTTTATGTAGCTAGAAATATACTGCATATTAATCTAAATAACATATTTGCAAGATATATTTATATTGTATTCATAAAATACTTGATGATTATTGTACCTTTTAGTTCTTAATACATACTGTATACATATGCTTAACAATATTTAAAAAAATCATTTTTAATTGTATTCATAGTTGAATCTTAGATGTTTATATTGATACAGGTATATGAAATTGCCGAATGTCTTTTGTTAAAGTTCTGTTACAAACAGTTAAAATAGCTTTTCTGAATGTGGTTTATTACTATCTCACTCTGTATATACCCAATACATGTAACTATGTTTATACTGTGTTTTGATACATTGTTAGTCATATAACCTTGTGAATTTATCGGAATCTGCAGAAACATTTTTCTCACTTTCTTCCGTGTAAGTAGGGTAAAACAGGTCTATATCCCTTGTGATTGGATCATATTTAATTATATTCTCTATAATACACCACACTTGTCTGACAGTAGTTTGGTGTAGTGGTTTTCAGCCATGCTGTACATAAATGTATATTTTTGGTCTCATCAGTCTGTGTTAAAACTAAGTTTAAGAGCTGATGTCATAGGCTTTGAATTGATCAATTGGTAGAATATTTTGTGTGATTCAAATTGAGTATTGTAATAACAAACTCTGACATCATTAAATCATGGAATGGTTTTTGTTCTAAATACTGTTTAAGCTGCATGACGTTTAATGCCAAATATGATAATTTGTTGAAATTAATATAATTATCAATTTCAGTAAAGTACGCTGGTCCCGTTGTAAAACACTATGTTTGTACATCGTCTTGAAGTATAATCAGCAATGCACCAGTGTACATGTACACCATACCTACCATCAAAACAAATAATTATACTTTATTGATAACCAGTTGCATTTACATATTTAAAACTATAACATAGTTGATTATTTATACTATCTAGCCTGAGCGGGACCCATTCCTATGTACATGTGGTCCATGTAAGAAGTTTTGGCGGGATACGTTCAGTGAGAGCGGGGACCTCCTGAGGGAACCCTCGTCATGCCGGGCGCAACACACAGCCATACTCTCTACACAGAGTAAAGTAGTCAAAGTTGGGGATAGAATTATGGTGCAAAATAAATTTCCAGGTAACTATTGTTGTTTCTGCTTCATATTTTTACAAATTAAACTTCTCCTGTCAAATTTTGCTGAAGTTATTGAGCAAGAAAGTCAACTTTCAGCACCACGAACGTAGTAGCTATGTTTGCAACTTCATTATTAGATTGTTAGATTATATATCGATGTCTGTTGCTATGATTTTAATGAAACTGTCAATAATGAGTATTGCATAAGAACATCCTCTACATAGATTTATTAAAATTAGCTTTTCATGTAAGCTGGTTCTTTTGAAGTGAAGGTAATTTTACAAGGAATAAGCCAGATAGATAGTCCTGAGGCGCATATTTTAGAGGTAGTTCTACCTAGCGCTAAGTAGGGAAAAGTAGCGGTGCCGTTTCTTAAACGTCAGAAAAGTAGTGCCTATCTTTAGATAGGTAGTATGATCTGAAGCTGCTAGCTTTGCTAAACAAAATGGCATCCATGTATAACAATTTTCGTCCAGTCTGGCGAACCCTATCATTTTATTGAACTCGTTCAGGAAATTCGATACTAATACAAAACTCATTTGATGTGCTCTATTTATTCAAGACTTACATGGTCGAGCAGGTATCATTCATGTTTCTGTTTGTTCTTGGACTAACAATGTTTTCATTTGATCTTATTTATGTTGTAACCATTTCATTGGTCCAGAGCTTAGTACATTCATGTTGATTGGTTTTACTGTCCCTAGAAAAATAGTCAATATGTTTCATCTTTGATGTTATTGTTTTTGTCACTGATCATTGTAAATGCTGTTCCAATTTATATTAACATTATTGCTTCAGTATATTTATATAAATGTCATTCTTAAATAACTGGTATTCGGGTATTAGATTGGACTTAGAATATTCCTGAGTGAAAACAAAAAAATCTCAGAAAATAAGTAAGTTCAAATGACACAACATTAACTAATGCCACGATTTAAAGTGACGCTTGTTTCGTTGCCCGCATTGAAAATTACCCCTCTTTCACGGCCTTATTTTGTCATGTCCTGCTGACTGCCGCCTGGTTTCTGACATGTCAAATGGAAAACCAGGGTTGATACACCTATTTGACACCTGGAAACCACCTAGTTGACGCCTCTTAAAACCGTACGGGTTGCATCCAACTTGTTGACTTTTCACTGATAATTTTTATTATTCATATTTCTTGGTAACATATGAAGTTCTATTGCTATATATCATCACTAAGCAAACAAATATATCACTTCATCATCTCTCATTTTATTTTTGTGTGCATAGAAGGAGATTTTTACAGGATTTTAAATCTAGTTTTTGATGATACTTAGAACCAGATTGATTGAAACACTAGTCACTTATATGTATGAATACAATGTGGTAACCTTCTACAATTAGAAAAATAAGAAATATATGTTCTACTACATGCCTAATACATTTTTATATACATGTATGTGGGATTTTTAGTTTCATCATGTATATACAGTAAAACCTCACTTAAAGGCCATTTCAATAATTAGACACCTCAAAATTTAAAGAACAAATTTTTCAAGTCCATTTCCCCTATTTTGCTCTTCAACCTCAATATTGAGACCACCTCAATAATAAGACCAGTTTTCAAGGGTCCCAATTTTTTTGGAGGTTTTACTGTACTTTATTTGTGTAAAATCGCATCTACTTTGTTATGAGACTTGTATTGACAATATTGTATGTTCTGCAGGTACTGTCAAATGGGTCGGTATTTTGGATGAGGATTCCATAGCTCCGGAACTGTACGTTGGAGTAAGACTAGACGATAATGGTAATCTCCCTTTTTCAAATTGTATTTTGATACAAATATTTAGTAGGAATTAACGTTGTAAAGTGAATTTTCAATGTTCTGAATGTTATGTAATATTTACCCTTTCTGTCCTGTGTATTCCTCAGTCTTTGTATTGGTAGATAAGTTAATATTCTAAAGCTCAGTTAGGTAGAAAAGCTTACTGCTTAATTGTACTTAAGTCTATTTCCAAATGAATCCGAAAGAGGTCTTGAAAAGTCCTTGAAATTGATGCCTACTCCTTGAAAACTGCTTGAATTTGTAACAGCCCAAAACTCCTTGAAAAGTACTTGAATTTTGAAAAAAAAATAGATTTGGTAAATTGCCCTTGAATTCCTCTACTGCGAATGGAAAAAGGACAAAAAATAACAAACATACCAACAATGATGAAAAAGGTTAAAAATGTCAGAGCTATCTTCGACCGTGAGTGCCTACTTTTGAGTACGCAATAGTATGTTGATACAGTACGGTACAGTATGCCCTCTTAAAGTAATTCTCACAATGTGTTATTTATCCATGCTGCATTGATGGTCATCTCAGGGGATAAACTTGAAAAATACACTGGATCCCCTATTCTCTATACCGAAAAATCAACATTTCTAGTCCTTGAAAATGGTGAAATGGTCCTTGAAAAGTCCTTGAAAAGTACTTGAAATTTGTTTGGGAAGATCTGTATGAATCATGTTAATGGAAGTAATTGAGTTTGTCTAAAATTTCAGTGAATTCTGCACACAACGGTATATATAATGGTAAGCGGTATTTCCACGTTCCTCGTGGTCACGGTGCTATGGTGAAATATACAGAAGTAGTTCCACTCAAACAGGCAGAAAGAAGACCCCCAGTATCTGGAAATGTTATGTTTCCTAGTTTTCATGAAGTTCAGAGAAGACGTAGAGATCGAAATCAAAAGTAAGACTTACATGAATAATGTTGCTTGTTGGTGAAAACACTTTTAAGACCTAAATTTGATCTATAATTTTCGGAAAAAGAAATTTTAAATTTGTGTTTCTCTTTGTTCAGTGATTGTCTTTTTCTCATTAAAATTCTTAGTGCAAGGATTATTTGTTTAGCATTAGGATTTGTATTGGGATGGGATATTTTTGGTGTAAGTTTCGGTGTGCAAATAAAAAAAGAACATAAGAAATGTTTCCGATTGACTCGGTAACATTATTGATGAAGTGACGCTTTCATCTACTGGGGGGGGGGGAGTGGGCTGACCCAGAGGAATTAGATAAATTTGTCTTTTTTTGTGATATAATTTCCCACCCTAGAGCCAAGCATTTTGTCCAAATCCTTACATAATTACTCGCTTCTGGAATCACTTAAAATTCCGACCGAGTCTTTTCCTGGGACACATAATCATTTGGCATGTCAAATTCCGACCTGTCAGGAATTGTCTTCGGTCTAAAGTCCTGTTATCCCTGCCACATTGATAAGTGCATTATTATTGTATAAATATGGGACATGTGATTAAACCATTTTATTTTTCACAGATTAAGTTCCATCTATGCAAGCGCTGGTATGTCAGGACCTCAGTTTGAGGAGCCGTACGCGAGCCCCTCAAGACAAGGAAGTCGAGCATCACTGACTAAAGCGCACAGAGAGCCAACAATACATATAAGTGACCCACATGATGTTGCATTACGAGTAAGTTTACTGATAAATGTAACAACATGCAGGCTGTCAAGTGGGCCCTACTTTTGCTACATTTCCTTGATTTCCCTAATTTTTTACTTGCTCCCTACTTTTTCTTGAAAGAGCCCTACTAACCCTACTTTTTTCAAATCTGAGGCTTAAAAATATTTACTTCACCTGTATGAAGCACAGAGGTCTAATCATGTAGAATTTACAGTGCAGTGAATTTTTACCATTTTTGATATTCCAAAAGTAAGGAATCATCCCTTCTATCCCTACCACTAAAAACGCGCCTCTGATGTTACATAGTAATTAGTCCTATTGACAGAAGAGCTTGTTCTTGATAACCAAGAAAGGGTTGATTCTAAATTCTGTACCTCATTAGTTTTGTATTTATGTTTTTCATTTAAGAAGGCAAATGATGATAAATTTATCAATTATAAATTAGTTTTTGTATTTTGTGTCATTTTTTAGGATTTGAAGAAAAAATCACAAATTGACACGAAGCGACAAGTAATGAAAGAAGACAGAGATCATAAAGAGATGGAAAGATTTAAGCAACATTTTGTAGGTGATCAGGATGCCGATAGACTTGCTTTGACCTTGAGAAAATTGAAACTTGCATATCAGGAAGGAAAGGAGCTTGTGCGTCGAAGGAATACGCGAGATTACGAGGCTTCGGATTCAGGAATGAGCGATTATTGAAATCTACAACGACTTCCAAATAAAAAACACTCTATTGAAATTGTGTACCCATTGTCTATATACTGTTCTGATCTGTGATTAACTCCAAGTTATACCCTCTGTATATAATCAGTCTATATATAGTTTGTCCGTACATATACATTGTATTTGGTTTAATCTATGTGAGAAATAATTTTTCTGTTTGTACAATTTGACCAATCAGAGTTTACTACGGCACTCAAAATTGTGTGAACTTTTTTCAATAAAATTATTAATTATACAGTAAAACCTCGATAATATGACCACCCTTGGGACCCTTGAAAACTTGGGTGGTCTTCATATTGAGATTGAATGAGGGCAAACTATTGAAAATGAAGTTGAAAAGTTTGGTCTTAATTTTGAGGTGGTCTTATTATTGAGGTGGTCTTTAAGTCAGGTTTTGCTGTATTATAAATTAAGTTCTATTGCAAAATAACTTGATACGTTGATTTTAGAAAAAATCGTTCAGGGTGTAAACGTGTTTTATGGTGTTGTTTTTTATTTTAGTGGCTATACCCAATAATGTGCTTTAATTTATCCAAGGCCTATTGTAGTTTGCTTGGAACTGCTATGGCACGCAAGGCTTGCAGCAGATTAAATCATTTGGTGGATAGATTAGGAGCATTTAGTTTTTACCCTTAGCCATTTATATTTTTGAACAAAATTGTATAGAATGTTTTGTTCACAGATCAGATTATAAATCATAACCATGACAAAGTGTAATTGGAGATTATACAAAATTGTACAGAATGTTCCATTTTCAGATCTGATAATAAATCGTAACCATGACAAAGTGTAATTGATGATTATTAGATGCTAAAGTGTGGAAGTTTCTTACAACATTTTTACCAAAGTCTGATGATTTACACCCGCTGCATTTGCAGTAAACCTTTAATTTCCTTAAAACTCACTAACAAGCACTAAATGTGTTGGATTCTACTCAATTTGGAGTGACATTGTCTGGTTTTGATAGAATACTCATTTGTTCACCTACACTGTTGATTATCTTAGAATGACAGTATACTCAGTACATTTAAAAACACACAATTCTTTACCAACCATGCTTCTTTAAATTCCATTTTATTACTTTTGAAACTCTTTTTTTATGAAAATACATGTTGATTATCATGAAAGTTAGCCAACATGTTGTATACACATGCAATATTGTGTCAATTTTTTTTCTTGTATCCTGAAAAGTCTGTCAATGAAAATTTAGAAATCCTACATTGTGCGTTTTTAAATGTACCGAGTATATAAAGGCATTGTTTTTAGGTGAAATCAAGTCTGTCTGATTGGCAAGCTAGTTTTGTTGATGTTTGATGCCCTACATTATTATGCCCCCCTTCGAAGAAGAGAGGGCATATTTGTTTGCACATGTCGGTCGGTTAAGGTCAGTAATCTTTTCTTTTTAGATCAATAACTCAAGAACCTATTGACCTATCATCCTCAAATTTGGTCCACAGTGACATTCATCTTGGGTAGCAGAGAAACCCTATTGATTTTGGGGTTAAAGGTCAAGGTCACAGGGGTAAATGTTCACAAACCGTTTCCTATCAACAACTAAACCATGATGGGGCAAAGGTCAAGGTCACAGGGGGGCATAATGTTTTACAAAAAATGTTTTTATTTAATTTTTACTTACTTATATGCTGTGATAAACCTTTGTTTCATGTATTGACAGTCATAAATATGCATTTCATGATAAAGGAGTAGGGTAATTAATTATTATTGTATAATATTGTGTTATGTACGTGTGATAATTACGTATGTTCGTATTCATTTACCATAATGTACTTTATTGTCCTAAAAGCACCAAAATTGCTATAGAGGACATTGATTTACATTTGCATGTAATGCCAAACAGATACTCGCTAATGTATTGTTTTTCAATTTTCTGATAAAAAATTAATGTTTGTATTTACTCTCCGACAGCCGCTCTCTGAATCAGTTAGAGGTATGCTTCCTTCGATAGGATCAGTAATGACGCACATGGAAGAATATCATATTTATAGAAAATACATGACGTGAAAATAGAAGATGATTGGAATGTTTGCATTCGTTTGTTTCACTCTTTCATAGGCAGTCTTTTCTGTACATGTATATCACAGTAGATTGTCAGGAGTTTTTCTCTTTATCCCATCTAGAGTTCTCTCCCTTTACCATCTAGAGTTCTCTCCCTTTGCTCGTCTGTAGAATGTATGTATACTACAAGGTTCAAGGTAGTATACGGTACATACAGACAAATGGGGAGAACTCTAGATGGGATAAAGGGAAAAACTCATGACAATCTCCTGTGCTGGAAATATATTTTGCTCAGCAACAAATAAGCATTATGATCTTAGACACTCGTAGTGACTAGTGTAGATGTAGATGAGCTACACGTAGTGTTTTTGAATTCGGATCTACACTTGCTCTGTGACATAGTCAATACAAGGCTGTAGACATAAGGCAGTTACCAGTACGTACTTTCTTCATTATGTAAGCCATGGTATTTTTTATCATGAAATTTATGGTAGATCTGTGATAATAGTGATAAGTAACATGTTTTAGAATTACACTTTGTTTTTGAACCACATATTTTAGATAGTTGATTGATTTTTTTATTAATTTCTTTTTCATGTTATGACTTCACAATGTGTGCTAAGTTATAGATAGTCCATATTTTAATCTAGTTCTTTGCTATTTGTATCTGATTTTGTTTTGTTATTTTTGTTAATTTGTTTGATTAGTAACTATTACTTTCTGGTGGATAAACTGTTAACAATTAGGTATAAGCTATTCTGTCGGTTACAAATTATGCCAAATTCATTTGGTCTTTGTTTCAATAAATTGATATTTGATTGAAATAACTTATAAATACTAGTAATCATTTTATTTCAATCTGAAGGGACAAGATTTTTCTTAAAGATTAATACATGAATGACTCTAGATTTTAGTCTCTACACAAAGTATTATTGTTGGATTGTTTTTGTTAATTATGTATCAGTATTACAATGAATATACAAATATGTTTATATTCTACTACATATATTCCACCCCATTAATAACGCAACTAAAATTTGTCCGCATCAACACAGTGACTTTATTAAGAAATAATTTAATTTTAATTCTCAAACATAATTTCCTATACTTGATCAATAATGAATATGAATAATAGGGCCATAGTTTGCTTTCTTTTTGATGAATGATTTACGCATTTGTAACAATAAAATGTGTTTAACAATCAAAACAAAATAAAGGCTAAGTAAAATAGTTGCGTTTTTAATCTGTGATCTAACATGGTTGGATTCATTTTTATTTTCTGTTTATTATGTTACTGTAGCAGACATAATGATCACTTTAAGTTGTATAAAATTATGGTTTGGTATTCATAAATAAATGTTTATGCTAAAAAGTTTGATATGCAAAAATTCTGTCAGATTAATTTTTGAAGGATCGCTAGTCCAAGACTGTTTTTGTGATCAATTACTACTACGAAAGTCAGAGAAAACATGTTTTTGGTTCTTTAGGTAATCTAAATGAAACAAACCAATTAATTTGGAATTTATTACACCATTCTGCACCATTTTCAAGAAATCATATTATTAACTTGATACAAATGATTTGAAGTTTATATTCAGACTTTCTGTTTAAAGATAGATAGTCTTGGCTTTTTATCACAATATTCTAAGTAATAATTTCGAGAAATGACATGTTAATGCTTTCAGACATTCTCTTAAATACTCTATTATTACTTCTCATAAATGTTTCCTTCAACTGCAAAACACGAGTCGACAGGTCTTTAACCTCCTCAAGTGCCTTATGTTTTATGCATTGTTGTTTTCCCGGAGGTCTGTGTGGGGAGGCACTGTCTCATGTATGTGGTGTTCCCTATAGCTGTTATATCTCTCTCTTTTCCTATTCTAGAGCTAACTTGGTGCATAGGTCATGATAGAATATACCTGTATCAGACTTGTGTAATTATGGTCTTTGGATCCATGTAAGAAAGCGATAATGCGTAGTAGTAGAGGACATGTGTATGAAGTCTTCTCATATTTATGTCTAAGCATATTTTGACATAAAATCAATATATCTACCTTTAAGTTTCCTGCAGCATCACCACTATAGCATTGCATTGATTTTTTGTACTATCAAGCTGAGCAGCTTAGTGTACATTTTACCCAAATACATGCATTTTCCATACAATCAAACTGTGGTTAAGATTGTATAGGTATAGTATATACTAATTTCTTGTATTGCCATGACAACATTTGTACTGGAAGTGAAAATATTGCAGATCTGAAATTGTTTTGTTATAAAATTCTGTTATATTTTCCATCAAGTGAAAATAAATAAGATGCTTTTATTTTGATACTGTGTTGTTATGAATCATTCTTACCAAAAATAATAATAATTATTTTGTTTTAAATTATATTTTTGTAATGGGGTTTTAAGTCACATAAACGGTCAAGGTCAGGTAGTGACCTATCCAGCTATTAGAGTGGAGGGGGACCCCAGGGCCCATATTCACAAACATTTTAAGACTGAATCTCAGACTTAGACTTTAAAATTGTAAAAATTAATTTTTCAAACATTTCGTTTTCATTATATCTTAACAGAAATTTTTGCCTGAATATATCATGTTACTCACTCTACACTTTTGCCATGTTTTATCAGAAAAATATTGTGTAACGTAGGAACAAAATGAAAATTTACCATTTTAAAGTCTTGCATTGTGGACTCAATCTTAAAACATTGGTGAATACGGGCCCTAGTGTCCCTTCAAGCATTGTGTTGGGCATAGGCCGGCACCGTGAAAGAACCCCCGACATTCTGTAAGCCAGTTGGATAGACTCCTCACAGTTTCTACGTCAGGGGTGGGATTGAACCCATAGTGGTGAGGGGCAATTGATTTGAAGCTGGCAACCATAACCGCTCGACCAAGAAGGCCCCTTTTATCTCTCTATAGTAAATTAACTTTTAATAATTTACAGTCTGATGTAAAGTGGGTGTAGTGGCCAGTTGACAGAGTATTACCAGGCTTTGTACTACAAACAGCTGACATACTCTGCTTCACTGACACAAAAGTGGACTAAATCTTAAATTAGAAAATATTCCCTTTTCTCCTTCATAATCAACCAGAGGCGCGTTTTTTGAGGTTGGAAAAATAGAATTCTACCTAGCGCGATGTAGGGAAAGTAGAAGTGCTGTTTCTATCTTTAGATAGGGAGCGTGATCTGACAGTGCTAGATTTGCTAAACAAAATTGCGTCCATGCGGAACAGTGTCGTCTGGTCTTGCGCGCCATTTTGTAGCTAGCCAAGCGTTCAAGCCTTCATTAGACAGCTACCATTTCTACATTCGCTAACTTTTGTCGCTTACTTCCCCTTACTCTAAAAACGCACCTCAGCTCATTATATACCAGATTTATATAGCGCCCGTTTCATGCGAAACACGTTCACAGGCGCTTTACATTTGTTGCAGCCACAAGGGCGCAGGTGCATCCTCTACCAGTGCAGATACAGCGTGATCTGACCAGAGGGACAGACTGAGAACAAGCCCCCAGAAGGGAGAGAGAGAAATTGTGATACAGACATGCCCGGCATTTCTGCCTAGCTCTTATTTCGAATAGACAGTCTGGTTCTTTAATGTGCCCGGTGTATAGCACCGATACACAGTACTTTCCTGGTTACATGCCAGTACTATGTTAGGTGGGAAACACTGAAAAGCATTTCTGTTTTATCCGGCGAGACGAGGGATCGAACCCACGACCTTCGGATTCGTAGTCAGCAGCGTTAACCACTGAGCCACAGAGCCACTTAAACACAAAATGGAGACAAACTCCTATAAAAACCCACAGAATAATGAAAATACAAGCTGTCAATGTAAAATCATTTAAGATTTATTTAACATATCCTTGTTACAATTACTAATTATGTATTAGTGTAAAATAAATGGTTATACAATGAAACAACATCATACAAATTTTATAACATTACACATGAACAACACTGAAATTGTTGAACAATATGTTGTGTCCGTGGACCATTAGAAGTACGCATGTCAAGACTACAATGTAGTATACTAATGTATAAGTGGAGATTTTTGCAAGTGAAAAGGTTTGTGAATCCGTGATTTTAGATTGGAAATATTTGGGTATAGCAGTAAAGATAATTATTACATTTAGAAGTTATAATATATAATTCTGTGGACGAGAACATTTTTCCATGCTGGTAACTTGAACTATTTTCCCAACTATCTTGAATCTACAAAATTTGGGAACATTTCCATGATGCGAACTTTACCGTTTACACAGTATCGCAGGTAAAGACAATTATAAATAAAATCTGACACGTAAGCTTACCCTAACAATTAAACTCCTTTTACAAGATTGAAATAGAAAAATCAATAAAACAATCCTTTATAGATTAATAAATTTAATGGGAGTATAATACAAACGATAAAAACATATGTCCTATCTTACAACATGGCAAGAATAAACAAGCTAAAAAACTTAAGTGTGCAACAAAAACAGACAACAAGCACTGAATATACACATGTTATATACAATATACCATAAAAGTCCTTTTTTTATCAAGGTTTTTAATTTCGCGTTAATTCGCAAGTTGAAAACCTTGCGAATTCATCACTATATCCCAACATCTCGGCGAGGAACTCGCAAAAATCTTGGGGGAAAAAACGGAAATTCGTGAAAATAAAGAGCCAGTGTTCTAAACACATCTCAAATATCTAGATGATTAGAGCAGATTACATCGCAGTGAATACATCAACAGTGTGAAAGATTATGCATGCGTTGTGAGATTGCGTTCATCTATAACATCATACCTAAGTATATATATATAAAATCATAAAATCATAAATATAAAAATAAAATTCTTTCACAAACAAAATCTATAAAATTGAAAGACAGAAGAGAAATAAAGAAGGTGTAAATTTTCACAACGGGAAACAAAATACGAACAACTCCGAGAAAATAAAAACAAGAATGCCGACACAGCTTGAACAAGCAAAATTATGAACTTAAATTATAAAACAAAGTTATACACCAAATGAGACATAATGTGAAAAGACTGTGTACAAATAACAATTAATGTCTATTTTATAAGTTATAGTCAAACATATATTATGCAAATCTTTCTAAAAGAATTAGACTTAACAGTACATTATATCTCACTATCTTACAAGCACCAAGTTATATCAAGGAGAGTTACACACAAGACTGTGTTTCAGTTTTCTGTACAAAACAAGTAAATCGAATATCGACACTATGGTAACATCAGTAACAAGTAACGGAATACAAGACTTCACAAAGACGTAACAACAGGTTTAACTAACGCCCAACAGTTAAACAATAGATAGTTCCCTCATCTACAATAATTAGATAAGGCCTCTGCCTCTTTGGCCTAACTAGAGATTCATTTTCCTCCATATCAAAGTGTTCACTGGACATCAACGGAATTTCATCCAATGATTCGTCATCTGAAGATCTGACAAAATTATGAAATTTCTATAATACAAAAAAAGCATACTAGCTATATAGTATGTAATTAATTGAATATTGTCCTTAGCTCACTTCAACCAGAAAAGTTCCAATAGATAGTTCCCACATGTACAATATTTACCTCCCATATACAGGCATCATTATAATTTTGGCGTTCCGACAAAACGATGTCACTTGCGTTAGATTTATTTAACAGCGACATTTCTATGACGGGGACAGCTGTCTATTCAATGCACACTCGCATAAGCTTTACTTACACATG
The DNA here is from genome assembly GCA_032209605.1 of Mactromeris polynyma. Classification (NCBI taxonomy): domain Eukaryota; kingdom Metazoa; phylum Mollusca; class Bivalvia; order Venerida; family Mactridae; genus Mactromeris; species Mactromeris polynyma. The sequence goes on from JASFXZ010000042.1 coordinate 2,229,406, forward strand.
TTTACTGTCCTACTTTTGGAACATTAGCGAGTCGTTGCAAGCGGCTCGTTGAATGGCTGTGTACGCATGTTGATTCGCCTGTCTAAAATAGACAATATCAATCTTTCGGGAGTTATAAAGCAGAGGACGAATATGAAGGTATCGGAATAAGCGCCCGATCCTAGAGGAGAGTATGTTGTGTGTAACTTTCCTTTTTCGTTAACGTATATAAATACCAACGTAACAACAATAGATTCTGTAAATAACCTAATTTACAATCTATCAAAAACTATAAAAATAAATGTTTTAAATTATGAAACATTCATAGTTAACATTATCCAATTTGTGTTTTTTTTACAATTTCCGTAAATCCATTTTTTTATAAATGGTCATAAAAAACAATACAGTATACATGTAGTCCAAGAAAAGAGTAGAAAAGTTGTGAATGCTAGTTAAAGTTTCCTCAACAGTTATATCATTCAAAATGTATGTACACTGTATAAATTTTATACAAAAAACAAATTGTATTTCATCTCAAATTTAAGGCAAGAAACCTGCTGCATGCATGTGTGATACAATCTATAAACACTATCATGTACAGTAAAATATCACCACCTCAATAATAAGACCACCTCAATAATAAGATAACCTCAATAATAAGACCACTTCAAAGTTAAGACCACCTCAAAATTAAGAACACATTTTTCAAGTCCATTTTCCCTGTTTTGCTCTTTATTCAACCTCAATTTTAAGACCACCTCCATAAAAAAACAGATGTCAAGGGTCCCAAGGGTGGTCGTATTATTGAGGTTTTGTACTGCACCAGTATTAGTACAGAAATGAGCACAAAACCTGATTTATTCAATCACACACAGGATAACACAAGTTCAAAAACATCAAGAAGTAAAAAATTCCCTGTTATGTCTTATTTCCTGTAGATCAGTTTAAAGGCTGGAACAAAAAGTGCACGAACATGCAAGGAAAAAAGCAAAGCCATTCAATCAACAGCATGCTTATTACTTTCCCATCAATCGTTATAGATCTGCATGCATATATAACATCATACTTACATAACAAATGTAAGGAACCACACACTTCTCCTATCATTCCCGATTAACTATTTTTCATCACTTTTTTTTACAAAAATGGCACAAAAATCATAGCACTACAAAGCTTGGAATGCAATATTGTATGAAAACATACAGTAAATAACATACTACATGACGACAACACAACACGTATTGGTCATTCTCTGATACTTATTCATCATAAAAGCGTAACACAGTCAAATCCGCATACCGGTACAATGGATCAACACCTGTATAGAACATGGTTTGATCCCTTTGATTCACAGATGGTTTACTTCCTGAAACCACTTTTTCAATTATTTTGTGAAGTTTTTATATGTGCTGTGATATAAATTCACAAAAAAATCACATTTTTCGATAACGCCAATATTTTGAAACCACCTTAACATTGTACTAATAAGAATGCTGATTTCATGGAAAATGAATGAGCAAAATATAGTGAAAATTGGAAAATTGCAAATAAATAGTGATCTACATTACTACCAAATTCTTCCTGTAAAAACGCAGTAAATTTATACCACATATATGAGTATTAAGAACTAAAATGAATACAATTATGAACATACATAATTTGAGCTGTACCACGACCAAAACCTGTATTAGTGACCAACAAATCCATTTTCAGGTTTTTACATAATCTAACAGATATATCATTCAACTTTCATTGTGTACCAGAAGTATTAAAATCGGACGTCTACTTTTCATTTTACAGCAATTCCAATATTAAGAACAAGATGCAAAAGTAAGTTACATGATGACGATGATAAAATTGTCAAATGGAAAAAACAAATTATGCCAAAAAATAGTTCTTCATTAGCTTAAATTCAATAAATCAAGATTAAGTCTCTCAGGCTTAGTTTGCGACATCAAAACTTTGATTGAAAAATACTCGTTATAACCCACATCACTAATACAGGTTTTGTCATGGCCGCACACATTTATATTCATTATACATAAAGCCTAAAGCAAATAAGTTATTTTCCAAATATACAGCATACTGCCATTATCATGGTTATAGTTACAACAGTGTTTTTATACAAACTGCTTGTAGTCATAGTAAACATACATAAATGTACATAAATACACATTTAACAAAACGATAAGTATGCAGGTATAAATATGACCGTATCTCGGTCAATATTAGTCTGACCTTGCTGAAAATTTCAACAACAAATAGTGTAGATACCTGGCATAATATTTTATATATTTCATGTCATAAATCCACAGATTGAACAAATAAAATCAATAAAATCAATACTGCAGCTCCCAGCTAAAGATGATTCAGTGGATTGGAAAGAGTCTAATAGTGCATGTTTCCATACAGACTCAACTCACAGTGTTATTTAAATCGATAAATTCGACCCGAGACTCATGATCTACACGTAGCCAATTTACAAAATTTCGTGTAGAAAATGTTAATCAATAAAAAAGTTCAACAACATTTAAAAGAGCACACTTATAACTTTTGTTAAGTGTATTGCATCAGGAAGCTTAAAGCTAATTTAATGCAACAGTGTACCATAAAACTGGTTCACATATTCAATAAGTATACATATACAACAATAAACAGCTGGTGTTCCGTAGGTTCAAGTTGCCAAGAATTTGCTCCTTCAAAGCTACAGATTTTAATTATTCATCACAAACCACTATTTGTGACTATTGACAGAGAATTATATATATAAGCTTCTACATTAATTACTGTACAATGGAATACTAAAAAATTGTCACGTGTACAACATAGAGTTACACAATTATGAACACAAAATTCAGACTCATACATATAGCCTGCTATACGCCAGGTTGAGACATCAAGTAATAGTGACTTAAAAAATCTTATACATCTAACATAATTTAAACATGTCAAAGTTTTGTCAATATAAACCTTATTATTTTGTATTCCACAAAATGAAAAAAACACCATATTAAGAAGCAGTTCACTGCACGATTTAATAAATAGAATCAAGACAATGCCTGTAAGTCAATTCACAGAATTAAAAGACTTTGTGTACAATAATAGTGAAATTTGGCATCACAACAGAGTGGTGGGATCAAATAAAGGGTCCATATTTATAGTGGAAGCATTGGACAGAACTATCAACTGCAGTTCAAACAATCCAGTGTAATGTAACAATTTAAACCACTAAGTACCAAAAACCTGGGTTGCTATCATGAACACCAAATTTCCACTCTTTCTGAAAAAACACTCATGAGTCATTGTATAGCATATTACGATATGGCTATAGTTCCAAGTCCCCTGGTTGGATGAGCGCAACAATACCAAATAATGCTCAGTGAATAACTCGTATAAATGTTAATCATCGTCATCGTTTGCATACTGGGGTGGTCCAGCAGCTGAAAGTTCTGGGTGACGTCCCCTATTTGGCAATGTGGACCAATCGTAGTAAGGATAAACAGGGGCCCATGTCACGTCCCCTGTAGTATGGTCATCATCATTGGCGTCCCTCATTGCTGTTCGTCCATACACACACTCGGAGTAGGATGGAGGTGGTGCTAATGCTGATATAACAAGAAAAAACAATATATTAAGAATAAAAAAACTCACTAAATAAAAATATCAAAACAGCATATCAACTCTCCATTCTTGCATATTATTACGAAGTACTAAATTAATGTTTAACCCCTAGTGGGGGCATAAAATAGCCATTGAAGAAGAAGAATAGTACCAATATACTTCAGTATATATACATATTCTATTGAAGGGGCAAAGGGAGAGAACTCTAATTGAGACAAAGGGAAATAACTCATGACCATCTCCTGTGCAATATACCAAGATAACAACTGTAGATATCAATGTAGGAGCTACAAATGCATGAATTAGACTTCATTGTACTGAAGTAGATCACTGATAACATATTGCTATGATCTATTCTTACATCAAAGACAATATAGAACTAAGCGTAATATGAAATGTGTGTATTCAACACAGTCCAAATTGTTGGCTCTTTGACCTCTGTACATCCTCATATCAAAATGCCAAAGAGAATCATCACAATCGATTTCCAGGAAAGCAAACAAAATTTAGCATTCAAGCCCAAACATAATTTTGTAAATTTGTAGATATTACTCTTATTCTCTCCCTTGAACGTTATTAGGTATGAGTACTAGGAAGTTCTCCATGAAAATTAAGAAATTAAAAACTTGATATTTACCGTCCTCATAAGATGGTGGAGCTGGCTCAGGTGTGAACTCTACATTTACTGACTGGGGTTGCAGTATAATAGGGCCACTTGGACCTGCAGAAGGGGCTGAGGGTACTACTGGAGGCTGAAACGTGGGTTCTCTCAGAGGAATGGTTCCAACTATAATTGCCTTTGAAATTTTGGCTTTTGATCCACTACAGCTTACTTTTAGCTAAAAATACATTAAGAATGAATTAAGCATCATAAAGCAAATAGAGAAGGGAACAATTCAGGCATAAACATCAGGGGCGTAGATTCCCATAGGCCGAGTAGGTAGCTAAAACTGCAATTAGATATTTAGTGTATGTTTTTTATGGTATTGTAATCATATTTACCGGAATGAAATATACACCAAAATGCATCTCCGACAATCTAGGTACAAATATTGATCATGCCCCCGACCCCCCCCCCCCCAAGAACTAGGCCTACACATCGATTTCAGCTAAGCTACACCCCTGAAAATCATACTCTTGTAAATATGAATTGATCTTCGTCAAATTTTGTAAGAAACATATCACTATTTTGTAGCATAACATAGAGATCTTAGACGTTAGGAATTCAAACAATGCCAAGTACATAGGGACAAGAGTGCACAGAAAATCAAACACCGTAAATGATAACACTGCAACTCCATTACTATGTGGTCCGTTGTAACGTGATATCCATTAAAATGCGATGTTGACGTGGCTCCCGATTATTTCATGAAAAATCATAAAAAAATTAAAAAAGGAAGACCTTTCTTTATCAAGTACTTAATTAAGTATTTGTCTTACTGCTACACTATATTGTATGTCAATCAGATCACATCCTTCAAGGTACGATGGTGGTACCGACGGTATAAGATTGGCTCGACGGATATCTTTTACTGCACGCTGTTTGATGTTACAATCATTTATACGCAGCAAATCAAATGAGTTGGTCTTTGGATGGAATTTCGGATTACCGGATGACATGAAGCTGTCTGACACGCCTTTGTAAGTTGTAGTCTGCAATTCATTATAACTTACAGTCAAACAAGAACATGAATCAAACAAGAACTAAATCAACTACGAATATCAACATACATTAAACTTGTTTTCAAACACCAAAAATGAATTACAAAGAATTAACTGCACATAAAGACCACATTTGTTATTTCCTATGAGTATTAGTTGCAGACAAAATAATTAAACTTGTCTATAAAATAAGAACACATTCAGCCTCATAATAAAATTATGGAAAAGTAGAAGCCGTTGTTGTTATAAAAGGGGTTCCATTTCACCCTTGAGTTGACCCTTAGACCCCCTGGAACTTCCAAACAGTCACATTTTGATACTAAGGATCCTGGCTTAAGGGTCAAGTGATCTCTAGTTTATAGGTAATTTGACTACAAAATGATAAAATCTGGTCAAATTTTTTCAAATTGCCCCTTGAGATTCAGCACCAAGTGAAAACCCTGACAGACCCAGTAAACATGTCATAATAGGGCTTAATGTAATGAATGCTTACCATAGAAATTTTATATACTTCAGAAATAAACTAGAGCAATACACTGAAGGTGATTAATACCCCGCAATACGACTCCATTTTTGACAAATACATAGTTCCCACATCTACAATATTTACCTCCCTTGTTCTGAATTGTCGGCCATTTTGATAGGCAAATTTCCTTAAAGTTTATGGGGAATATAATGTAAACGATGATAAACTAATCCGATATATAAAAAATAACTAATTCATTAGGCTCATGAGGGCATTTGGCTCAGTAAGTTGAAGAAAGTGTGGGAACTATGTATAGAGATGCCAGTCGGCTACCTTGAATGTGATCGGAAAAAAATTACGTCACACTTAAACTTCTCACGTAGATTATTTGTGTGAAGTTTCAAGTATTTGTAAAAGACTGACCGACTGATGACCATCGACCGACTGACTGACCAACAGAGTGACTCCAGTAAACCCTCCAAACGTTTTGTGGGAGTATAACAATAGAAGCAGTTAAAAAGCTACTACAGTATCACTATCATTATCAAACCCATAGCAAATAATACCTGAACAAGTTCTAAGTGCACATCAGAAATTTTATACTCAGTCTGGTTATCAATTCTTATATCGTATACAATAGGCTCCCCGGGAACGTAACCAGTCTTGTTCAATGTGAGGTCAACAAGAAATGTTCCAGCACTTGAACAACAACCCTCAACATCTTCACTTACATGTTCATCAATTGGAATCTACAAATAAAAAATGTAAGATATGCACACTTTTTTATCATCAAGAAGCTGTTTATGATTAATTCAATTTATAATCAATCAATTGTTTGTAGATATTGCTATCATCAAGAATCACTTGTTTATGCATTTTTTATCATTAAGAAGCTATGTATGATTAATTTGATTTATAACAAATTACTTGTTGATGCATATTTTTATATTAAAGAAGCTATTTATGATTAATTCAATTTATAACCAATTACATTATTCTTGTTTCACTAGTTTATGGATGTTCAATCTGTGAGCTCCATCTTCAAGACAGATGAATAATACACTAGCTATACACCATTGTAGTTTCTAACCCTGATAAAGTGAAGAATAGTCCAATTAAATACACAGGAATCACAGGGCCCATGATGAAAAGTTTTACACAGCACTCAAACTTTACTTAGCTGAATCTGAGAGTGTACCGTAGATGATATAGCTTGCCAAGTGCTGAGTATTCTTTGCCATACACTTTCTTTGATATTTGAGTGTGAAATTATGACTTAAGTGTGAGTCTAAAACTTAAGTGTGAGAAGTGTGTACTGAGTGTTATAAATCCCTGAAACGACAAACTTACAGGTGCTGATGGCACTTTGTTCAGATCCAACTGATGAATCAATGTAAATGCTCGTCTCACATGAGAATCAAACTTCCACGGCCTGTCGATCGTAGCCTTGCAGAAATATCGTACACGCCCTCTGCTGCCTTCATATGAGGATGGAAGAATATCTAATAGTTGTAGCGAGAAGGGATAGGCGTGGTTACCAGAAGGATGTTCACTAGGCGTTCCTTGGTCTTCTAAAAAGTAATGATGAAAACTTTCTTTAAGCTATTTGAAGCTGACATCTAAGAACTATGCTTACAATGACGGGCAACTTAAGTACTAAACAAAACTAGCAATTTCTAGTCATATTAAATCCTACATGGACTAACACGAAGTTAACATGACAACAAATAATGATTAAGGGAAATATATGCTCTTGAAGATAACATTAATATTCCCACGATTCCTAGCAGGTCTCAATGAAAATAACGGCTTTTTTAAAATAAAGGTTGCAATTTAGCAAAATACAGGTTTTTAGGGTGATTTCTGTAAAAATAAAGGGGGCAAATAAAGGCTTATTTTGACTATATAATTTGATAGATCAATGTGGCCGAGACGGATGGCAGTGCACCCACCATCGCGAGGATGACATGATCCTGTCTGGGCAACCAGAAACAACCTTCACAAACACTCAAGATGATATTACATGCAAGTAGTATCATAAGGCTGTAGTTTTCAAAAGTGAATAGTATAAACTATAATATTCATTGACACTAAAATACACGGCAAACTTAGTGAAAATATAAAGATTTGGACACTGAAATACAGGATTTTATTTTTTTTCAGAAAAAATAAAGGATTTAAAAGATTTTCCAAAAATAATAGGTTATTACATGTACAGGTGTTTAACCAGGAGGCCTGTATTCCTTTTCATGTTAACACTAACTTTGGATGCATTATTATGTAAGGTAAATTAATCAATATACTGCTTTGGCTGCACTAGAAGCATGGCACTAAGTAAGAAGGTGTAGATTTTTTCATAAAAGAAAATTCAATAAGCATTCGGCTTAAGTAGTAATTGAGCAAAATAAACAATAAGCATTTAATGTGATGTGTGTTCTCACCAGAGTTGAACAAGGTCATAAAGGAGTGTATGTATGTTTCATGGCCCCGATAGTTCACCGTCTTTTTTCCTTTCTTTTTGCTCCAATGACTCTTACCATCTCCGTAGAAAAACACTTTTAAACCTGAGAGTAGATAACAAATATAAATGCATTAATATTTTCTTGTAGCTGGCAATATGAGGTGCATTTTTTAGAGGTAGGGGAATTAAGCGAGAAAAGTTAGCCAATGTAGAAAATGTAGCTGTCTCAAAAATGCTTGAACGCTTCGCTAGCTACAAAATGGTGCGCGCAAGACCAGACGACACTGTTCCGCATGGACGCCACTTTGTTTAGCAAAGCTAGCACTGTCAGATCATGCTACCTGTCTAAAGATAGGGGCTAATTTTCCTACGTTTAAGAAACGGCACTGCTACTTTCCCTACATAGCACTAGGTAGAATTCTTTTTTTCCTACCTGAACTAGTAAATTTCTTACTCGCAGTAATAGATTTGTAGAAACTTCCCATTCAGGAAGTCAGAATACATGTAGGTACTTTTTCTGTATTCATACGGATAAGTCATCTTTAGAGAAACTAAAAAGTGTTGGATTTTACTTCCAAAGTGGAAAGCATGTGTAACTACATTTAACATCAACCTTCCCACTCAGGAAATAGGAAGAAACCTATTGACCCCTTGAATTTCCAAGAGACCACATTTTAACCCTTAGAATTCTGGCTGAATACCATAATTTGACTATAAAATCTGGTCAAACATGATTGTAATGTCCCTCGAGATTCAGCACCTTGTGGAACCCCGAGCTTGACTTTATAAGTGGACAACACGACCTGTCAAACATGTGCATAAATTGTCAAGACATAAACACAAAATGATAATAATCATCCGTGAATGACAGTACTTACTTCTCATTTTCATAGGTTTGGCGAGGCATAGAATCACCTGACCACTGACATTCGACCCAGCATTAAACACGCCTTGTGGGCTGTCAAACTTGATTTCAAATGTTGTCAACTTCATGATTAGTAGAATATCATTAAAACCAGTAAAACAATGCCTCTTCTTATACTTCTGATCAGTTACAGGAACATCTACGAGACAATGTCCTTCATAAACATGTAAACATGATATCTTTCATTCTTTGAAGTATCATTGACTGTTTCCATTAACCTGCAAGAAAAAATATATGTAATTTGTATTGTTAGATTTCTTCATTGTTAAACATACACTACCATCCAAAAATTTCTTCACACTTTAATATTTTGAATTTTGTTACTTTTTATAAAAAATTATCTGAATTTAAGTAACAGTTTTATTTGGCTTTGAATTAGTTCTAATATTTACTTTCTTGTTATTGCCACTATATGCTCCAGATTCAGCTATGATAAGTAGTCTTTATGTGATGGGTATTAAACCACTGCTATTTAATATACCCGCATGACAATGTGACAAAAAACAGGCAGGTGTTTCGTCTGATAATAAGGCCATGTTTTTTTATATTGTTGAGTATAAATTTTTATATTGAAGCCCATTCTATTAATATGGCAGTTTCTTTGTAAAATATAATTACTGTGGAAGAATAAGGTAAATTACAGTGTCCAACAACTGATATATTCAGCAAATTTGCCCTTTGAACTCTATTCCCTCCTCAGCCTTCAGTTGTTATTGCATTTTTGGAACTTTTATTTTTCCCTTTTCCTGACAAATTGTATGCACTGGTGTATGTGCGTAAGTCTGGACACGCAGCTGGTTGATTAATAAATCACTACATCCTTGACTTTATTTCCTAATATTTTGCTGTAGTTTCTAGACTTTGTTCCCAATTTCTTAGTTTAACCACTATCTCCCAATTTGAAAGTTATGGATTATCTTCCCAAAATAGAGAAACATAAGCCCTGTATTGAAAAATGCAATCATCATTGTTGTTGGCAAAATCTTTTGCTGAAGGGTAAATAAAGCAAGTATAACTATGATAAGTAAGACTAAGAGAACAATTACATTTTACACTAATTAACAATGATATTTATATACTGATTTTATACAAACTTGCATAATTGATGACAACATGATCTAATAAATCTACTTACGTCTTTATAACAGGTCAGTTTACATTTAAGTGACGGCAAAGATAAAATAAATAATTCCTAAATATTTCATTTTCGAGACAACCACATCGTCATTATTATTTCCAAGTATTACTTCATAAATACTGTATTATCTGTGGAATACATGCACTGTTTAATCATTAATGATTAATTATTTAGCTACAACATTGTTTGCTTTAATGTCACACACGCATACTAAAGCGTAGACTGGCTACAACTTTGTTTGCTTTAATGTCACACACACATACTAAAGCGTAGACTGGCTACAACTTTGTTTGCTTTAATGTCACACACGCATACTAAAGCGTAGACTGCAAGTGTGTGTATTGTATTCAACATTATGGGAGTCCCTTAATATCAGAATGCGAATCAAGGATTATCGTAATCCTTGCCACTGTCTGGACTTAATTTTACCTCTTGTAAGGCCATGTTCTCAACATGTCTTTGCTGATAAAACATTTGGCATTAAATAAGAAGTAGAAATAAAATGTTATAAACTTAAAATGTGGGGTGATATTCGTAAACAACTGAAAATCTTAGCCTGAGAAACTCAGAGACAAAAGTCTAAGAGAGCGACAAGCAGCTGTTAAAAATCTGTGGTGATTTAGGCCAATCACGGACAATTTATGTCCATGATGCAACGCATTCAAATCTAATTAAATACTCTTACTTGCAGCTTAATAAAATATTAAATTCCATAAAAAATAATACGGAATATCAACCAAAAAACAAGAAATTACGCAATTTACAGCATTAAAATAAATGTTGACAATTTACCGGAAATGAATTCGCAAGGGAGATAACCTTTGCTGAAAATCCAAACGTCTGTTGGTATAGATCAACAATAACATACATGGAGGTCATTAATTAGGAAAATCGTTTATATAAAGTGTGTATTTCACTTTTTCATTGGTAATTATACCAAAATGTCACACGTTCTTAAAGGTTGGAGGGAAGCTGCAACCCTTTTTTTAGTTGCCAAGACACGAAAACCAGCTGTCACAGCTTTCCAAACTACAAACTTTGAGATTCTTATGTTGAAAAGAAGTGGAAAATCAAAATTCATGCCAAAATTACATGTATTTCCTGGTGGTGTTGAACATGATTCAGACTTCAGTCCGGAATGGATGGAACTTTATGGAAAAGCAGGTCCTGAAGTGGTCAAGGGTATGCAGTTATTCCTTGAAAGAGGCGGCCCGGGAACTTACATGTTCAGCAGGACCCGTCCGGAGCAGTTCTCACTTATCCCCAGTGAGCTAGCTTTTCGTATCTGTGCAATTAGGGAAACTTTTGAAGAATCGGGTATACTTCTTGTCAGGGATGTCAACCGTGTGAAAAATGAACCAATAACAGAGAAGGACTTTCCTGTGAGCGGAAAGTCTTCTGTAATTTCCGACTCCATTCTGAAAGATTGGAGGGAAAAGGTTGATGCAGATGCCTCCCAGTTTTTTGCTATGTGCAAGGAACTTAATTTACTTCCCGATATTTGGTCATTATATGAATGGTCGAACTGGCTTACGCCACTGTTGCCCAATAAAAATGGACAAGTTTCAGCTGGTCGACGTTATGACACTGCCTTCTATTTGTGTGTCTTAGATTATATTCCGAATGCTGTACATTGTGATAAGGAAACAACAGAACTAGAGGTACAGCCTTTGAGTTTGAAATATTCTATAATTTTCTATTTTGCAGCCATTTAAAAACATTTGTGTCTTAAATGTTATAAGCAGGTGTCCGATTAAGGCCCATTAAGATAATTTGTCATGTACTGGTGTTTCATGTTGACAATGCCAGCTGATTGCTTAACTGAATCTTTTTTCTTGTCATGGAGCTTTTGGCAAGTGGGTATTGTCTGAGATCTTGTAATATTTTGAGGAGATAATAATTTCTTAACATTTTAAACATGCAACATGGACCATGTAGACAACCAACAGGTTCTTTCAAGTCTTTAGCATAACATCCCTATCTGGCAAATCATACATTTCACTAATGCTTATGTTTAAGGACATCATTGTGGAAAAATATTTGTATTTGAAATAGTTCATGTCTTGAATTAATTACTATACCTGTCTGAACGTATATAAGCCCAAAACTTTAATAATCTTGAAAATGTTTTCTTTATTTTTGCAGTGGTCATCAACTAGTGGGTTCCTTTTGAAACATCGTGACCCTGAAAATACATTGCAACTTGCCCCTCCACAGATGGTAGAGCTAAGTCGTATGCTGAACTTCACTGATGCAGAAAAATTGAAAATGTTTACTTGGAAGCGATCAGAAAAAAGAGCTCTACTTTATTTTCCTGTCATTTGTTTCTGTTCTGATGGTGTACTTTTTCTTTACCCAGGTACGTCTAAACAATATTTCAACAAGAAATGGGCAATGCCCACAAACCAGGTTTTAAACCTAATTATTTGTAACCAATGCTCTATTTGTATAATGAATACATGACGATCATCTATGCTGCAAAGGTGCCAGAGTTGATACATGCATACACACACTCGCACTTGGATATATTATATATATATGCAACAACTATACACCAAGTTTGATGTCAATACACCTACGCATATATAGCAAAGATATTAAGTGGAAACTGATTTTAAAATTATAAGTGACCTTGACCTTGGACGGAACAAACCCAAAAGCAATCCCAAACAAGCTATCCACATGTTCTTAGTATACACCAAGTTTGATGTCAATATGATCAACGAAACCAAGGTTATTTGCCGGAAACCAAATTTCTATTATTATTAATGGTGACCTTGACCTTTATTGGAACGAGTCCAAAAGCAATCCCAAGCGAGCTCTCCGCATGTACTTATACACCAAGTTTGATGTCAATATGATCAACGAAACAAAAGTTATTCGCCGGAAACCAAATTTCTATTTTTAGTAACGGTGACCTTGGGCAGACTAAATCCAAAAGCAATCCCAAGCGAACTTTCCACATGTTCTTACTACAAATGTATACACCAAATTTGCGGTCAATATGATCAACATGATAATCACCGGAAAACCCAAGTTTGACGCACGCCCGCCCGCCAAACGACACACCATTTTAATAACCTGTTTTTTTTTCGAAAAACCTGGTTAAAAAGTTGATTGTTGGCTTAAAAAAGGTTCTTGCTTGAATTTACAGTTGCTTAAAGCAAGGTGTACACATATTATATGTTTAAACAATGTATGAAAAAAGACTTGTATGCCATTAAGAATTTATATGTTGTCTTCCACAGGGGATGAACTGTACCCGGAGAATCCAGATTATGAAGGAACGTTCCCACCTAGGAATTTTGATGAAAGCATTGCCCAGATTGGAGAAAAGTATCCGAGAATGAATCGTTCTGGATTAACTCCTGCGGACGGAAACCGTACATTTTCGTGTAACATAAAAATGAAAGATGGGCAAGTCAATCCGTTATTTGACTTTCTGACAGACAATTCCATTGCTTCAAGGTTATGATTTAAGTATGTCAACAGTATTTTACCTCTGTTAGCTTGAATTTCATTCAGTTGGTAATTCAGTCTGCAATCTCTTTTTAAATGCTGCATACTATTGATGACTACCTTTTTGATGAAAGACTGAATATGTTGGTCGGCACATCTGTTCATAAGCAGAGCATACATACTGAAACTGTTCTTGTTAATCCTACTTGGTGTTAATAGTGATAAATGGAATGATTTGGAGAATTACGTTACATCCACAAGTTCTTTTAAGAACTCTGCAAGGAATATTTTTGGCTTGTTGGCATTATTATCTACATAAAATCTGTCTAACATACAAGCACTGAAGCACTAAGTTTTGCATACAAAACAAACCAATTGAAAAATAAAAGCGGTCAGCTTTAATGTTCACAATTTTTTTCGCTCATACAAGTATGTCCCGCTAAGGCCTTAATAAAAAAATTGTTTGTTTGGCTTAACCTTACCTACCCATGAAATTGGCTCCTACTCAAAATATGTTTAGGGGTCCAAGAGGAATATTTTTTAGCAGTTAATAGTTAACAATAGTACAATTCGGACACCCATAAAAACCATTAAAATTAAATTTTACCTACCTATCTGCCCACCTGAATATGGCTGGGTATGTTATATGCTAAACAATTTTTAAGGGTGGTCTTAGGCATCCATTAAAAAAATCAATATCGATACTGTTAATTTCTGTTATAACATCCTCTTTCATTTGCCATTAATTAGTGTCTGTCGAGAAATTAATTTAGTGACAAATGGCTGACCAGTGTATTCCTTTTTTGTTGAGTATACGTTTTATTGTATTCTCTGGGTGAATGAACCATGGAGAATTGATCAGACTACAGTTTTATCATGCGAGTATTCAAACATTTTAATAAACCATACAGTATTATTGTGACAAATTGACTATTGTCCTTATGAAAGATTTTAATGCTCATTTTGTTGCTGGTGCTAGTGGAGTTCCTATGAATCATATGGGTTCTGGTATGTGAGGTATGCAAATGCATTTCAGTGTATTATGTACCTCATTTATACTTCATTGTTATGGCCGTTTTGAAAAAATAAAATGTTTATTATTATTTTCTGTGTATGTTCAATTCTATTGACAAATTTTGTGTAAACGTTTGTTGTACCAGGTCTTTCTGAGCTAGTCATGATCATGCCCGAGCTTCGAATAATTTCCGTTCCTATGGAAAAGATATTTAAAATCAAAGTGCAGGCATAGTTGTCAAGCACTTGTCTCCTGATCTTAAGGCTGTTTGTCTCAGACCTTAGTTTAGTTGGCTTTAATCAAGAACTTCATCAATTCCTGAATTGGCACAAGTACTGGTTAGTTACCCAATGTGCAGCCATTGACTGTGATTGGATTAAGTTGTATAAATAGTGTTGCACAATAAAAGTAAAATACATTTTATTTGTTAAAAAGAAAAAAAACGTGTTTAAGCCAGTCACTTCTGTGAATCAATGTAAGTTTCCAGGTATTATGACAGAATATTTCCATACAATTCACAAAACCATCTGGAACAAATAGGCATACAAAGCTATTTTTAAAAATATGAAACTTGTAAAAATGTAAGGTGTACCAAGTCGGCGAGTACTAAATAGCAAGAACTACTCATTATGGATTCAAAAATTTATTTCAATGAACAAAATGAACACAACACATAGTGAAGACAATAAGTTAGTCATACAGAGTCTACCGGAGTGGGTCTTCCCAAGGTTTGTGAAGGAAGGAATAGAGAAAAAAGGTGACCCCATGTTCACAAAGGATCAACTGATCCGGATCAACTTCTTCATAAAAATATTTGACATTTTCATGAAACAATTGAATACGTTGTCAAGTACTTCTCATAAACATACACAAACATACATAAACATCTTTTAATTAACATGGTGAAACTTGATGTTGAGAAATTAATTCATTATACTTATGACAGAAACTGCCCTAGATCAAATCAGGATCAAATTTCCAAAATCGGTCATAACTTATTAATTTCCATCTTTTTCTAAATAAGCATGGCATTTGAATTTAACGACTCAAAAGATTTGCAGGATGTTCATTACTGTCGCATTATGTAAAAAAGATTTAGCTTTGCACAACATTTTTACATGGTTTGAAGTATTATATAATTGATCCTGAAGTTTGATTCTTTGTGAACACGGGGCCAGATGCTGAATCTGATAGAGGTTAATTATTGAAGCTGAAAGAAAACAGCCATACAAAAACGACAAAACCTAAAGAAATGGCCAGTTAACAAATAATTCTGCAGGATGTGAAGCTGGATTTGCATTAACGTTTCTTAAGTAATGGAAGGAAAAATGTCTTCACAAAAATAATTGAGGGAGGAACTGGTGCAATTTTGATAAGCAGCCAGTATATATATAAAACCGCAGCATAGCTGATTTGTAGAGCAGAAAAAATATATTTGAACTAGAGAAAATAAGTATTTTCGACAAGTGCAACAGAAAGTATGTGGTTTACTTATAAATACAAAGTTGTCACTTGATTGTTGAGTTAGTCAGCAGTGTTGATATAATAGCCATTGGCTGAAAATCACGATTTACTGATTCTGCAGGTATGTATTTTTTCCAGTTCAAAATTACAACATCCAATGTAGAAGTTTCAAGTAACTAGGTTACACATGTTCAATGAGTTTATTCTAAAGATTTTTGATGAGCATACACCTTACCCAATAAATGCTATGCGTCCCTTATTAAAATCCGACAAGAGACAATTCATTTTTGTTGAGAAATTGTGTTCTATATTAAAAATGTTAAATACACACAAGAATATTGCATATAATATGTAACACTTTCATGAATAGCATAATAAGTATATTTGGAATTAGCATTTACAGTCAATAGGCTGTCAAGTGAACTTCTTTCAAAAAGTAGGAATAAAAGTTTTTACATACATTTGTGCAGAACTTTGCATTACTAACAGACATGAATTGCTCACTAGAATACATCTTGACGAGACTGCATAGACAGGTCTTTTGACTCTTATACATCTTTCACCTTGGCATAATCATTAAGTAAGCAGTCACAGGCCCACAGTCTGCATCCCCCAAGTCTCGTCGAGACGAATCCAGTTTTTATGCACTCCCAATTGAAAAGATCCAACAAATATACTACCATTTACTAAACTATTAATATAAGGTCTCTGTGAACTACACAAAAGTAGGAAATTTCAGGAATTTTGGACCATAAAGTAGGAAGAAATAAAAAAAATAAGGAAAAAGTAGGAAAAATTAGGACCGCTCGACAGCCTGCAGCTAAAAGACAACAAATAGTAAACAACCATGGCGACCAATTAAAATAGCATATTAGTAACTTTATCAGAATAAATTTTAAGTACTGCCTCTTAGAAAACACCAGTTCTTCACAAAATACTAAACAGTACAAAATCTTAACAGAGTGAATCAGACATTGCCATACAAATTACAATAAATGAAATAAAAATTTAAGCATCTAACTTCACAACCTAGCACATGTTGCTTGTTGCTACTTACCATACAAGTCCATTAAATATCTTTATGTGGCAAAAAACACCTGGAAGTTCATTGCCCAATGTTTTTTCTTTTTAATCTGGCATATGCCGAAGCACAATGACAAACTCTGACATATTGCCATTTTAAAAAATATTTGTACAATTAAAACATGATAAAAATAAGTCATACTAAGGGCATGAAGAACAAGACTTGGTTAAAGAGACAAGTCATGATATTCCCGTAAGACAATAAAATACAACTGACCGTTCAACAATGCTGACGACACTACAAGTACAAGTCACAATAAAATCTTTTTCCTCATTTGAAGTCTTCAAAGAAGACCAGTTAATAAAACTAGGTCAAACACTGCCACCTAACATGAATTAACCATACAGTTAATTTCACTTGTTTGAAGTGCATACCAATCTCACACATCTTGCGTATCACTGTCATTTTCAATCACTTGGAATATTCACATTTAATGTTCGCAGTTTCATTGTTTACCCTTGATAACATTGTTAACTTTGTCATTCAACTGTTGAAGCTCAATAGTTCTATCAATTTTCAGGTATTTTCCTTTCTTGATTTGAACACTAGAAATCCATTCTGGAATTAACTCAATGCAAAGGTTTATATGAGGCTCTACATCACCTGAAACAGTAAACATTTCATTAATATTTAATACCATCTAACATATATATATGCAATCAAGTAACAATTAAATAGGCACACTTAGAACATTTATGTGGCATCATCTGCAACAGTAACTGTGTGTTAATTGTAAGGGCAGTCATGGCGAATACCCATCGGTCAGTCGGACCTGACCGATAAAAACCGACCAGGTCCGATACAGAATGTCTGTGCGTCGGTCCGTATGTCCGACACGGAACGGTACGGGTCGTACGGGTTTTATAACATCCATTGCTGTTTACACAATGCGGTCTTCTTACGCGCACCAATTGTCTGTACTTTCGCTTGTCTTTCGGACATTTGAACTTTGATTGTGTCGTCAAAAAGGCATTTCAGAAGTGAATGTGAAAGTAAATAATAATTTTTAACTGTTATTTAACGAAATACGCCAATTATTTGCACATTTGTGTTTGATTTGTTTACTTTCACTTTGAAATGAGCGGTAATTTTCGGCCCGTAATTTTTAACAACATGTTTTCGGACCGACAAGTTTGCATTCGGTCCGACAAGTTTTCCAAGGTTGTCAGACCAAATGACTGACAAGTCTTGGAAGTCATTCGCCATGACTGTAAGGGGTTCCACAAGGGTGCTGAATCTAAAGGGTCATTTTAAAAATTTTTGGCCGGATTTTACCATTTTATAACCAAATTACCAATAATTTAGAGAAAAATTTACCATTCAGCTCCTTAGTGTTTAAATGTTTGACTTTGGGGTCAAAGGGTCAACTCCAGGGTCAAATGGAACCCCCCCCCCCGGATACATTTAAATATCAAGTTACAGTACAAGTCACTTAAAAAGAAGCTGATGATACTCAAAACTAAAATGTACCCTCTTACAAGCTATACAAGCATTGTTGAAACTTACAAAACAATATCATCGCGACGAAAATGATCTACATGGCCATCATATTACACTTTTTGTTTCTGAGCCAAACAGTGGAAGAAACACTTGGAAATCACAAATCAGTATCAAGAGATTACTGTCTGGTATTTTAACAGAAATGTCCAACTTCTTGGTTGCGCAAAAATTTGACTGACAAGATTTAACTAGATGATTGTTTTTGTCTCCCCCATGGCAGTAATTGCAATACGGATGTACTAATAAAATGGGTATGGAAATGAAGTCAAATTTCAAATGATATGGAACAAACAAGAAATACAGTCATATGAACTTTGACCTCTAAGTCTGACCATGTCCATCAACTGAGACTCAGCACATTGTCTCAATCTGGTGAACATTTGTGGCAAGTTATTTGAAAATCCTTCAAGCGGTTCAAAAGTTATGAAGAAGATATGATTTATGACAGATGGACAGACAAACTCAGCAAAAACAATATGTCTCCCCTCATTATATGGGGGTGACACAGAGATATAATGATACATTTTTACTGCCCACAAAAAATCTTACCTGGAGCTATACCAGATTTGTGACTGTCTAACACTCGCTGTATAACAGATTCAATAGGAAGTGCAGGTTTCTTCTCCGTCACAAACTGAGATCTGATAATACGCATGATATCAGGTAATCTTCTCATCATCGTCAGTCTCTTCTCTTCCTTCGGATCTCGTGTTAACACAGCAGCAGTTTTTGCTGCTTCTTTCGCTCTTATCTTTTCCAGTAATGACAGAGGTACACCTTTCATATTTCCTGACAACAGTTTGGCTGGAGTTGAGGACGGTACCAAGTTGGATGCTAGTGTTGATGCCTTCTTTTCCTCCTTTTTGACCGTAAACTTCAAAGCAGCTTCTATCTATAATACCAATAATCAGTTATCTATCCATTATATAATGTACTTTTCTTTTAATTTTCTACAAAACTAAACAAGTAATGCAGAGTTTTGAGTCATTCTAATGAAATCTTGCAAGTTTGGTATAACATAACCATGATATAGTTGTGAATAAACTAATAAATTCTAAGTGTAACAAGCTTTAACTTTGTAAACTAGAGCTATCCCTGAAAGTGATAAATAAACCCACAATACCGCTTTGTGAGACATATCTTTTACAAAATACGAATGCAAGCAGGCAATCGTAGTGATGACACACACTAAAAACAAATCATGCAGATTATTTGTTATTAAGTTTCGTGAAAATCCTCCATAAACGGTAGAAGTAGTTCGCTCTACAAGTCTTGGAAAATCCAAGTTTTTGTTAACAGACGGACAGACGAACAGAACAACCGACAATGAAAAGTATACTTTGTTCTCAAAGGTATAAAAATAAGCATCTAGAAAGTAAATTATGATACATCTATGTATTGCATACATGCAAAAGGGAAGGAATGTATTTCATGAGTCTAGTCAAAACTAGAAGAACAAAGCTCTGTCTACAGATCGTACATATTTAACTGAAACACTGTTACAACAACATTAAAGTAAATAATATTACATCAAATATTATAGCTAGTTATTAGAATATTTACGCAGTTCTCATGAGATGACATCAACAAGATTAATACAAACACAACACGAAGTATTACCTTTGGTGATAATTTTCCAG
The DNA here is from genome assembly GCA_032209605.1 of Mactromeris polynyma. Lineage (NCBI taxonomy): Eukaryota > Metazoa > Mollusca > Bivalvia > Venerida > Mactridae > Mactromeris > Mactromeris polynyma. Next base: position 2,249,820 of record JASFXZ010000042.1, read on the forward strand.
ACGTACTTGATAGAACATCTTTAGCTGTCTGATATACTTGAGCATCTGGAGCTAGAGGTAAAGGACTTTCTAGTATGTCTGGTACCTCATCAAGAGGGAATTTTGGATGCCAACGGGTTATTTTGTCATCCGGTATTGATAGTGGACGACTCAGTTTGGATAAAAATTCCTGGAAAAAAATGACAGGATTAACTTTATTTCAGTGGTGTATATTGTATGGTGGTAATAAAACTGTAACTTCATGTATGTCATCTTTTATTTTATAATTTTCTAGCTATAATCAAGACAACTCACAATGTTGTCATGGAACATAAAGAATTATGATCAGAGATTCAATATACAAAATTGGTAATGAAATAGGTTCCACTCAAAATACACAATTGGAATCTACCATCATAAACCCCAAATAAAAAAGACACTTCCTGTCAAAACAGACTTCCTAAGAGTAATTAGTATTATTAATGACTACCAGGGTACTATACCATGGGTTCCATTTGACCCTGGAGTTGACCCCTAGAATTTCCAATAGGCCACTTTTTGACCCTTAGGATTCTGGCCGATGGGTCAATTTTTTCTTAAGTTTGTGTATTTTGGCTATAACAGCGCTTCACAATCATTTTTTTGAAGGACTTGCCCATTTGGGCAGACAGCTTGCAATTTCCACTTGCCCGAATAAAATTAACAGTACCGTCAAAATAACGAAGAAACATGATGTTTTGATGGTTGTTTTGATTTGGATTATTGGAAACGTGGTAACGATTGTTCAGTGATGAAAAAGTGCTGTTACACAAACAAAATTGACAAGTAGAAGTATTGGATACTACGTCATCAATTTTTGTGACAGCTTGGATAAAAGCTAGTCAGACCAGACCACGAAAACACGACTTGCCCGTGCGGGCAATTGAAACAGATTTTTTACTTGTCCGACAGTAATTTTACTTGTCCCGGGCTTCGGGCAAGTGGGTTATCGTGAAGACTGCAAAAATAGTCAAAAATTTCTAAAATGACTCTTGAGAATCAGCACCTAGTAGAACCCCTGCTATATGTTAAATTACACACCTTATGGCATTGTTTTACAGTATGTATCAAACTGTTGTGGAATACATTCCTTCTGTTGAGGAGATGAGATGCTTTGAATGTTGGTCTAGCATTCTTCTCATCTGAAAAGAAACAACATACAAACATGCAATTGGGCTCGGTGCACATAAGCAAAGTGACAATCCATTGTTGTAGAGTAAATCCATATAAAAGGATTTACCACCAATGTTTTCATTGTTATGACTCAGCATATTTGGACAAAAAATCAAGACCATCTACTAGTACCTATAAGGACTGAGTGTTTGTGTAACAAAAAGTAACCTACAACTTTACATTGTAAAAGTATCTACTTAATGATCAAACCTATACATAGGACAAGACCAATGATACTGATAGTACTAATCCTAATCACCGTAAGTATGAATGAGTATTTGGCATCAGACCTCCGAGTCAGTGTAATATATATTCGTAATTCACTTATATAAGAAGCTTACTTTCATCCGCCAGTCTTGCTTCAACAGTTAATTGGTAACCAGATTGCTTGAAACCTTGCATGTTTTGCAGTCCCTTCTCTTGGCGCAATTCATAAGCATCTGGAAAGACAGTCTTGACTTTTCCAACATGACTTTTCTCAAAATTTCTGGCAAAAAAAGATTCAATATTTTGTAAACAAGACAATTAACATAATAAAGCAATAACTGCAAAACTTTCAATCCAAATAGTCACAAAACAATTGTCTTGGACAATAAAACTTACTTCAAAACCAATTTGAACCAATCACCATCTATCTGACTACAAACTTCAGTTCAATGGTCAAGCATATTCATCTCTTATATAAATAACAAACCAACACTTATCAGTAAAATGTACAAGTGATGTTAAAGTCGAGATATTCCACTGCAAAACGTTCGATAGTCTGACGTCATTTCTCTACAGAAAATAGAAGCACACTCAAACCTTTTGGTCAGTTCTTGCACAGCAAACTTCAACTTGGAGAAGGTGCACGTTTCATTCCTGTTTTGTAACATACTGACAACTTGGTCCATACCACGGAACTGCTCAGCCAGAAGTCTGTACTTGTAAGGTAAATTAAGAGTTGGAGCTGCAGTGGTCAAGTGGTGAAACCTTTCATATGCTGGAACCTTTGATTTGGTTTCACTGAAAAATAATCGTACAACTTTTGTATTTGATGATGAGAAGCAGTACATACACCCTTGTTTTACACATTGCACTCTCAAGTTTAGTTTTGTGAACAGTCATTCAAACCAGTGTACATCAGTTTCATACTAAGGTTGAATTAGTCACGTTCCTAAGCGATCCAAATGTAAACTGTACAATATTATATTTAGTCATCACAAGATATATATATTTCCAGTCAAATATTCGTCCTCGACAATTTTCAACCAAAGTGACCCGACAAATATTTGTTACAGAACCATTTTTTTCACACGTAAAAATATTAGCTAAATGGACAGAAACAAAACCAATACCTTTCTGTTATTACTTCCACTTCCATTTTGTCAAATTTCTTAAGTTTTGGTGCTTGTATCTTCTTTCTAGTGTCTTTCATTTCAGCAAGGCGACTTTTTAGATCTTCAAGATTGCCAACTTTACTAAGCTTTGCTTTCATGTCTTCAGCATTAATTTTCTTAATCTGGAATAAACAGTGTAATTTCCATAAATCATTGTTTAAATGAATACACTATTATTCATATTTATAATTTATAGACTACAGTCAGTAAAGAATCTTTATACAGCATTTATAGAAAATGATCGATGAACATGTAAGACAAAATCACCCAATTATGATACAAATGATTATGTATGCTACAAGTGAGGTGTTTACTAGTGTCAATTTGGCTTAATTTGTATAACACAAAAACATATGCTGACCACTTGGCAGTCTCAAGTTACCTTCGCTGACTTAGCTTCCCTGGTCTTAACCTTTTGCAGAGCCAATTCGACATTTGTTGAAGATTTTGTTCGAACAGACTCTGTAGGATTTGGCTCTTCTACTGTGGAATCTTCTTCAGTGTTCGTCTCTTCCATGTTCTACAATCAAGAAAATATCTTGGGATTATTCATATTCAACATCATCAATACAATTGCCATAATTGTGAACTATGAAATTAGATACAATTATTCAAATGATTGCCAGACAAATGTCATAAAATGGCACATACATTTCTAACTGCTTCTTCAAAACTATCAGTGCTAGTCTGTTTAAACATTTATATATATGTATATACAACTTGTACTAATCACTATTTATGACTTGTCTAACCAGTACAAGCTACTTTTCCAGGATTCATGATAAAGGGCATAAGAATCTAGCAAACTGATAGAATGATTCCAACAGACCATATCAACTAGCAGCCATCGGACTAGGATTCCCACATTCAAGTCAGACAACCCATCTTCTCTCACTGTCTTTTAATTTAATTTTAAACTTATTTTTCATTGAATGTGAAGCAAGTTCTTAGAACTTATACTTATCACTCTCGATGACTGCTTCCTGGGTACCAACCAGTACTCACGCTGAATTAAGGGATTATGAAGTTCGCGATAAAATCCTGCTTATCGTGGGACTCGAACTCGCAACCTTACGATCAGAAGTCAGGCGCTCTACCCCTCGACCACTGTGCCTCTGGTTGATTAAATGATTTCTGTAACAACAAATTGAATACCTTTGAAACAGCTTTGTGAACCAAATGCAATTTCTTCCTTGCTTTGGTTTCAGTCGGCTTTGATGCTGAAGGTTGTGGTCTTTTCTCTGGTGTGGCCTCATCTGACTTCTGTCCATCTTTCAACGTTGACTTTCCATTTCTGCCTCTTTTTCGGCCATTATCAACAGTTTCAGGTTCCGGCTTTCTCGGGGTATCTTGGTGAGCCACTGCAGCACCATCATGTTCGTCCCAGGATGACGTCACGTCTTCAGTTATTTGACCAATGCCTTTACTGACTTGATCTGTTGTTGGCGCTAGAGACGCCTCAATTGATATCTGTTTAGGGTCCACCTTAGCTTTCCTTGTTCGTGTTGCTTTCTTTGGAACAGTAACTGATTGCTTTGATTTTCTCGCAGCTCTAGTTTGCAATGGTGAGAAAACCGTATCTCCTTTAGATTGCATTTCGGCTGGGCTTTCATTCTCCTGCGTTATGTTTCGGTACTGGTTCGAATTTGAGCGATCTAATGAAGAAATGTCTACCTGAGTCGATGTGACTTCAACTTTTCGCCGTTTTGATGGCTGTAAAGCAGGATTTCTCTTTCTAGTTGAAAAAAAATCGGTCACTCTTCCTTGAGCCATTTTGATACTTTGTTGACAATTATTTCGCGCCGCAAATCACGTGACCAATTTGTAGACTGGTGTCAACTTTTCTTTTCAGTCACCTGTCGTTGAATCCGTAAACCAGAAAACCAGTCAGGTTAAGGAAGTATTGATCACGTGACAAAAACATGGCGGCCGACACAAACACGAATCCATTTTTGACAGATGACGATGAATTCCTTGAAAATGAACAAGAAGACGACATCCAGGTCCGTGTTCAGCAAAATGACCCATCAGACCTTAGCTGGGACGCAATTGCTTCTAAACTGTTGAGGGAAAAGTTGACATTATCGGCTCTAGAGCTACACACTGAGCTAGTGGAAGCTGGCAGAGAACTTCCAAGACTAAGAGATTATTTCTCAAATCCTGGAAATTTTGAAAGATCCAAGGAGGATTCGCCACCTTCGACTTTACGTGAGTTTAATAGTGTTTTGGTCACTCTCCCATTGAATGCATTCAATGCATATGGAGAATGTATGTGCATAGCTGTTGATGTAAATAAAGGAGAAAATGTGCACCCGATGTGGACGTCTACCGACTGAGTTGACTGGCCTGCTGTCTAACCTGACACCACTACACTGGCAAGGTTTTGTGGTGTGAGAATTAAGCATTTTGGTCTTAGGTCAGATCGAGGTGGGCTTTGAATGGGGCAGTGTCCACAATATGGAGAATGTAGGGAAGGCCTTCAACGGTATTGGGACAACTCGACCCCTTCTATTAACCCTGACCAACTCGACCCCTATTTTCCGATTTTCAGCAAGTCAACTCGACCCCTATTTTTTCTCTATTACAGTGGAACCCCTCAAAACCGGAACCTCAGTAAACCGGAATTCCCTCTAAACCGAACAATTTGCGTGGTCCCGATTTTTTCTGTTCTATTTTCATTGTGTAAAAACCTCTGTAAACCGGAACCCCTCTATTCCGGAAACCGAACAAGATTTCCATTATTTCTAAACAATTTCAACAGTAATTTACCCCTCTAAACCGAACAGCAATTTATGACTACTAAAGTGTGTAGACAATAAATGTGTTACCAAGATACACGGCGTTTTCACACCTTATCTGTTATGGCTTCAATCGGCAGTAGCTACACGTTTGTTAACTTTATGACGGTGCGCGGGTAAATAGGTAGAGTGTGATAATCACAATTATTAACGACAAAAGAAAGTGACAGTTTGCAAAAATCATTAGCACCTTTTAATTGCCGACCATACACATCAATCGATGTTTTCAATAATTTATTTAATGATGAATGCTACAGTAGGTGACTGTTCAATTGATCTTTTGTTAAAAGAATCAAATTATCATTCTAGTTAATGAGCGTATTAGCAGAGTAAAGACGAGTGCAGGTATTGTTGTTTAAACTAACAATAATGTGGAACAATTTTGTTGTTTTATCAATCAGTCTCTTTCAGATTGATTTTATCTAGTTGATATTATAATGTACTCTGGTGTTGCATATCGCGATAAATACATGTGCACGCATAAAATAACAGTGTTATAATATAGTATAAGTACTGTATATATATATAGTGCATGTATAAGGAATGAATAAAATACACGAAGTCATTAATTATGTTGTTGTTTAATGCATTTCCTAAAACCCCTCTAAACCGGAAACCCCTCTAAACCGAACTTTTTATCCGGTCCGGACGAGGTTCGGTTTAGGGGGGTTCCACTGTACTAATACTATTATGTTTTATATTGTTATTCATACGTCCAAGTGTTAATTATAAAGATCTTTGCAAGAATATCTTTGAAGTATCGTTTACAATATTGTAGTTGACTTGTATATATATCTATGACACGTACTGTGTGATGTGTGAAATACAAATCATAAACATTAATTTTCAATGGATTGTTCTCTTTTTTAGCATTTATTTTATGCAACAAATTGGAGCAAATAATAAAACTCAAACACAAACATCCCTTAAATTTGAAATTATTATTAAATTTCATATGGCACATCTTTCATTTTGCAAGAAAGTTTTTGTTTACAAACATAACTTGTTACAAACGATTTGCCATTTCACCAGGATAAAATAGACAATTACGACAAACTTGAATTAACACATTCATGGACTATGATCATTAAAACAACACAAGAGGCAAAAAATTGAAAACAACAACATAGCTGGGCATAATCAGCAAATGGATAAGTCAGCCAATGGAACAAAGAATCATGAACTCAATCTCGGGAAAATGGTCGGAAAAAAGCAATTACATGGCGTTACATTTATCAATTAAAACATTACTACACCAAGAATTCTTAATAAGACTTGAAGTAAAATCAATGATAATCCTTTTAACGCATAATTTTGATCCTTCATACATACTTTGAAAAAAAAAAGAGGGGTCGAGTTGACTTAGGAGTTGAGTTGGTATGGGTTGAGTTGACTTAGGGTCCGAGTTGTCCCGCAGCCGCCTTCACCAATGTGCTTTGCATATTGAAATTCTGTTTACCTTACCACTGAATTAGAGTTCAGTATTCAGTATTTGATCTGAAAGCAATATTTTTACCTTTTTGGTCCTGTTCCCTTGTCTTCACCACTAAACACGCTTATATGTTTTTGTCCTATCTTAATTCTTATTCCCTCACTCAAGCTGATGTTGGATGCATCAAGTTCCTTTATTCATCTTAACTAAACAACAAGCCGACATGCACCCCATGTCTTTAACACTCCAAACAGAAGTTGACATAATCCAATTGGTGACTCTACTTATTACATTAAAGTATTTAATTTTAAACTTCAAGACTTAATTATACTGAAATGTAGGTACATGTATGTAAATATGATTATGAGTATGACTGACTTGCACCAGTATGAATGAATATTAATTTTATGTGCAGTAAAAATCATATTTCTTTATTTTTAGCAAGGACATCAAGCATACAGACATTTGACTCTCTTGATTTTGCACGCTATTCTGACGATGGTGAAAGACAAGTTGACGAAAGAGTTGCTGGTAATATTACAGTCCATTGTATTCTTTCCTTTGTTTTTATTTTGCGATGGTCTTGTAAACCAGATATAAATATTAATTCAGCATAATGACTTCCGTGGTGTGCTGCTTCGTTAGATCTTGGACTTTCAAACCTTGGTCCAGTGTCTTCTTGTTGAATTTGTATATTAGTCCCAAGTAAGAATTTGATAAAAGATTATTGATACATGTATTTCATGATCTTGTAGCTTGGCTGCTTGACTTGAATGAATTTTTTTAACAAATTTGGGACGGGCCTGACAATGAGGTTTAAGTCTGTATAGAAGCATTTTCTGTATGTTGATATAGATGCATTTATTTCAGTGCTTGAATTTGAGTTAAGAAAAGCTCAGGAAACTATCAAGTCACTTAGAGCAAGTTTGACCAAGGAAGCAGGTATTGTGCAAGATTTATTAAATACTCATTTGTTACTGAATATTGAGGAAATTGTCTTAAGATGTTTAATTGCACGTTCATAAATATACCTATCAAAGTATGAAGTCTTGCATTTTATGGATTTAATAAGAAATTGAATGTTTAAAATTAGAATTTCTGTTAGTGATACCTGGAAGTTGTGGGTATCTATAAGCTGCTACTATGATTCTTGCAATGTATTTTGATTATAATGATAAATCAGGAACCAATATGCACTAGCTCAGTAATCTTATTCGCATTTCAAGACAGACTTTTAGTTTTTCAAGATTGTTATATGATTTTGACCGAGAGAGAGTTATTGCACATTATATCAATGCAAATATTAGAAATAAACATTGCCGGTATTTCCTACTTAGGATAGATTATGCTCTTGATTTTTTGACGGACTGCTTGATTTTGTAAGTCAATGGTTCTGTGGACTACCTTGTTTGTAATGTTTGAGTGGAAACTTTACCTATTATGTGTTCATTTTAGAAAATGAGCATGTTGCACCTGAGAAATTCTCTGAAGAGATTCGTGAGGGTTTGCGCACAGATGATGCTATCCGAACTATGGAACAAAAAGCAATCAACTTTCTGGTGAATGAATACCTTCTACAGATAAACAATAAGATAACAGCCGTTACATTTTCTGAAGAAAATGAAGATCAGGTAATGATTGTCAATTGAAACCTTATTATAAGGCATAAACTTACGAATTGGTTAATTGGATGTAATAATATTGTTCTAAATTTTGTAGTATTATACAATTCTGGCACAGAAAAAACGTCAAGGGATTTCCCGGACATGTGTTTTCTGCATTTATGACCCAATGTTTAGGCCAAGGACCTGCATTTATGAACTGATGTGCATCCATGGGACACGCAAGCATCTGTTTTATAGCCTATTTCAGCAAATTTGGCACTTTCCTATTATTTAAAACACCTTTGTAGTAATAACTTTCACCCAATATGCACATAGCATGTGTCTCGGTAATAACATGATCATAATGGCTGATTAAAAAATGTCACAGCCAAACATTTACTCTTAGGACCCTAAAATTTATCAGGGACTCTCAAATTTGCAAATGTGAGAGTCCCAGGACCCCCATTTGAAAAATTCTAGGCAAAACTCTGAACATCCTGTGTTTTAACAATAAACCACCTCATGCATGTTTGTATTAAACCTTGATTTACAAAAGCAACCATTAGTATCCAGATGGTTTACAAGCTGATTCTTATGGTTTCTCCATTTCGAAATTGTCTGTCTAATCAACAAATGACTATTTAAAAGCGCAAAACACGTTTTGTTTAAATCATCACTGAATCTGACATACATGTATGACTGGTCAATTATAGAATTTTGAAGACTGGGACGATGTAGGCTTGAACATAGCACAGCCGCCAGATCTGTTACATCTGTACCGGGACTATAACAATCATATCACACCTAGCAAGGATGTATCTGATGGAGAATGTCAGACTGAATTAGATTCTGATGATGTTGAAAAACTCATTAACAAAGTGGAGTACTTGGAAAAAGAATTGTTTAAAGTTAAACAAGAAATGGTGAGATATAATATTTTCATGTTTTGTTTTAGTTTTACTTATCTTATAATTCATTTTTTTTGCTTTAATTTTTTTTTTGGCTAGAATTATTTTTTTGTCTTAGGCTCTGCAATTGATAATTCCAGAATTGATAAAAATGTTCAGAGTGGTGTGTTTTACCTTGCCTTTGTTTGTCAGTTCATCAATTAAAAAGGCCATAAAAAATTGTTGATAATTTTTTTTACAGCATCAATGACAAAATTGAATACACGCATAAGAGTGATATATGCTGATAAAGCATTATCTGATTGTAAAACTATTTCTCTTTAATGGACTGCATTTTTGTTGTCATATGCTTGTCAATTATATTGATTCTTTGATTATGAAGCATGAAATTATCTGTGTTTTATTGGTTTGTAGGGTGATAGAATCTCAGAACTTCAAACGGAATTGGCAAATAAAGAGAAAGAAATGTTCAGAAGAAGGGGTGTGGCTGAAGGGTCAGTATATTATATCATCATGTTTTCCCAAATTCTGTACAGAAGTAATGTTTTTATGCTGGTGGTATAATTATGTCGCATAAAGTCATGTTCAGTCCACATTTTAAAAAATCCAGTACTTACTTGTTCTTCTGCAAGTGGCTGACAACCTCTCCACATGTTGAGGGGATGACCGTAGCTAATGTCATAGAAGAACAGTACCTCCCCAACATGGGAATCAAACCCGTACCTGCCAGGTGACAGTCTAGCGCTCTGCCAACTGAGCTAGCCTGGTGGGCTAAATCTTACCTAGTTCTTATTCTCACAAAATTGTTTGTCCTGCAACCCATATGCCTCATGTACAAAACTCATGGTTGGTACTTTCAAAGCATTGTCAAAGACGCTGAGTTTTCAATCTACGAAGTTAATATTTCTCGTCTTGAGGTATTGAGGTGGTCTATATATGTTTTCGATTTTATAGTGAATTCCTCATGGTGTTACTTGTCATTGCAGTAGGGTTATTTTATTTATCACAATTTTGAAGTCATTGATTGATAGTATCACTGTTCTTATCTCCAGGTCAGAATCAGACCCACCTGGAAGTCCACTCAATGAAAAAAATATATTTGATGACATTCCATCTGGAAGTTACACGTTAGAGAACCAGTCTGATCTGAGTGAAGATGAAGCTGAAGATCTACAACAGTGTAACTGTGATCACAGTCTAAATGAAAAATGCACAGTCTGTGTTAGGGTGCAATCTCCTGAAGTATACAGATTAGATTTCACTGATGAAGGAGACCAGTCTTGTGATCAGGATGGTCTGGAAGGACGATGTTCTGAAGAGACGCTAGTTGCTGATGCAGCAGAAAGTGTTAATGATACAAAAAAGGTTGTGAATAAGTCCAATGATCATTCCGAAGGCAAAAAAAGTGATTTGACTAAATGTGATATCCCGGATTCCAGTCAGACAGTCAATGATAGTTCCAAAAATGTATCAGATACTGATGATGGCAGCTCTGGTCATATACAGTCTAAAAATGTGACTTTAGAATCAAAAACTCGTTACAATGAAAACCCTAACATATCTGAGAAAAAGGATGAAAGCCATGTCAGAAGAAAAGGCACAAAGTCAAAAGATATTTGGACAGATTCGGATAATTTTGTGAAGAAAAAATCTGACATATCACCAAGTGTTAAGTCCGGCAGCAAGCCAAAACATTCAAAAAGCAAAAAAGTTGATAACATCAGTGTACAAAATGAACTTGAACATGAAAAAATAGGTCGGAGGATGTCGACAGCATTTAGCAAAGCATTGAAAGATGTTTGCTTCAATGTTCAGAAGGACAACAGGATTGTTATGGAGGTATATATTTTTCCTTTGTTCGAATTTTAGACAGTCGAATATTCTTATTATCAGCATATTTGTGAAAGAGATGAATTCAATAAAAAAATGAGTTAAACATTTAGAGTTCCCAAAAACTTACTGGTGTATTAACAGATAGCTCACTTTATCCCTGGCCTTTTTATATTATTCCCACGGGTCACACTATCTGACCCATTCCCAAAGCCAAATATTGATTTTTTTGCCCAATCAGAAGCACCTACATCTACTGGAGTGACCTGGTATATCTTGAAGCTCTTTAAATAACTCTGGCCATTATTGTCCCCTTGTGTCATAAATGTTTGTGGACATTTTGAGTGTCTTTTTGATGTTTGATATAGGAAATGTAGATTAGAATGCTTGTTTATTCCCAAAATTGGAGTTGACGCGCTTAAAGATTTCCCAAATTGGCAAATTTTCCCAATTTATCCAGGGTTTTATCTTTTTCCTAAAATGGACAGAAAAAGGCTTGTACCCTCAGTATAAATATGTTTTTTCTTGCATATATTTTTGTCTTTGCTAATCTATTTATTTAAACGTTAACCACTGATAGATGTTTTGCACGTCAAAAAGTTTTAAATGTGAATAGATCAATTAAATTTAAATGTTTGATTTTGTTTCCTTAATTTCAATACTTTCCTTCAAAAAATTATATTGGTCCATGGGCATGCTCTTCTAGGCCTAATCACGAGCCTGTCTGGTTAGCTCATGTGATAGAGCTCTAAGCTGTCACTCGGCAGATCCACGTTCAATTACCAGTTGGGCAGGTTATGTTCTTCCGTGACATTGGCTATGGTGATGTCCTCCTATTTTAGAGCAGAACTTTGTCAGTTGCTTGCGGAAGATTAAGTTAGTACTGGTTGATAATTAATTCCAGGAAAACTGGTTAGGTCAATTGGCGTCGTATGTGAATGAAAACATTTTGAAAAACAACGTAAAACCAAAAGAAAACAAACAAATGAGCTTTAATGAAGAGAAATACTTAAAAGGGATTGATATTTTGTAAAAATGTCCAGATATCTACCAGACTGACTCAGTATGGTCAGGAGACTGTTAACAGAGACTTTGTTAAAGGTGGTCTTACATACATTGTACTAATAATCCATGTTGTAACTTGTATTTTTATACTATATGATGCTTTCACATAGAGTATGTAAACATCGATTGTCAGAATTTTTGAGATAATAATTGAAAATGTATGCTCTCTGATTCGTTTTTAAAGTTTCATGATTAGATGCTTATTATTTGAAATTGTACTTTCAGGCATTGCAATTTTACAAATTTTGATGTAAAGGTTGGTTCCTGTCTTGTGCAGTTAGACCTTAGCTAAGCACATAATTACATATGTCACTGATGCACAATCTAATCTTGTATTCTGTATTGTATGTAGTGATATACACAGTGACATTCGTATATGATATATGTTGTAGGTATCGCAGATCACAGACACAGATAAACAGAAGGTTGTGTTGATGCTAGGAAGATGTTTGCCTCATATTGTGCCTAATGTTTTACTAGCTAAGAGAGAGGTTTGAACAATATTAATTTCATTGTGATCACAGTGCAGAATTATTATGGATATTAACAGTTTTACTCAGTACTCAAATCTGACATCACAAAATTTGCGCATAATTAGGAGATAATGTTTGTGAAATTTTATGATTGTGTTTAATGATTGCTGACTATTCTTTGTGGCACGTTTTCTTAGCATGAGATCTGAGAGTAATTATTAAGTCTGTGTGTGGCGCTAAAACCCAATAATTACTTTAGCACTCATTTGATATTTTCATGCATTTTCCACTGTCGAATTTCCACCATCAGACTCAAGATTTTGTAATTTGAGTGCTGATTGTAAGTATCCGTTATAATTAAGCTTATAACATTGAGTATGTGCACCAGTCTCAGAATGCAGCCTTGCCATTGGTCAATTTTGAAACCAGTCTATCTGATGCTTGAGATTTGACTTGATCTCTTAACTCGATATATGACCTCAGAACCAATTACCGCTGATAGAAAAATAAATATCTATCAATATTACCATACCATTTATCTCGTATGTATATTCAATATTAAACTTATAAATCTAATTTGTAATAACGTGTTTCAGTTCTCACTAAATGAATAGTTATTTAGTGTCAGTATTGTACTGAATAAACATGAACTATTAATGCAACTCACTGGGAATGTTGTAAACATTTAAATGTGTAGTCACTGTGTTTAAATCCTTGGAACAGTCTTTTTTTAATTCAATTTTAGTCTTACTGGCTTTCAAGACCAGTTTCTTTTCCATCATATTTTAAGCAATTTCAAACTCTTTGTTCTGAATATACTGAAAATGTTTTGACTTCACTAATAGTTTGAATAAACTGATTTTTATTCTCTTCACATTTGCAGGAGTTAATTCCCCTGATCATATCAACAGCTATGTTGCATCCTGACAGTAAAGAGAGAGACAACTTGCTCAATATTCTATTTAATCTGATTAAGAAGCCCGACGAGGAACAAAGGTAGTATTAGACAATTGCTTTCATTATCAGAAATTATTTGGTGTAGTTATTTAATTTTACCAAAAACGCTCAATATCATATCATTGAAGTATTGATATTTTTGGTGAGAAGAAGACCGATACTATTTCTATAAGAACCTTAATTTCATTTAATATTTTAGCACAAGTGCAATGAGTTTGTACAAAAATGAATGCATAGTAAGTAAATATTTCTGTAGTTTGATAAAGGTATTGATGGTGGAATTTTGAAATTGACAATGAGGTTACCGAAATCTGTAGTTTATGCTGTAAATTTTCTAGGATTTGATTTATTGTCACAACCTTTGAAGGTAGATAGTCTTATTTTAAGGGATGTCAACGAATATTCGGATATTTGAACATTCGTTGTTTCGTCCGAATATTCGAATACTAATTCAGCATTCGAATATTCGATTAAATATATAATTTCAATATAAAACTTCAAATGCAAGTGGATTAAATTTCAATGATGTGCATTATCGCATTGAATGACATTTTGCGCATGAAAATAATATTTACAGGTGTTAATTGACATGTCATGTTGTATAGATATAGATATATAACACTCTGGTGATGACAGTTAGGCCCTGAAATTATTAGTAATCGCAGGGATTGATCAGTTTAAAAAACACAATTGATAAGCATAAACTAAAAGTTAAACTTCGAATTTTAAATGTATTATTATTGAATAAGAAGGTCAAATACCAAAATTGCCAATCGTAGACATCCGTACTTATTTTTATCAAAATATGATAAGTAATAATTTTGAGAAAAAAGGCATGTTGATGCCTTCATACAGATGTACTCAAAAGCACTGTGTTAAAACTTTTCTTAAAAGTTTCCTGGAAGTGCAAAACATGAGTCTGATACTGGCATTTATTATTAGCGCTATCTCGGTACTTGGGTCAGGATGAAAAATGCTGGTATCAGACTCTTGCATTTGTGGTTTTGAGAAACATGTAAGCAAAGTGACAATGGGGTGTTGTAGACTCCATCTGTATGAAGGCTCTTATGTTCTACTTTGAAGTTTCTCATATTTACAATTAAGCATGTTTTATCAAAAAATCAGGACTTGCATACCTTTGACCCATCAGTTATATGATGTTTGTGGTTGTACATTATTTTTTGGTGCAGCCATACTAACATGGTTTTGCTTTTTGCATATCAGTGTTGTGTAAACCAATCAAATCTTACGCTAACCACCAAGGCAATTTCGCTTCAACCGAACAACGTTTGTAACCTTGACGCTGATTGGTTAACCTTTCGATAAAGAATACGTTACCTTAACAATGAATTTCGGTGAATTTACCGAAATCCATTTAGGATCTGGAGTTACTACCAATCCTTACATCTCAGCATGTTTTAGTTGCACAACAAATCTTAAACTTCAAATTGCGCCATCTATTTTCCAGAGATTTCTTGTTTTCATGTAGTGATTTGATGAACTTCATAAAATTGAATTCTCATTTAGAATATTCTGCTCTGAATTTCCTCTACATATCTCATTAATCTGTCTAATGGAAAATAACAAAAAAAGTAATATCGCTGGGATTAGAATTCCTTTGTCATGACTGAATATAGACATACTGAACTTAAGCCCCGAATTCCAATTTTCTCTGAGATAAGAGAATATAATGTCTGAATTCGACCGAAAATGATTTGTCTGTGTTTTTTGCATTTCTCTTTTTTAAATTGTACTGTGAAATTGAATTGGCTAGACATAGAATTTCACTTTAATTAATATTGTTTTCATTGTTATTCTCTGCAATCTGCTAAGGAAACATTAATATCTCCTGAATATAAATTCCATGTGAAATTATTGAAATGTCTGTTTTTCTTGTAAACTCGACGGAGACGTAAACTGTTCGCTCTCACTTTAAAGTAGTTTTTTTCTCTGGTATTTTTTCACTACAATATTTCATGTTAACGAATCCATATTGTGTTTCATACTCCAATACTCTCCCTAGCAATGGCTCAGAAAAAAGTCATTGTGGTTTTAGAAATGAGGTTTCGGTTTATTTCTGTATTGATGTCTGCAAGATACAAGGGCTTTTGTAGTAATTATTGAATGTGTCCATTGGCTCAATAACAAATAATGTTTTATATTTAAGAAATATAGCTCCCTTGATACTGAACTTTGAAGTCCCCTGTACTCAGTCAGTAACAGTTGAGGTGATACAGTACATCCTTGATAATAAGACCACCCTTTGGACCCTTGAAAGCTGGTCTTGTTGTTGAGGTGGTCTAAATATTGAGATTGAATAAAGAGCGCAACATTGAAATTTGACTTGAAAATTGTGGTCTTCATTTTGAGGTGGGGTTAATATTGAGGTGGTCTAAAGTGAGATTTAACTGTATGACACACATTCAGTTCCATTTCTTGGGAGTTCTTGATTTCAATCTTCAAAAGGATTATGTGGAACTCATGAAGTCTATTTTCCTGCATGAAATATTTGTCATATTTGTCAGTTGATGGCATGAGTACAGAAAGTTGAAAAGCAAGCAATTGTCTTAATGTCATGAGCTATTTCATTTTGGAGGAAATTTTCTTGAATGTAAAAAATACATAATTTGATATGTATTGTTTTCAGACATATGATATTGACAGGGTGTATTGCATTTGCTCAACATGTGGGACCCACCAGAGTAGAAGCTGAGCTTCTTCCACAATGCTGGGAACAGGTAAATATATCATTTTCGTGGGCGAGCATATTCCACTTTCCAGCTGATTTCCTGTTTTTGGACTAAAATTAGGAAATAAAAAACATACATGAATTGGTCTGGCCCCAATTTCATGAAGTCAGTCCAATATTTTGCCCCAGAGGGAACAGCGGGCTAACGCTGGGGAATTTGTCTTGTTGGAGGGTCTAATTCTCTAACTTATCACCAAGCATTTTGTCTAAATCCCCACAGTGGGAGATGTCTAATTCCTCAATTCTGGGATCTATTAAACATTCAACCAAGGTCAATTTCCAGGGAACTTGAATAATTTGGCATGTCAACTCCCCAAAGTGTCTGTTATTCATCTTCTGTCTAAAGTCCTGTTTATCCCTGCCACCCCCCCCCTCCCCCTGGGGCAAAAAAATTATCAGTACAAATTAAAAAAAAAAACTTTGATAAAAAAGCAGTTACAATAACTTGAACCAATCCCAATGTAGGTTGAATAAATGCGTGCAAGGTTCAGCAAATGTGTCCCATAAATATTCTGCATGAAATGGGAATATTGCTGGGATTTGCCCCGCATGTTACACAAATTTCAATGTTGCCATCAACTTTTAATGAAGTTTTATCATTCTGTTTTATACAATATTCTTCATAACAGATAACTTGTGCAGAGTTATAAGAATCTTTCATTGGTTTCTGGTATGGATAGAAATTACAGTTGAGGCTCTGCTGAATTACCACGTAAACGGTAGCCCGAGTGCCGGATATTTCCATCCGCACACGAAGCCAGTGATCAATTCTTTTTCTTGCTTACCATTTTTATGAAATAAAGGACACAAATAAGTACCGTAATACAATGACCTTTTTAAAGACTTTTTTCTCATAGTAGCGTATTATTTTACAAATTCATTCAAAAGGTGTATGATAGTTTTCCAGCCCCATTGAAAATGCAGGAAATCGCAGTCTGGTATGCATAGATATTTTTAAGCATTATACATTTTGTACTAGGGTAATGTTGAAGAAATTCTCCAAATTCTCCAAAAATGTGAGAAGTTACCAAAGAAACCTTCAGTAACCAAATGAAAGAGTGGGTTACTAATGCACCCACTTGTGTAGAGGTGCACATTTAGGACCATATATGGGTATGCATAATGCAAGAAAAGAACTTTCAGCAATGTTTGTACACAGTTAGGGTTGTATAGTCAGGTCAGAGATGAACTGTGCAGTTTTAGGGGAGACACATATTTGCATAAAAGTGATCAATCTTATTTATATGGAGATACAATATTTGTCTGCTGAGACATTGGTATTATGGATCATAAAATATGTCATATAAAACGATTTATTTTCAGATTAGTCATAAATATATGGAGAGAAGATTGTTAGTAGCTGAAGCATGTGGGGCACTGGCTGGATATATTCCTGTAAGTGAACTATAGTTGACAATGCATTGTATAAAACAACATTTGTAATCCTGATGATACGTCTTTGATATTTTTTGCTACTTCGATTAAATGAAGTCATTTCATGCATTTTTTGTATCATCCTTTCTGACTGCTGACTTGCTCTTATTTCTATAAATAGTTACGTGCTCCCTCTGAATTTAGCATCGTGACCCTGTTAGAAGATTTGAAATGCTTGAACATTGACCCTTCTGAATAGTTCAAGTTCCTCCCCCCCCATTTAAGTTTCAAGTGACATAGTTTTCATAATTGCTTTACATTGTTCTGATTTATTTTTCTGTGTAGATTGTTCACAGGCTGGGTCCTACTTATCCCTACTTTTTTACTTGCTCCCTACTTATCCCTACTTTTTTACTTGCTCCCTACTTTTTTACTTGCTCCCTACTTTTTTACTTGCTCCCTACTTTTTTACTTGCTCCCTACTTATCCATACTTTTTCCAAATCTGAGCCGTGAACTCAAAATATTGATTTCATCCACATGAATCATCCAATCATGGAGAATGTACAGTGCAGTGAATTTTTTACATTTTTTATATTCCAAAAGTACGGCATCCTCCCTACTATCGCTACTTTTAGGCAATAAAATCCCTACTTTTGCCCCACTTTAAAAAAAAACACCCTACATATCCCTACTTTTTGACAAAATGTGAGTTGACAGCCTATGTTCAAATACATGTTTCAATTCATTTATGTATTTTATGTATTCAGTCAGAGTTACGTAGTTCCCTAGTGCTTTCGATGTTACACCAAATGTTGATGGACGATAAGGAAGGTGAAGTGAGGGAAGCTGTTGTCCGTAGTCTCGGACTTATTATTGGTTTCATATCGGATAAAGATAAATATCCTCAGGTGAGTTTATAACTTTATGTACTAGTCCCCTTTTTTAGTCTGCCCGAGCTAAGGTCATACCAAAGCCAATCTATGTTTAGTGTTGGGTGCATTTTTCGAAACCTACCAGGCAGAAAAAAGTGTCGATAAAAACTAAATTTTATCTTTTGTGTTTATACATCAAGACATATAATACAAATTACTGGTTAACAAGAACAACACAAAGTATCAAGGAAATTACGTTTTTTAATTTAATTTTCAGTTTTTAACATGATCATTGGCTATCTGACACGTTGCTATCGGTCAAATGGGCCAATGTCGTTATGTTTTAACATCATTGTTGGGGATTCTTTACTTTTTCAGATTAGTTTTTTTATTCGGTCAGACTGAGGATGCTAAACACAGATCAATATTCGAATGGCATTATTTGTTTTACATGGATGAGGAAACAAGTCTTTCCAACTTGTATAAATCAGTCCTGATGCCTGGTTCTTAGGGTTCTCTAACCAGTCTATGCACCTTATTGAGGGATTCTTAAGACTGTGGAAAATTTCACTCATTGTGGGATTTCAACCACCACTTTCTTATAGATGAAATCTGGAATTGGCTAAAAATGGGTTTTTACCAGCTGTACAAACAAAATCATATTTAAGGTCTATTTGAAGTTCCGGCTGACATTAAATCCAGTCTCTGTTTTCATTGCGATTCGATACGAAGTTAACAGTATATTGTTGTTTGTACCGGAGAATTAAAGGGAAATACCAATATAAGTATCAATCCAGAGTGACTTTATTAGGAAGTCAGTGCTGTACTCCTAACAGGCATTAGAATTTGACGCTTGCAAGAGCCGTTTTTGAGACAATTTAAGGAATCTTATATACTTAAGAGCCAGGAGCCTCAGCAGCCCCTGGACCCCTTTGCTGAATATTCAGCCGATTTTGCATTCTCATACCTGGTTTAGGGAACTAAGTGAGTCCTATAGTGCACAATTGAAAGTTATTACAGACATTTACAGTGGGATTCTTTTAGTCATTTATGCATTGTATGTTACCTTGTAGATTTTCATAATGAATTTTAGCGTCATAAGTCAGAAATGTTTATTATGGTAAAACTTGTCATTGTTTATTCAGCATCTGCCTCCACGAAAATGTTAAATATGGCATTTAGCTCTGTTTCTTAGAAAGTATAAGATTCATTGATATTTCAACCTGCTGACAAGTATCCGCATCTGTTGGCTGTCGTCTTGTTTGTGAAGATTTATCGACTATACAGTTAAATTATTCATAACGCAGACAGTGTTATTCTTCTTGACAGGTTTCTGAATTATTGAAGACTGCATTGAAAGATATGTCAGAAAAAGTTGTGATGTCGGCCAAACAGATTTTCCTGCCATCGTTCGCTATGTGGGCATATGAATTGGACAAACTTGAACATAGTTTGTTACACAGCATACTGCGAGATCTGGAAGATCTAGTTAAGGCAATTCTTTTATTTCCGCTAACCTCATGTAACCCAGTGCTTACCCTGATACATGGTAGAACAATTCTGTTACAGCAAAACATTTCGGTTTAGAAAAACTTAAGTTAAATCGAGTTCTGTCTTTGAAGTCAGTTTGATTTACTTTTTAACGTGTTATTGTAAGTTATAAGTTCAGTGGAACCTTCCCAAACTGGACCCTCTACAAACCGGAAACCGCTTTAAACCGGAATTTTCAACCGGTCCCAAAGGAGTCCGATTAAGGGAGGTCCCACTGTATAAATATTGTGTTAATTTGTTCATTTTTTTTCAAAAAGTATCATTCTAATGGACTGTTAACTTTCATTTCATCAACAATTTGTCATCTCTCTCAAAAGTATATGAAGATTGTTCTCCCAGTATTTGCTTGATGCGCTTAGAACTGCGATGTCTTTATATTTGCAAAGCCCTTAGTCTTGCATCTTAATTATTCAACAATTTTAATCATTAGTGTCTTATTGTCAAATTTGGTGTTAGGTCGGTATGACCTCTGATCATTAACCCATGTCATAATTTGGATTGACCATTGGTCAGCATCAGCTGTGGGTATACATGGAAAGTGACTCTTTTATACAAGTTATATTTGTTAAAAGTTGATTATCAATACATTATTGTATGTATTGCATCTTTGCTTATTTGATTCATTATTACAAATTTCAGCCTTTTGGGAATTTTTACAAAAAATGTCAAAATTATATATATGAAGGTCTTGCAAATATAAAGAAATATTGCAGTATATTTTCACAAGTAATTTTCACACAGAGAGTAGTTTGCTACTAATTTTTGCTAATATAGTACTTTACTTGTTTGTTTTAAATTTATGTATAATATTGGTGTTTTAATAAAAAGCACAACTATAACCAGATGTCTGTGCACACTTGTATAAATGTCCTTTTCATGTGATCTCCAAAAAGTTTTACTTCCTGTTTGTCAGATAACTACAGACAGGTAAATGTGAATGTCTCTTTGACCGGCAATCTGTAGACCTGGGTTATAATCCCGGTAGCGCCATTGACCGATTTTTCGTGTTCCTCAAAACATGACTTTATTTCTTTCATAAATTCCTGATGTTAAATAATCTTAAGGCTATTTTAGAGACTTTGTCTCAGGATTAAACCCAAGTTTTGGAATTTAATTCAAATATTTTTGATGGTATTTTAAGTTTTTCCATTATGTTCTAATGTTAGGAAAATTAGATGATTAACTAGTATACTAGTCTTAGATAAATGTCCACATATTTTCTAATTTGGTACAGATGGATTTAAGTAATAGGTTTAGAACACTAAAGTTTAATCTTGCAGTGCTAATTTCAGGCAACACTGTTATCTAGTCAGTGAACATGTTCTCTGTCCTTCAGCTGGAAAAACCCTGACCATTATTCAGCTGGAAAAACCCTGACCATAATTCAGCTGGAAAAACCCTGACCATAATTCAGCTGGAAAAACCCTGACCATAATTCAGCTGGAAAAACCCTGACCATTATTCAGCTGGAAAAACCCTGACCATAATTCAGCTGGAAAAACCCTGACCATTATTCAGCTGGAAAAACCCTGACCATTATTCAACTGGAAAAACCTTGACCATTATTCAATACAACATAAAAATGATATGTTTTAATTTCTCTAGCCATTTACTTGATTTAATGTTCATGTTCTTTTCTGCCCTCCTTTCAACCTAGTGAGTACTTAATTTCTTGGCTTGTTCCGTGATGAATTCTGTCCATGCAACCTTTGTTCCCCTTGTTGTCCCTCTACAGTATCCATGGTCGCCCAAACCATTCCTTGCTCCCCTATTCCCATACATGTTTGCCCTTGCACCTCCTCAGTCCCTAATGTTTTGTAGACTGTTGTTTCCCTGTGATCTGTGTTGGGAAGCATTGTCTTATATATGTGGCATTCCCTGTAACAACTTAATCTCTCTTTATTTGCTCGACCCAAATTCAAATGTTTGCTTATCCGTGTGATGTTTGTCACTGTGTCTAGTAATATTTACCAATGCTGCTGTTTTTTCCCTGATTGAATTCCCTATATTGAATGGTTGATTTTCTATGTCTCATCATCTCTATAATATATTTTACAATGTATGATCTACTATTTGATAAACATAGGTTACCCCTGCTTATAATTATTCATATTTTTGTTACATTCTCTATTTTTGCGGGATATTGTATAGAGTTATACACATGAACAGGGGTGTCAATAAGAGCTGGGAGCCAGTAAAATTACCCAGTCACTTAAGCATCATCACCCGGCTACTTATCTTGTATGAATGATCATATTTAAAGGGAGAAACCCCCCAGACCCCGCCTACTTTGGCGATTTTCCAGCTACTTCAAGAATTAGTGACACCCTTGCTTGTATATTAATACACAATGATAAATTGATTACACAGGGTATTGTAAGTATAATATAATTCAATAAAAAAATCATACGGCAATTACACGTAACTACTTGTTTCATGCAGTACTGTGAATTTTAATACTTTTTCAGCCTTGAAAAAGACTTTTAAAGCAGAAATATTGATCTTGATTGAATATTGATTTGTTGTATATTAATGTTTTTCTTCATTTTCTTTGCTTACTGAAGGATGCCCCTTGTACTACAGTAAGTGTTTTTGAATTTAGCTACTGTGGATGCTGTCGCATAGATACAGGGTATTGTTGGTATTGAGTTCCCGGACACAAATCCCTGTTTCCCTCCAATATGTTGGGCATAGCTACAGGAGATTGTCATAAGTTCTCTCCCTTTATCCCTTCTAGAGTTGTTCTCTCCTTTTTTATGTACTAACTACATGTACTATAGATGGGATAAAAGGAGAGAACTCTTGATGGGATAAAGGGAAATAACACTAGAAGGGATAAAGGTAGAGAACTCTGGAAGAGATGAAGGGAACACTAGAAGGGATAAAGGGAGATAACTCTGGAAGGGATAAAGGGAAATTACACTAGAAGGGATAAAGGGAGAGAACTCATGACAATCTCCTGTAAGTGTGGCTTATTTTGACGATGTCCCTGCTTCTGAAAAAATATTTGTGAATTGTGATTTTCAGCTTAATTTGCTGCAGAATTTGATGGATTTGAAATTGCTGTTTTTGAATGTGCTTTGTTATGTGCAAATGATTATGCTAGATAAATACCCTTGGTTTTACATGTAGTAATGTTAAATACTTGATTATTTTTATCATTTACACAATAATTGGTTATTTTTATTATTAACATGTTTATTATTGTTTTTTTTACCATTAACATTAATTGGTTATTTTTATCATTAAGATATATTAATCAGTGACCCACTAATTAACCTGGTGACTTTGTGATTGGATGTTTTTTTAGAACCTTTGGTTTGATATCATTTACCTTGTTTTATATACATGTGTAAGCACTGTATGTTTATGACTTTGTGACCTTTTTTACAATAAGACCTTCTGTTAGTTTGATATGGGTGTGTTTCTAAACAGAAAGTAGCATAATGTCAATATAGACATCAAAACGAAAGTAGGGATTTTGATGAATCATAGAGGGTGTTCTAATATATCATTTTTATTGGGAATGAACAGTTTTCATATGTGTTCTCTTGTCAGAAATCAGTTTATGTCAAGCGGTATTTTAGGTGACAGTGAAGTATATTCAAAGAAGTTAGGAGCGAAATGTCTTATATTTAGTACATTATGTCAAATTCAGTGAAAGAAACAATATTATCACCAGCAAGAACGTTATACCTTAAAAAATATGTGCATACAGTAAAACCTCAATGATGTGACCACCCTTGGGACCCTTGAAAACAGGTCTTTATTATTGAGGTGGTCTTAATATTGAGGTTAAATAAAGAAAAGAATAGTGATATTGGACATGAAAATTGTGCTCTTAATTTTCAGGTGGTCTTATTATTTTGTTTGTCTTGAGGTTTCACTGTACAATTATTATATAAAATAAGCCATGCTTTTTTTAACACATAACTTGTTCTTATATTTTTTTGATTAAGCAGTAGTATTTGTTGGTAACAATGGAGTTTTATTGCATCTTATGAACCATAACTTACAAAGACAAAACAGTTACTGATTATTAACCCTCTCAGCTTATGACCCAACCCATTGTACTCACAGGGGATTGTATTGAGTTCTCTCCCTTTACTCATTCTAGAATTATCTCCCTTTATCTCTTCTATAGTATATGTATGTATAGTACTAAATATGCATATAAATGCTATAGAAGGGCTAAAGGGAGAGAATTCTAGAATTAGTAAAGGGAGAGAACTCATGACAATCTCCTGTGGTTGTATTGTGGAATAAGAACTTGGAATCTTTCTAGTGTTAAAGATAAAGAAGCTTTAGTTAACGTCACATAAGATCAACAAGTAACATGAGCTACAAAGCTCTTGGGGGACCAACCTTCGCTTATTTTTTCATGTGTTAATGTGTGTTGGTTTTGTGGTGATAATTTTGTGGTAGGCCCTTGTAGTTATGTTGTGATGTGTCTGATGGGAGGAATAATGCTGTTGTAGACCTGTGTAATTACATTTTTTCTGATGTAATCATTCTATGCTAACAAAAGTTTGTTTTTTTATAAGGCAGCAATATCATCCCAGAAATCTCCGGGTGGTGTAATATCACTAAATGAAGGAAGGTTCCTGTTATATGTTACAACATTAGAGGAGCTGGTTCCCTTCCTGTACATATCAGTCTTAGAGAGTGGACCATATATGGATAAACTGCCAGAAACCATGGCTAACATGGCCGATGGAGAGTGTGAGTAGATTTCTGTATATCAGTAGGATATCAAACTTATGACACTGCAATATATTACAATGTAATTATTTTTAGCTTGTTTTTTCAACAAATTATTTTGGCTTATAAATTGGCAAAAACTTGGCAGCCTGGCGGTCGGATGTCTTTAACAAAGGTTTTTTTCCCTGTTCTAAATTCAAAAGTTTTTATCCAATCTTCATGAAACTTGGTCAGAATGTTTGTCTGCATGATAGCTTTGACAAATGTGAATATGGGTCATCTCGGGTCAAAAAACTAGGTTAGGTGGTCAAATCTTATGATCATACCTATATAATGCTCCAAACAATACTATAAATAGTAGTCAAAGGCAATATTTACTTAGTCTTTATAAACATACATCCTACTGCAAAATTGTCTGTGTCAAAATGAAAAATCTGGCTTTAATGGGGTTTCTGTATTAACCCTTGGTTATATAGTATGTTTGTAATCACAGATGCCTTACTTTATATGCACTGTTATGGGAGAGTTTCGTGCAGAACCCATATTTATGATTTTGTTGTTCGTTTAAAGAGTTGAAGCTATAATTCATCATAATTTTAGTTACGTTCGACAGTCGGTTGACCCAACCAGTGTTGCTGGGTCATCCATCAGTACTAATCTGTTCTTCTGTTAGTAACTTAGAATTCCCCACACGAATCAGACGTGTAAGTCAAATAACATTGGATGTACGATCTTAAGTCATATTGTCAGAGAACATAAAGTGCTCCAGCTAGGATTTGACAAGGGCAGGGCCGAACAGACCAATAAAAGGGGACAACAGATCGATGTTTTCGGGGTCTGTTTAGCAGGGGCACTGACACAGGCGTTCTGCATTCCGCAGCTTGTGTTTTAGTGGAGATATTTTTTTGTGTTTGTAAAACTAACCTCATGTAGTACTGTGTATTTTAATTGTCATTTATAATTAGCTGTATAATTTCTGATGAATATTAGAGATTTCTGATGAATGTTAGAAAACAATCAAACATAAATGCATTATACATTGAAAATGTATGTTGGGTTATAAGTTTTGTTGTGAATATTAATCAAAGCTGGTATGATTCGTTGTAGCAGCGACTGTGTTGAAATCCCCTTATGTCTTCCCGTCAATCAAATCTTATGGTTGCTTGGCATTACTCGTCCGGTACAATATTGTTGTCTGATCATAATATACTGGTTCAACCAATAATAGTTTTCGAATCACTCCCGCTACAAGAATTTATTGAGTTCTTTGTTATTTATTGGAAACCTTTCAAGACGGTTGTTACAATGATTCCCTCATGCAATATGGACTGCTTTCTTAACGATTTCGTTCTGAGCATAGTTGGTTATATATAAGATGTATCAACATCTTGACTGATATAGAATGAACTTTCATTTTTTTAGTGCAAATTTCTTACTACGATTATCCAGTGTGTATGGATATCCCTTTTTCGCTATATATGTTTACTAATTATGTAAATATATCATTAGATATATCACCTTTCACTCATTAGTAATCAATTTTATATTAGTGAAGTAATCATAACTGGCAATAATGAAATTCAGTGTACCAGTGATACCATAGTGATATGTTTATTTTCTTGTCACCACATAGTGATTAATTATCACAACGAAATGAATGTATTTATAATGACTTGATTTATTACATATCAATCTTTCTGTAAGTATATCAATATCTAATTTGGTACTGATGTTTGGTGTAGTTTGCGGTGATTGATCTATGTTACCAAGAGCAATCAACCAATCAATTAGTCAATCAATCAATTAGCCAATCAATCAAATAATCAATTAGTCAATCAATCAATCAATCTGTCAATCAATCAGTCAATCACAATGCATCACAGGGATCTTTTTGTTTGATATGTCAGTTCCTTTTGTTAGCCTTAAAATGAACATAAACATTGTTTTCTAGATGATCTCAGATAGTTTTAAAGATACGACTATGAACATGAAATATCAAAATTACTGGTATTGGCAAATTGTGTGTGTTAGTCCAGAAATTAAGCACTTCATAATATTCATTGAAAATCATGCATGCCATGCACATTGTAATGAGTTAGAGTGTCACATAACAGGCAATGCAACTTTCTCATAGACTCTTGTCGCCTGTGTTTAGAACCAGCATGCAAAGCTGTTTTATTGTTTCAAAACAGTGGAATATTTATATCCCCTACAGAGAAAGATTTTTTTTGGACTAAAGTTGAAGGAAATCAACATCATTAATTCCATTTCATGAAATCAGACAATTTCAGAAGTTTTGAATGCTTGTTTGATGTTTTAGAAATGGAAAGTCTCAGAAATTGTTCCATTTTTTCATCAGCATTTTTTTTGGTTAAAATGTTTCTTTGCATACATTGTCTGATATACTTGACTGGATGTCAGTATAATGTTGTTTCACTCTTGTGGTTGCCTTGTTGGTCCTTTTAATATTATTTATTGAAATTAAGGCACTGGTGTGCTATGTATTTGATTTCCCAAACCTTGGTGCTTTACTGGACAGTGAGTATACAAGTTGGTCAATTTATTCAGTCACTAGTTTGGTTGTGTGTGTCATAAATAACTCATTGATGAAACCACTTCTTAGTATGTCCATATTGAAAGAGAGATTAAGTTGTTACAGGGAATGCCCCATTCATAAGACAACACCCCCCCCCCCCACAGATCCTTGGGGGAAACAACAGTCCACAAAACATCAGGCACTCAGGAGGTCCAAGGGTCAACATGTATGGGAATAGGGGTGCAAGGAATGGTCTGGCCGACCATAAAGAACAACTAAGGAGAATTGAGGGGGACAACAATGGGAAAACAGTTGTGATTGCATTTGGAAATAAGAAAACATTTGAAAAATTAAACAAGAAATATCTGGAAAAAAGATGGTTGGTGCAATTTGAAGGTTAAGATTTGTTGTGCAACAAAAAAAATGCAGAGATGTTACATGTGCTGGTCTCTTCGATCCATTCATAAAATTCAGTGGATCGAAAGGTTAACCAATCCGCGTCAAGGTTACAAACGTTTTTCGGGTTGAAGAGAAATTGTCTTGGTGGTCAACGTAAGATTTGATTGGTTTACACAACACTGATATACAAATAGCAAAACCATGTTAGTACGGCTGTGCTGAAAAAGGTGCTTTCATACCTAGCTAATTTATTAATGATAATCTCCTCACAATCTTATTTATTCATGTATATTCCAGCTTGCTCAAGATTTCCAAAGCCATCATCACCTCTGACAGATTTAACAACAATAGCCGGGAACCGGAAGAAGCTAGCTGCCATGGTAAAGTTATTTGATGATCATATTGACCAGGAATGGTTTGAACCGTGGGATAATCTCAGCTGGGTAGTGAACAATCTGTAAGTATAGTAGTGTTACATCACGTTTCCTGAGATTTAGGTTTCAATCAGAGTCGTTCTAATACATCGATTGATTGAAGCTACATTACATAGTTTATGTAATAAATGTAATGTACAAAAATATATATTACATATTTGTTAAGGAATGGCATTCTTGTTGGCGAAATTTTATTTTTTTTACTGAGTTTGACAAAATTTCTGTGAATTTACCGAAATCCATTTTGGAACTAGAGTGACCAGCAATCGTTACATCTCGGTATTGTTTTTATGTTGCACAACAAATTTTAACCTTCAAATTTCGCCGGCCATCTTTTTTCCCGACATTTCTTGTTACTACATGTTTTTACAGTTACAAATGTATTTATTTATATTTCAGCATACCAAGATTGTTAGAAGTTGTGATGGGATCAGCTGTGTCATTCCCTAGAATTGTCTCATGTCTGGCAAAATGTTTCCTCAAGATCTGTACAACATTTGGCAAAACAGTTGTTGACAAAAAGGTACCTGATTGTAAAATTATTTGTATTTATGGAAATTCATTTTCATACTGACCTATTATTCAAACACCCCATTATTATGCTCCCCTTCAGAGGGCATATTGGTTGCACATGTCGGTATTTCGTTTCCGATCAATAACTCAAGAACCCCTTGACCTATCATCCTCAAACTTGGTCCACACATTTTCCTGGGGTAGCAGAGGAACCCTATTGATTTTGGGGTCACAGGGTCAATGGTCATGGTCACGGGGGGCATAATGTTTTACAAACATCTCTTGTTTGTTCTTCATTTGCGCGAATTATTTATTGTCAATGATCTGAGTTATTCCAGAGATAGAGCATGTATTTATAAGTACAGTCAGACCTCGTTAACTTGACAACCTTCTATATACTTGGTATCATCCGAAATAAATATGAGGTTCCGATATATCTTCTTAGGCAAGTCAAATTGAAATGGGATATTTGAAATCATGTTTTATTCGAAATAAAATTTCAGCCACAATGAATTAGAATGAACAAGGTCCAACTGTATTTACAATATATTTTCATTTATGAATATTATATTTATATACGTATGAGTGCTGCTATGGGATTTACAACCTCTTCTGTAAGTGACGCCATTTCAAGACAACACAACATGTGATGTCACTATTTACAAGAAGGAAACACTATTTACTCCATATGGTCACTTAGTTTTCATATTGCCATATGGCGCAAATATTGCTTACTCTCAGTTCATGGTGAAGTCACATGTGATGTTTTCTTGAAATGACATCACTTACAGAAGAGGTTGGAAATCGTACAGCGGCGCACAATTATCATTTTAGCAATGCATCTGTGCATAAGTTGTGTAGGAAGTAATTAACATGAGGTACTCAACAGGTTTTCAGAAACTCAGACATGTATCTATTCTACACAAGGCAACAATGTATTCTGAATTATTTTCATGTTATTCGATGTCGCTATGAATTGTTTCTATACTGGTATCTTGTCTACTACACAGTTAATCCAACAAAATTAAATTATTTGCCAAAATATCACATCAATTAATTTTTGTAAATGAGCGCCGCTGTAGGATTTCCAACCTCTTCTTTGAGTGACGTCATTTCCAGAAAACGTCACATGTGACGTCACCATATACTGACAGTAAGCAATATATTCCCCATATGACAATATAAAACGAAGTGACCATATGGAGTAAATATTGTTTCCTGCTTGGAAATGGTTACATCACATGTTGCGTTTTCTTGAAATGAGGTCACTTATAGAAGAGGATGTAAATCCCATAGCCATGGTCAA
This sequence comes from Mactromeris polynyma, assembly GCA_032209605.1. Taxonomy (NCBI): domain Eukaryota; kingdom Metazoa; phylum Mollusca; class Bivalvia; order Venerida; family Mactridae; genus Mactromeris; species Mactromeris polynyma. The sequence continues at coordinate 2,279,894 of JASFXZ010000042.1, forward strand.
ATGGAATATTGCTGATTTTACAATAAAAACAGAAGGGGAGGTAAATCATACTCTGCCTTTGCACACCCCATATCGGGCCTTCATTATGTCCTGTCTGTATATAAATCATGGATTAACGGTATTATGAGTGGCAACTTTGAATGTATTTTATTTCTAAATAATACATGCATATAATTTTAGAAAATAACATGAAGAAATTTAGGGGCATGTACTCATTGTTCTAAAGTAATTTATTTAGTAATATGCCCCCCCCCCCCCCACGTGCTATTCAAAGAATGGTGAAGGGGCATCAAATGTTACCCCTGTCTGTCCATGCAACCATCCATGCGAAAAATTGGTTTCCAATCAATAGTTCTTGAAAGGATGGGTTGATTCACTTCATATTTGGCACATAAGCATTGTATAGTAGAATGCAGGTCAAGTTTGAGTTTGGTTACAATCCCCCATTTTCTATAGGAGTTATGGCCCTTTTTGGCTTAAAAAATGGGATTCTGATTAATAACGCTATAAAAGCCCATAGCGGAGGCATCCGTGTCCTATGGAAGCATCTAATTTTGTGTTCAGTAGTGTTATTCAAATTGCAAAGCACAAAAGTTCCAGCAATTTGTTACAAAATGTCACTAAAAACGACCAATTTTTCGCCATTTCAAATTGCTGTAAATTTTGTTCAAGAAGGGATATCTTCATAATTCAAACTATTTTACAGAGGTTTTAATGAGCTCTTCAATATGCACTAACTTTCATTAACTCAGGTGTACATCTATAAAACAATTGACTGGGGTTGCTAATTCAATGAAAGTGAGTAGTATTCTAGACAGATACTGTGAAAGACATGCACAGATAATTATTTTGATAATAAATACACAAGAAAAAAAATATATTGGAATAATAGGTTCAGTAGTTTGCTGAAATAGACATCTTTATGAGGCATTTTCAACACCTGACGTCAATGCAATAGTGATGTTGAAATCTGACAATATTTACCATTAAATAATGAAACAAGAATACAGGTTTTGTCTGTGTGAACGATAATGCCTTGATCTAATCAATTTTCGAATCATTGTGAAAGAACTTTTGATTTCCATTAGATGTTTCGTCTGTAGCCAGTGATGTAGCTGTAAATTTTATGTAGTGAGATTTTATCCAATGTTGATCGGAAAGCTGCAGTCTTTTTTCCTACGAGGGTATTATTCCCATTTGTTTGTGTTAGCACAATTGTTCATGATAAAAGATAAAACAATGTTGTCAGAAGGTCAAGGTCATTGTGTTCATGATAAAAGATGAAACAATATTGTCAGAAAGTCAAGGTCATTTTACACTGTGTTCATGATAAAAGATAAAACAATATTGTCAGAAGGTCAAGGTCATTTTACACTATATTCATGATAAAAGATAAAGCAATATTGTCGGAATATTGTGTAAATGACTGTTTTAGCAATAAAATCAGTTACTGGCCATACATAATCAATACACTGTTAAAACAGTATTCAGATTTTATATCAATGACTTTTATTATGCCCCCTTTTGAAGAAAAGAGGGCATATTGGTTTGCACATGTCGGTTGGTCTGTCCGACCGTAACATTTTCGTTTCCGATCAATAACTCAAGAACCCCTTGACCTATCATCCTCAAACTTGGTCCACACATTCATCTTTGGTAGCAGAGGAATCCTATTGATTTTGGGGTCACTAGCTCAAAGGTAATGGTCACAGGGGGGCATAATGTTTTACAAACATCTCTTGTTGTGTATGGCTTGCAAGTATTGTAGTCGAAGTCAACCATGTACTAGTATGTACTAGCATGTAACTGAAATACTGTTGAAAACAACTTGATACCTCTGAAGATAAAACATATTGAAATGTATTTGGATATTTCCTGACTGCTAAAGTCATTGCACCAAGTTATGAAGTCTAGTTTGAATGGTCAGTGCTGAGCTTAATGGTAAATGTTCAAGTAGATTAATATTTGCATAGGTATTATATGTAAAAATGCTGTATATTTTTGTCTTCCTCAGATCAAGCCGCGGTTTATTGATGTTCTTATGATGGGAGAGGAACATTTAGGTATAGTAGCAATCTGACTTATGTACAAGATCTTCCTTTAAGTAAGATCTGAAGACGATCTTTTCAAAGTTGTGTTTATTAAAATGGGATTTCCTGTTGTAGCTATTTTTAGCTCAGCCAGACAGAGCACATGTTTAAATTGATGTCTGGCTTGACTTAGATAAAGTTGTTTTTCTGCGCAGTCGTACTAACATGGTTTTGCTATTTGCATATCAGTGTTGTGTTAACCAATAAAACCTTACGTTATCCTCAAAGGCAATTTCTCTTCAACCGAACAACATTTGTAACCTTGACGCGGATCGGTTAAACTTTCGATAAATGGTATGTTACCTTACCGAAATCCACTGAATTACGGTGAATTTACCGAAATCCATTTTGGATCTGAATGAGCAGCAATCGTAACATCTCGGCACTTTTTATGTTGCACATCAAATCTTAACCTTCAAATTGCGCCGACCATCTTTTTTCAAGATATTTCTTGTTTCAAGCTAGTTTCGTGTTTCAACATAGAATCATATTAAGTATGTATTGAATGTATTGGTTATATTTCAGATCCTTCAAACAGTTTTACCTCAAACACAACACCATATACAACATGCATCGTACCAGTGTATGCTAGTGGTGTTCTCAGTGCTTTCAATACGGTAAGAATTTATGCATTTAATTATAGCACGGACATACAAACCATGGATTGGAAACTCCCTACTATGTCTTTATAGAATTGTTTGAACTCTTGCCAGCAGCCAGATTTTCGCCAAGATCAAACCCTCAATCAAAAATTTACAACGTCTGCCATCTTGTATCTGAGTCAAGAGAAATTGACATTTTGATCAGTGTAATTGTCATATTCACAGCAGCTGTATATTTCTTGGTATGTAATTTTTGGTTCAATTTGAGTTGTAAGTCTAAATAAGATTGCCGACTATAGTTGATCAATGTGGCAAAAATTCACGATACTTACCAAGGGCGTGAGTAAATTATTTCTTGTTATCGTTTCACCAATTATAGTTTTCAATCCATGGTTTACATGTCAGTGATTATAGCCATTTGTCTTTTTATCATCTTATCCAAATTTATTTCCATCATTGCCATATTTTTATTATGTTCGCGGCAGTTGAAGAATGGCAAAGGGACATAAAGTGTTACCCCTGTCCGTCCGTGTGTCCGTCCGTGTGTCCGTCCGTGCAAGAATTGGTTTCCAATCAATAACTCTTGAAAGGAGGAATGGATTCAATTCATATTGGGCACATAAGCATAGGATACTAAAATACAGGTTGACTTCAAGTTTGGTCACAATCCACTTTTATTTGGAAGAGTTACAGCCCCTTTTCAACTTAAATTTTCCAATCAATAAGTCTTGAAAAGATTGATGGATTCTATTCATGTTGGACACATAAGTGTAGGATAATAAAATACAGGTCATATTCAATTTCTGTTACAATCCACCGATTTTTGGAGGAGTTCTGGCCCTTTTTTACTTAAAAAAATGGTTTCCAATCAATAACGTTTGGAAAGCCCATAGCAGGGGCGTTCGTGTCCTACTTTTGTTAAAGTAACATGGACCGGGCACAAGTTTTATTAATGTAAATCAAAATTCAAGGGTAAGATTTTTTTTAACTCCTAAAATACCATATTTAGCCGTGGCTTATCAAGTGATGTTATAAGTACTGTAATATAAAATAAACAACACAAATAAAAATTTATTTGCTAATAAAATTTACCACTTTGATTTAGATACTCAATTAATGTTTGCAAAATTGGTTCATAAAATTTATGTAAATTTTCTCATTATACCTTATTTATATTTATTTTATATTTCCCCATATTCAGACTCATATAATTATATGTCTTATTTCTGCTCTAGTAAAACATGATGTACAGTAGAACTATTGTATTCAGATGATATTTATGATTTTTTCTTAATCATTATATTGAAATATCTAAATTGATTTTTGATTAACTTTGTGAAATCTTTCATAACTCAGAATTTTGTTTAGCTCATCTGAACAGGAAGTGCTCATGGTGAGATATTAGGATCATTGACTGTCTGTCCTCGGTCGTAATGTGTCAGTATTTTCTTTAAATGGCATTTGCTCCTAAGCCGCCGAATGGATTTTATCCAAACTTTACAGGAATGATCCTTGGTTTGCCTCTTTCTTAGTTACATAAATAATTCTGGTCTGCTGTATAGGTAGGTCCCAGGAGCTAAAAATATATTTTAATAATGAAAACTTTGAAAAACCATATGGTGTATATATAGAGCTTTGATATTTGGTGTGTATCATTGTGCAGTGGTCCTCGTCCAAGATTATATTAATTATTATGTTCTGTCTAAAAGACATGGTTGCCTGGAAGGGGAAATATAAATGACACCTTCTCCTAAACTAGTACGTGAATTTTGACAGAACCTAGACAGATTTATTGGCACACAAATCTTATTCAGCCAAAATGGCTATTCACGCAGGTGAACGATACAGGGCCCTCATGGCCCTCTTGTTTTCATTATGTAAGAAAATGTCAGTGTTATTCCTACACACTCACCAGCTGACTGTGGGTCACATGACACAGTCTGGTCAATATATATCAAAAAAATGTAAATTATGAAACAAACTATATTTGATTTCGATCCTGATTTCAAAAACTAACTGTGTGGAGATCCACAGGTGGCCGGTGAGTAGCCATGACATTTAAAACCCGCATTGAAATTAAAAAATTAAAAAATTTCAATGCATGTTTTAAATGTCATGGCTACTCACCGGCCACCTGTGTGGAGATCTAGGCCAACTGACTTCTCTATATAAGTGAGATATTGTTGAGAAAGGAATGGCTTCAACGTTAATATTTGAACCACGACATTAATTCCCCCAATTAGCTATCATCTGAGTACAGCCAAGTGCTAAATGCTCATCTGTCGATTAAATAATCACTTAAAACTGTGGCTAGTTAATGAAGTTTTAATGAGTCAGTACAAATAGAAACAAGTGGAGGTGTATTGATTTAGATTAAAAATTTTGCGCATTCTGTGAAATTCTGAGAATTTTCTCCGGAAAAGTGTGGTTGATTCTTGATATGTTAGCGATGATAGCATGATAAGGAAGGGTATCCCCTGTTTATTTTGCCATGTTCACAGATTGTTGTTTGTATTAATTGATTGTGTGCAATTATCAGCCGAAAACAGAGTGTTATCCCAGCGGGTTATCAGAACAATTTGTGTGAAATCATTCAGTGAACTGACAGATCAATTTGCCTTGTTTCCAGTCCGCTTTAATTCAATTAAAGATTATTTCGGTGTTTGAAACCAAGGGAAAATAAATCATTAATTGAAATTAAATAATAAGATAGTAGCATTATTCATGTGTAAAATTGGTTTTTCCAAGTGTCTAATGCGAATGCTGAAGCTTCCCTGTATCTCAAATTGTATATCTCGACAAGGCATAAATATTGGATAATTGAATTTACCCAAACTTTATCAGCTAGGCCGATTGTTTTGCTAATAGAGTTTGCGACATCTTCAGACAGGGCCAATACTAAAACAAAGCGTCTTATGGTCTTAATTCCCATAAATGTGCTATAAACTTAATAAATGTGTAATTTGGTTCGGAGAGTTTATGGCTCTCTGTGAGCCAATGTGTAATTTTTATGTTGTTGTACAGACAAAACATCTATAAGGCTAATAATTTTCTTGAACTATATTTATATCAAAGATGTGAATGGCAAGTTTGTTGTATGTGTGTTTGTTTATATGATACATACTCCAAGACGTCTGTTTTTAAACTTATTTATTTTACATTGATTGTGAAACAAGTTTTTACAACTTATACTTATCACTCTCAATGACTTCTTCCTGGCTACCAACTAGTATTCGCGCCAAATTTAGGGATTGTGAAGTTCGTGATCAATCTTCGCTCATCTCAGGGCTCAAACTCGCAACCGTCGGATCAGGAGTCGGGCTCTCCACCCCTAGACCACTGCATCTCCCATTCTGCATAAGTTTACAAAATTAATGTACTTGTGATTCTTTCAAAATATTTATAATTATAGTAATAATTTATATAAATCTCTGTAGAAGATTGGTAGATCATTTCCTTCCTGCTTTTCAACGGCCCCAAAATTTCTACAAAATCCTTAAAATTCCTAAAAAAGTGTCAAAATCTTTAAAAAGCCCTAATTTTTCATTGAATTTCCTAATTTTTGTGTTTTTTCTAGGTAAATGTCAATTAAGTTAGAATTACTTTAATTGTTTATATTTCTAAACAGTTTTTAACAATATTTTTCTATAGTTCTTTGGAAACAGTGGCTTTTCATACGGTTAACCAATGGATCGCTAGCTTCAGCTTAGTACTGGCTGTGACTGGTGTACAAAGATTTGATTTTTGAGTACACAGCCAAGGCCAGCTGAAGACTATTGAGTACTGGTAAACATACTATAACTTCCTACATATATGAGTTGATATTGTCTCAACTTCTCAGTAGTGATTCCTGAAACAGTCCTAAAATTCCTGATATATGCCCTAAAACTAGTTCAGGATAGCCCTCAAATTAGCCCTTTTGTCAGAAGTTGCTGGAAACCCTGTTTCCTGTTGATATATTTCTATATTTGATACCCTATTTGATTGTGGGATTTATAGTGAAGTCCTTATTGCCTTATTGAAGCAAAACCCTATAGAATCCTAGTACATCTAAAAAACTAAAATAGAAGATTATATCTTAAGCAAGTGATATAGTGTTTTGTTAATACCTTAAAGCAAATAAGTAGAGAGTTCCGTGACATCTGTGCGTGTTCTATACCTATCATTATAAACTGGGAATAAGATATTAAAACATTATATAAATAAAATGGGACTTTTAATATAATATTATGTTGTTTAAGTCATTGTTTCTTTTTGATAGCAATAGTGAGCAGATAAATTTTGTGTGCTTATGAGAAATAAAAATAAATACATGTCATTTAGACTGTGGTAGATTACGCCTAGTGACTTCATTGATGGTGTTACAAGCTGTATTACAAATTAATTTTTGATGTTGTTTGAGACAAATACACTGCCATCCAAAAGTTTCTTCACACTTGAATATTTTGAATTTCATTACTTTTTTATGCAGAATTTCAAATGAGACATGTATGACCATGAAGTAGAATGATTCATCCCACTTCTGTGATGGATAGTTAAGAATCAACAATTTGCACATCTCAGCAGCAGCATCAATCGGCCATTATCCAAAACAAAAATAAGATAGTTTGTTTCCGTACAAATTTATAAATACTTCTACAGAAAATTATTGCTGTGTCAAAAAGCATTTTCAATTTATTGCATGTGACACAAATATGAAACAAACATTAACTGCAATGATAATTGTATAAGTGTGTAGGAATTTTTGGAGGGCAGTGTATATTGATTACATTATTACCATGTTTTTCTTAGCCATATTGAGGTCAGGCAATCATTTGAAAAAAAATATGCAAGTAGAATTAAGCACTAAGAATCATTATTTAGAATGCTTAAATGAATGCTATTTGTGCCCGTGGCTTCAATTTCTTTGACTCATCTTATGACTGAAAAGTATGTTAAACACTCGAAAGATTGAATTTTAGAAACGTAAAATGAACAGCTGATCATCATAGGTCCTCATAATGTTTTGAGGTGACATACATGAACTTGTGCTCCAATGTTGCCGATTATTTTACGCATCGTCAGTAAGAGCCCTGTATTTTTAAATAATCGCTTTGAACATAATCATAATATATAGAATTTGTAATTATATACATCAATGATTGTATGTCCTCATTTCTGGTTATAAGATAAATATTAGTTGTAACCGTACCTCATTTCTCCCTTAAAGTGAATAAACCTGTATTTTGAGGTCAAGGTTGAATGAACATTAGCATTGCAATAAAAAATTAACATACTTAAATACCATTCATGAAAGAAATACCATAGGATGGAGTAGCTTGGCTTTGTCAGGTTCATCAACATGACTGTGTACACAAATAAGACAACAGTAATAAAATAGCAGTCATCTTTCCACGGATCATATGAGCGCTGCTATTGGATTTACAACCTCTTCTGTAAGTGACGTCATTTCAAGAAAACGCAACATGTGATGTCACTATTTGCAAGCAGGAAATATTTACTCCATATGGTCACTTCGTTTTCATATTGCCATATGGGACAAATATTGCTTACTGTCAGTACAATGTCATGTTGATGTCACATGCAACGTTTTCTGGAAATGACGTCACTTAATAAAGAGGTTAGAAATCATACAGTGGCGCTCATATAGACTAAGAAGGGATACTAGTGTGTGAGGCATTAACACGTTCTAAGATGTGAACATTTCATGCCCATGTAAACACAGAATAAACAATGAATTGGTTCAATAAAAAAGTGTTAATTTATTATAGGCCAGCCATTTCTGACTTATGATACACCTACTTTCTGAGCACATGATACACCTACTTTCTGAGCACATTTACCTCCTGATTCCTATCCTTTAATGTCGGACACCAGGCAGGTTACAAGGCGCACGGTAACCATCATCTAACTAGCTGGCGGCTCACCAACTGGCCATATCAGAACAGACCCCTATCGGGATTCAAACCTTCGACCTCCCGCTCCCAAGGCTGATGCCTTAACCACTCAGCCACGGGAGACGTAGTGAATATCAATCCGTACATCTTTTTAGATAAAGTATTACCTGTTTTTTTCCATAGATTACGGTTAAAAATAATTATGCTGTTATGTTTAAACTTTCCCCTCTAAGAATCACCTTGCGTCAAAAAATTATTCTTGCTCTAAGTCCCAAGATAGGGTATATTGTTTAATATGGATTTTAATAGGGGAAAAACAAATGATTTATATGGGTTCAAAATGATTCGGAAATGGATGCAAGTAATTTGAATATTTTGCAGTTGCATTTAATTTAAGTGTTTTATATGCATTGCATGTTTTGCATGCTACTTTGTCTTTGAACTCGATAATTTTACATGAATTTCAAAGACTTTGCTTTTGTTGAAATATTGGATATATGCAAATATTTAAATATTTACATGTTCTTCCTTGTCTTAATTGATCAATTTGTTTTATAGGAAGAAGATAGACTACAGTTATCCCAGTTTCTCCGTGAAGCGTTGTTTTGCCTGTCGATATATCAAGCACCGAAAGATAGTCTTCGTATTGCAATAACTGAGCTGTGGTAAGCATCATTCTGGATAACTATACTAACCGTCAATATAAACTGATGCTAGATTTGTGTATTTGCGTCTATTTATCATCGAAGTAAAAATCTTATTGAAACATTACATGTACAAGGTGCAGTTCCCAGACTGATTATAACATTTTATATTGTACAATTTTGACGTCCGATTATGACGAAAACTTGTCACGCATATATCCTAAGAACGTTACGAGTACGTCATTTTCGTAAGAAGTGATCCGCTCGGCGTGCATCATGTTTAATATGCTATGACTGTGTTATGTGTGATCGTTATCTAAAATATGTAAAGTCAAGTAGAATATTGTTTTTGCTTTATTTTGATATATGTTTTGTTTTTCTACTCCAAAGACTGACAACAGTAAAACGGCATTCTGGGAACTTTTTGTCTGGCCCACAATCATTATTTCATGTAATTTCTAAAAATCTACTTAAAACATCCTCGGTTGATTTTTATTGCAGTAATCTATAACATTTGTTATTCAATGAAATTGATCTATTGAAAAAAACTCCCTTTAACACCTGTCACAATCATGTTCGTTGTTCCAGATCACTTTGTCATAATCTAATTAAGATTCTCAAAATACAAAATGGTGTGTTATCTCTTTTGACTAGTATATAATTCATATAACAGTACATTTTGTATTAAGCACCCTCTTTAGAAAGAAAATATTGAGCAGATGCATTTCTCTATTTAAAGTGCATTCTTTGCTTTGAAAGCTTACAAAATGTTTTGAAACATATGGAAGAAATCCTACTCGAAATAAGATCTAACTTGAACATTATTCCTGCAAAAACATCTGTTGAATTCTAAACATTATCCTGCAAAAACATGTTAAATTCATGTTGTATAGATGCATACATTTGAATCATTTCTATTATTGCAGACTGTATAGTGGGCCCTGCTTTTCCTACATTTCCCTAATTTTTTACTTGCTCCCTAATTTTTCCCTACTTTCCTGCAAAGAACCCTACTAATCCTACTTTTTTCAAATCCGAGGCGTTAGCTCAAAATATTTTTTTCACCTGCATGAAGCACAGAGGTCTAATCATGGAGAATGTACAGTGCAGTGAATTTTACCATTTTTGATATTCCATAGGTAAGGAATAATCCCTATAATCCCTACTTTTAGACAATAAAATCCCTTCTTTCGCACTACTTTTAACAAAAAATAGTCCCACTTTATCCCTACTTTTTGAATAGAGGTGAGTTGACAGCCTGTTAATGCATAGAAATGAACAAGCAAAAAGCCAGGAACGCTGCTGTGGTGACAAGGAACATCTGTAAAACAACAATGAAAATTCACTCTCAATCAATATATTGGCTTTAAGATAGCTGTGAGATAACTCTCGATAAGCACTAGTATAGATTAGAAATGCTGTGATACCAGATACGATCTATGAGAATCTTTCACTGGCATCCGGAACGGATAGAAATATCTGGCGAGAGGGTGACTGTTTTTGCGGGAATGAGAGTGCCGGATATTTCCATTCGCACGAGAATCGAAGCCAGGAAGAGATTCTTTATCTTGCATACCTTTTTAAGAAGTCAAGGACAAGATTGAATAAAATGACTAATAATTTCTTATCAAAGACAATTCAGGCAGAATCTGCTTCATTGAAAGTTAATCAAAAAAGGAACATGGGTAAAATTACAATGTTAGTGAATTTACGATTATCAAAAATAATAGAAAAAAATTGTCGCTAGATATCCAATGTCGGCGACAATCGATTATGAAATTGTGACTGAAGTGTTATTTCAATAAAATGATATTATAAATATTCATATCTTAAAGTTATAAAAACAGATATACTTTCAAATCTTAAATCTAGTCAATACGTGTACAAAACATCTAGTCAATAGTAGTCAAATAATTATTTATTGAATGATAAAATGTTCTTATGATATAAGAGTAATATCAAACCCCATTGATGTTAAATGAACTTAAAAAAGAGATAAATAAATTTGTATAAAAGAATTAAACTGTTAGCATAATACAGCATTACTTGTACTAAAAAGCTAAAAATTTCGATTATTTCCGTATTGATTATGAGTTTTCAAACTGATCCGATAATCGATTATGAAATTTATCTGATTATCCATCCCTAGCATTAATGCATATTACTGTGTTTGAAATATAGATTGTAATGAGGATAGTCATCTCATATCAATACAAAATCAAAATCAATATCATGAAACAAGGTGTGAATAAATTTGTTTATCAACCCTCGCTGGTGTGTAACAACATTTTCTTGACCTGAACACCGTTACTAAATTTCATATCAACTGACCATGAGATTCATGTTATCAAACAATACTCAGTGCTATGCATGTAATACACCCTTTATTCAGGTTGTTTTACATGTAATTGTATATGTATTGTGCATTGTTCATGTATATTTTTATATGAATACATATTTATAATAACAGGAACAAATGAGTGCTGCTATGGGATTTACAACCTCTTCTGTAAGTGACGTCATTTCAAGAAAACGCAACATGTTTTTTCACTATTTGCAAGCAGGAAACAATATTTACTCCATATGGTCAATTCATTTTCATATTGCCATACAGGGCAAAAATATTGCTTACTGTCAGTACATGGTGACATCACATGTGACGTTTTCTTGAAATGACGTCACTTAATAAAGAGGTTGTAAATCCCATAGCAGCACTCATATTGTTTTTGTGTCCCTTGCTGCATATACCTGCTCCCTTTTCTTTTGTCAGAATTGGTCTGGGGAAGGATTTTTCATGAACTCTACATTTTTCTTTTTTTCCACAAATCCATGATTTATATATATTGTAGTACATCGTCGAGCAACCATGAGTTATTGTTGACTGTGTTATGGGAGGGTGTCGTACATTCGTCTCCACAAGTACGATCTACAGCTGCTCGGCTATTCGAGGTGAGACTATATTCCTGTTAAGTCATTCATATCTTCACCAAATGTATTTTTATGTTATTGCAATGAATGAATTTAGTTTTTGAACTGATTTTATTTGAAATCCGATCATTTTGGAATCTTAATTTAAACAAGAAATTTCTTGAAAAAAGATGGTTGGCGCAATTTGAAGGAAAACTCAGTGGATTTCGGTAATGTAATGTACTCTTTATCGAAAGGTAAACCAATCCACATCAAGGTACAAACGTTGTTCGGTTGAAGAGTAATTGCCTTGGTGGGTAACGTAATATTTGATTGGTTTACACAACACTGATATGCTAATAGCAAAACTATGTTAGTACGGCTGCGCCGAAAAAATATAAAACAATTTTGAACTTTATTCTCCTGAACATTTACGTCGGTGTAAGTTCTGTGTTGAATCACTTGGAGTACATTTTAAATTGTTGTTTTGCGGTTACCCGACCCCGAATTTTAGCAGAGGGTAGGTATGTTGGGTTTTTGTTAGCTCATGGTGAGTTTTTAGGATCGATGATTGTCAGGCGTCCGTCGTCGTGCGTCAACATTTTCTTTAAACTACATCTCCTCCTATGCTACTGAATGGATTTTGTCCAAATTTCACAGGAATGATTCTTGGGTGGACCTCTTTCAAAGTTGCATAAATCGTTCCCAGTCTGCTGCATAAGTAGGTCACAGGAGCTAAAAATAGATTTTAAAAGTGAAAACTTTGAAAATCTTCTTGTGCAAAAACCATAAGGTTAGAGCTTTGATATTTAATGTTAAGCATTGTCTAGTTGTCCTCTTAAAAGTTTGCATAAATTATTAAGTTCGGTAAAAAAACATGGCAGTGTATTCAGGTGAGCGATATAAGGGCCATCATGGCCCTCTTGTTTTAGTTTAGTACTGTATTGGCTAAAAGACCAAAAACAATAATTTTCATCCGTGAACCTGAAAAAATTAATTAAGTCGCATCATTTTTCATGTCGGTCATGTAACTGCAAACAAATAATTTTTTAAGGATGGCCTAATTGGATTTTTTTTCTTCAAATTCTTGGTGTGGTATTATTTTTTTAGTAAATGGGTTTCACTAATATTTTACTCAAATCAACAATGTTCGAGAATTCTACCAAAGTTTTATCTATCTTTCATTTCTTTCCTCATTTCCTTAACGTATGACAAAAAAGTTCTTATATTATGTACGGTATGTGGAGACCTCTACTATAGGGCAAAGAAATTGTTATTACCGCACTATTCTGTACTTCATGTTGAGAGAGTCCCTTGTGATTATGCACCTCGTGTTCAGAGGGTTTCGTGTGATTTACAAGTAAATTAGTCAGATTATTGATGTTTTTTGGAACATGGTCTAGGTATATATTTGTACAATCACAGTCTTCAATAATGCTGTTTACTCTAGTGCTTTAGTTGCCTGTAGAAAAGAGCATATTGACAGTTTTTCTGACAGACTGGTATTTACTCAAATATTGAAGATATGTAATACTGTGCCTACATAATGTCAGTTAGTTGCCAAAACAAACTAGACTGTCTGTCCTTCTGTTTGCTTTGAAGGGAGATTTTCAAGCTCATCTATGCATTATCGTGTCCTTTTTGGTTCAATTCCTCTTTTTTTGTTTGATATTCAGTTTCTGCCATTTTAATTTTTTTTTGCTTTTTGTTGAGGCAGTAAAGTTGGGCTGTGTTGATAAAGTGATGACAGCGTGCATATTTTATTGGTTCTCACTTTGCATTGTGATTGTTCTATGGGGAAATTAAAGCCATTTGTAAATGTTGTCCTGTCTGTTAAAGTTTTGCGAAATATGCCTTTAGCTGTAAAATACACTACAGAATGATTAATTTTATACAAAGAGTCGGTCTTGAAACCTCATTTTAAAGACAAAAAAAATCTTTCCATGAGTTCTGAAATGCTTCACTTCTAAACTTCTGCATTTTTATGAAATCAGCCACAGTTTTAATGTGGTTACTCTAGAAACTGAATTATACTGAAATATTCATGGACTTGTTAAAGACCATAATGAAGATAAATGTGCTTTAGTGTAAATAATCAGATATTTACGACAAAAGTAATGAGTTATGCCTTTTTGGGGCAAGATCAGTTCCGGAATCGTGTTTCTGGTTCGAATAAGCAAGAAATGTGCTGTAAGCTTGAATGTTAAGATAAACAAATATACATTCTATGAATTTGTATATTGTAGATTGTGATGCATACTGTGAATGAATCTCTGGCAGCCACTAGATGTGTGCCTGCTCTAGTCACTCTAGGAAGTGATCCTGATATGTGAGTAAACTAATTGTAAGCTCTACTTCAACCCTTGTACCATATAGTTACCATGGTGATCTGTGGGTGTACAGTTACCATGGTGATGTGTGGGCATATAGGTAACATGGTGATCTATGGGCATGTAGTTACCATGGAGATCTGTGGGCATATAGTTACCATGGTCATCTGTGGGAGAATAGTTAACATGATGATGTGTGAGTGTTTAGTTACCATGGTGATCAGTGGACATATAATTACCATGGTGACCTGTGGGCATATAGTTACCATGGTGATCTGTGGGAGTATAGTTACCATCATGATGTGTGAGTGTATAGTTACCATGGTGATGTGTAGGCATATAGTTAGCATGGTGATGTGTGGGCATATAGTTACCATGGTGATGTGTGGACATATAGTTACCATGGTGATCTGTGGACATATAGTTACCATGGTGATGTGTGGGCATATTGTTAGCATGGTGATGTGTGGGCATATAGTTACCATGGTGACCTGTAGGTGTATAGTTAGCATGGTGATCTGTGAGAATATAGTTACAATGGTGATCTTTGGGCATATAGTTCAAATGGTGATCTGTGGGCAAGTAGTTACAATGGTGATCATTGTGCATATAGTTACCATGATAATATGTGGATGTATAGTTAGTTACCTAGGTGATCTGTGAGTGTATAGTTACCGTGGTGATCTGTGGGAGTATAGTTAACATGGTGATGTGTGAGTGTATAGTAACCATGGTGATCTGTGGACATATAGTTACCATCATGATGTGTGAGTGTATAGTTACCATGGTGATGTGTAGGCATATAGTTAGCATGGTGATGTGTGGGCATATAGTTACCATGGTGATGTGTGGACATATAGTTACCATGGTGATCTGTGGACATATAGTTACCATGGTGATGTGTGGGCATATAGTTATCATGGTGATCTATTGACATATAGTGTCCATGGTGATGTGTGGGCATATTGTTAGCATGGTGATGTGTGGGCATATAGTGACCATGGTGACCTGTAGGTGTATAGTTAGCATGGTGATCTGTGAGAATATAGTTACAATGGTGATCTTTGGGCATATAGTTCAAATGGTGATCTGTGGGCATATAGTTACAATGGTGATCTTTGTGCATATAGTTACCATGATAATATGTGGATGTATAGTTAGTTACCTAGGTGATCTGTGAGAATATAGTTACAATGGTGATCTTTGGGCATATAGTTCAAATGGTGATCTGTGGGCATATAGTTACAATGGTGATCTTTGTGCATATAGTTACCATGATAATATGTGGATGTATAGTTAGTTACCTAGGTGATCTGTGAGTGTATAGTTACCATGGTGATCTGTGGGAGTATAGTTACTATGGTGATCTTTGTGCATATAGTTACCATGATGATCTGACTGTTATGAGAACGTATTGTAATCCACCCATGAACACAGATTAAGGCCATTGACAACTCATATTTCTCTTATAATTTCTTCCTAAAATCTCTTACCATTATGCATGAAAGACCTCAACTTAGTCCATATTTTATATACTTCTGTTCCTATTCCCCTCCTCTATAGTTTTGTTTATATCCCTTCTATATTCTTGATTTTATCATTAACCCTGCAGATCTTTGCGAGGACACATCGTTTTGTGAATGTAGCCTACTCTGGTCTGCTTTTCCTTACCATTATTCTGTATAGTAACTGTGAAGATCATAGCCTGTGAAGAACTTGGAACATTCATTAGGATTGATTGGCATACAGGCTCCTCTTGTCAGTGATGAGACAGTGTCCTGCATTGTTCTCAGTAAATTAGAAAACAATATGTTCGATTTGGGACACATCTCAATTTAAGATACGTGACTATATTCCATATTTGTGGAAGGAAATTAAATTGTAATTTGGGAGAGGTCTGGTTGCCAACGAACAGATATTAAGACATTTTGCATTTATTCCTTCTTTAATCTTAGTTAAGATAATATTCAATGACAATCTCTGTTGATTTTCCATCTGACTGAAACAAAATTGTCTGACCTTTGCCTACCATAATTGGTTAGCTTTTCTATCAGTGCTGTTTTAGAACTATTTCATTACAATTTCAGCACTGTACGTGTTGCCACTATTCCTGCCTTGGGAACTATTATAGAGACTGTTACAGCCAGGGAGGTGAGTACATAACCTTCATTACAATAGAACTCCTTAGGGACAGTTTTATCAGCACACCTATGAAAAGTTAATCAAATAAACTTCAGATATGCATCTGTTGATTTCTGGGATGCAATGATACAGGTCTCTCTTAGTTCAGTTTCGGTTACTACTCTTTCGGTTTTTTGGTTATTCAGTTCAATTGTATAAATATATGAAATACATACACAATTCCCACCAATGGATAATGGCTTGTAATAACCAGACATGAACATTTGACTAGGTAAGTGGCATTAGAGCTATGTGCTATAATATAAAATAAAGTAGAGCTAGAAACAGAACTTCATGTTCCATAATAAAAGTGAGCCACGGCCGTAGTCCAGTGGTTAGTGCGCTGGACTTGTGACCCGGCGACCTGGGTTCGATTCCCGGTCGCGGCAGGTCATACCCTTCCATGAAAATTTGACAAAAATGTTGATTTTCCTCCACATGTGGAGAAGTTGCCGGCTCCTTGTGGAAGGGTAAGTTAGGTACTGGTAAGAATTCAGTCTAGGAAAAATTGGTTAGGTGAACTGGCCGCCGTATATAACTGAAATATCGTTGAGAAACGGCGTTAAACCCGATGAATCAAACAAACATAATAAAAGTTAACAGTTCCAATTGGTGTGTAACTAAAAAATAATGAGTATAAACCTATGAGTTCTCTGACTAGAATATCGCTTCTTGAATTACAATGTCATCTGACATACTGAACCGGATATTTGTAAGACAGTACAGAACCTAACTGTGAGAAAAAAGAAATGAAAATAATAAAACTTGGTTAATCATTGCCGCCCTATTGATTACATTGGTCTTAATTAATGATCGTGAAGTACGATACATGTATTACAGTTTTTGGATAGGTGGCCTTTCAAAATGTACGGTTCAAAATAGTATCCAGACTTTTTTTCTTTACCGTTCTACACTCGGAGCCAAGTTTCCATTGAAGGTCAAAGTTATTTATGGAGGTCGACTTACGGTGAATAGGTCAAATAGACTGATTCCTTTGATTTGGACAATTTATCTTAATTTGCTTGTTTTATTGATTCATAAAGTACATTCCATATCCAAGAAAATGATTTTTGTCATGTATCTCCAGTATTGTCTGTGAGGACTTTAAGACTAGTTCCATATTAGATCTGCTGATCTGTATCGTGTGTTCATTGAATCTGTCAAATTGACATTACTGTTTCTTTTATCGCTGCATTTCTTCTGATTAACTTGTGACAATAAATGAAGTCTGTATAATGTTAGTGTACCTCTGAGAGTTAGCAAAACCAAAAGAAAACAATAAATTAATTAGAGGAGCATGTTTAGGGAAAACCGAATTGTCTGTATTGTAATAAACATTGCTCAGTGAATAATATTCATATAATACTGGAGGGATTTTATATTAAGTGTCGGATCTGAGTTAGTCGAAATCCAGGCGTCAGTTTGTACATGATAGATGTCTCGTGTGTCAAAGAAAGCTTGCCTTTCAAATCTTAAGAGTAATTTGTCCAATCATCACCAAATTTGGTCAGAATGTGTATGGGCATAATATCTCAGACAAATTCAATAACCAGCCATATCGCTCGAGTCAGTCAGAAGTTATCACCCTTTAATTATATTAATTACCTATAATAGATTTCCAATCAATAACTTTTGAAGCATTTGTCCAATCATCACCAAATTTGGCCTGAATGTGTATGGGCATAATATCTTGGACAAGTGCGATAACCAGCCAAATCGCTTGAGTCACTCAGGAGTTATCGCCCTTTTATTATAGAAATTACCTACAATTTGTCTTGTTTTAACTCTGAGCTTTGACTTAGGATGGATGTATTTTGTTACAGTTTGCCACTATAGATCTTTTTAAAAACATTTAGAACATCTAGGTTGGATGAAGTAGGTGTCAGATCACATGTTCCGACATCTAGATTGGACGAAGTAGGTGTCAGATCACATGTTCTGACATCTAGATTGGACGAAGTAGGTGTCAGATCACATGTTCCGACATCTAGATTGGACGAAGTAGGTGTCAGATCACATGTTCCGACATCTAGATTGGACGAAGTAGGTGTCAGATCACATGTTCCGACATCTAGATTGGACGAAGTAGGTGTCAGATCACATGTTCGGACATCTAGGTTGGATGAAGTAGGTGTCAGATCACATGTTCCGACATCTAGATTGGACGAAGTAGGTGTCAGATCACATGTTCGGACATCTAGATTGGACGAAGTAGGTGTCAGATCACATGTTCCGACATCTAGATTGGACGAAGTAGGTGTCAGATCACATGTTCCGACATCTAGATTGGACGAAGTAGGTGTCAGATCACATGTTCCGACATCTAGATTGGACGAAGTAGGTGTCAGATCACATGTTCCGACATCTAGATTGGACGAAGTAGGTGTCAGATCACATGTTCCGACATCTAGATTGGACGAAGTAGGTGTCAGATCACATGTTCCGACATCTAGATTGGATGATGTAGGTGTCAGATCACATGTTTGGACATCTAGGTTGGATGAAGTAGGTGTCAGATCACATGTTCCGACATCTAGATTGGACGAAGTAGGTGTCAGATCACATGTTCCGACATCTAGATTGGATGATGTAGGTGTCAGATCACATGTTCGGACATCTAGGTTGGATGAAGTAGGTGTCAGATCACATGTTCCGACATCTAGATTGGACGAAGTAGGTGTCAGATCACATGTTCCGACATCTAGATTGGATGATGTAGGTGTCAGATCACATGTTCGGACATCTAGGTTGGATGAAGTAGGTGTCAGATCACATGTTCCGACATCTAGATTGGACGAAGTAGGTGTCAGATCACATGTTCGGACATCTAGATTGGACGAAGTAGGTGTCAGATCACATGTTCCGACATCTAGATTGGACGAAGTAGGTGTCAGATCACATGTTCCGACATCTAGATTGGATGAAGTAGGTGTCAGATCACATGTTCCGACATCTAGATTGGACGAAGTAGGTGTCAGATCACATGTTCCGACACATCTTATGATGTCTTTTTAGTTATTTTGTACTGATTTGATAATAAATTTTTCATGCAGCTCGTATAGACGTAAAATTAATAAAAAATTGGAGTAAATTATTAATAAAAACTATTTAAAAAAAAACAATTCTGTTTGAATGATCGTCTTTGACCTTATTCCAGTTTAAAATTGACCTAAAAGTTAGGTGTTTTTGAGGATGAAATTGTATTTGCAGTAGCTCTAGATATAAATATATTTTGAAATGAATCTCAGTTTTTATGAAGTATGAATTGCTCAGTGTGATTCCATTTGGCATGTTTTAAATATTTCTCTTATTTTTGGAATTAATTTTGTTCTGGGGGTCTTTGTCTGCGTGTTTATTTCTCATAAAATCTGAGATATCATATTGCCAGTTGTGTGAATGTGTCCTCCCATCTGTTACTGTCTTCTTCATTATCAGTGTAGTAATGTGTGCAGAAATGTTCACAATTAACGTGGCTATTAACTTCATAGCCAACATGGTGAAAGCCGTTTATTTATGCACTGTATTTTAGCATAGTATGTTATTCGTGTGTGGATATACAAGTCAGTTTATCACTGCGTGCTTTGCACATTTAGGCTTGTTGTTCAGTTTTACTGTTGACAGACATGCAACCCTGTCTTTATGTGATGTTCTCATTTCCTCTTGTGTTGCTGTGATTGTTAGTCATGATGAATTTGTGTCTTCTAATTGACATCTTTGTTGATTGATGACTCGGTGTTCTAAGGTTTGATTATTGTCTGAAGTTGCCCTTGTAAGTTACGGCGAGAGATATTTGGGACATTATGTTGTATAACAAAATGCTATATATCACATGTTAAGTCAGAATAGGGCTCAACGCAACACTGTTGTAACTCCTATATAGATACATAGGAGTTACGACAGTGTTGCATTGAGCCCTCAGTCTGTCTTATAATGTATATTGTTTGGATTTGTTACGAAATACTTGATATATACTTAAAGCCATATAACACGCAACCGAAGAGTGTTTGCTTCAAAACATGACGCAAAGAAGAAACAATTCTGTATTAATTCACTAACATAATTTCCTAAACATATTCAAGCATGAATTATGAATTATTGGTCCATAATTTCAATACTTTTTGAACAATATCTTAAACATAGGTAACAGGTTGTAGCTTAAGTTTTAACACTATGTACAAACTGAAGACTTATGAAAATAGTTGCGTTTTTAATGGATTTAAGTATATAACCATATTCCTGTACATAGCAAATAATCTGTCTATGATTGTCTCAAAAGCACTATTTAATTTAAAGAAATTGATGAATCTAATGTTTTCAATATTTTTTCAAGTTGTTCAATAAAATGTCACAGTTGGTGTCACACTCTGGATCTAATGTTTCCTGCGTTTGTCACGGCTTAATGTATTTTATTACATTATTTTATAGGAATCATTAGATTTAGTCCTTAGGTGAAGCCCTCATATTGTTTTTTTCCATTTATTCCATTGATATCTGCCGTGACTTTGAAGGTTTTCAAATAATCTCAACAATTATGATGGCAGTTTTTGTCATAAAAGGACGTAATGGTGCCAAACATTGTATTACTTTGACTTAAGCTTGTCGGTTCCTGTGTTTTGTTCGAATAAGTTGAGTTTTGAATCTGGTTCTTTTATGCCATTATCATGATTATGTTTGGCTTTCAGTTGGCCTGTTTGCTGCAATTGTTGGACCTTTTAGACACAAATATGTCATACAATTGATGATTGAATTTGCCAAAGTTTCAAATTCAACTAGCCTCATTGATTACCTGTTTTCCACAAAATTGAATACTCACGTCAAATGAAGATAAAGTAAAACCTCACTTAAAGACCACCTCAATAACAAGACCACCTCAATATTAAGAGCACAATTTTCAAGTCCATTTTCACTGTTGTGCTCTTTATTCAACCTCAATATTAAGACCACCTCAATAAAACCAGTTTCAAGGGTGGTCGTATTATTGAGGTTTTACTGTATCATTTTATATAAATTTAGTGAGTTAGGTGTCAGAGTATTTTGTTAGTGGATTCATCTCAGTAATATGTTGATGAATGATTAAGGATACTTTTTACAAACCCCTCCTGAGATGCAGCCTCGGCCTACTCTAAGTATTTCCTGTTTCCCATCTTACTGTCTCATGTTGATTAATGAATTATTTCCTCACAACAGTTAGCTGAGTTGTTGATTAATCATTTTGTGTCTTGTGGTCATTTTCCATCTGCATCAGGTCAACTTGGGGAAATAATTAAATGCTTCGTAATTACTTTGATATAATTACTATGGTGTGTTACTGTTGTGTATATACTATTGTGTATTTACTGTTGTGTAAATTAACTATTGCATATTTACTGTTGTGTATATACTATTGTGTATTTACTGTTGTGTAATTACTATTGTGTATTTATGGTTGTGTACTGTTGTGTAATTACTGTTGTGTAATTAATGTTGTGTAATTACTTTTGTTTAATTACTATTGTGTTATTAATATTGTGTAATTACTATTGTGTAATTACTATTGTGTTATTAATATTGTGTAATTACTATTGTGTTATTAATATTGTGTAATTACTATTGTGTATTACTATTGTGTAATTACTATTGTGTATTACTATTGTGTAATTACTATTGTGTTATTACTATTGTGTTATTACTATTGTGTTATTACTATTGTGTTATTACTATTGTGTTATTACTATTGTGTTATTACTATTGTGTAATTACCATTGTGTAATTACTATTGTGTTATTACTATTGTGTAATTAATATTGTGTTATTAATATTGTGTAATTACTATTGTGTAATTACTATTGTGTAATTAATATTGTGTAATTACTATTGTGTTATTACTGTTGTGTTATTACTTTTGTGTAATTACTATTGTGTATATACTATTGTTTAATTACTGTTGTGTTATTACTTTTGTGTAATTACTATTGTGTATATACTATTGTTTAATTACTGTTGTGTTATTACTTTTGTGTAATTACTGTTGCGTTATTGCTATTGTATTTACAGATGAAGCACAAAAGTTGATACAATATGATTTCAGCAAATCTCTTGAAATGTCAGTAATCTATTAAGGAAGTTTTTTGTTATTATTTAGACACAACAAAGGTAACATAAAGACGTTTCTGTGGTCATGTCTTTTGGTTTTTCCACAAGAGCAGACATCGACTGATTCTGTATGAATCAATAAGTGATAGTTGTAGAGTTTGCCAATGATGCATTATACTACAATGATAGTGGCAATATATGGAGAGAATTCTGATAAATAGAGTATGAATGTCTACATTTATCTCTACTTGTATTTCTGAAAAAAAACAGTAATTTGATAAAATGTGTTTGTCTATTAATCATGTATGGTAGCGTATGTGCTTTGTTAATGTTTAGACGTTGTTACTAAGCTTCATTACCGCTGTATTCATATGGAATGATAGGGACCATAATGAAATGACCTTGCATGCGCTCTGCTGTGAAGAGTGCTTATGTTGGGCTTTTTGTCGTGGCTTACAGTATTCTCTTACAAATACATGAAAAAAAGGTCATTTTTGCGGAACTCCCGGAAATCATTGGAGACGAAATAATTCATAATTATTTGAAAGCATTTGTATGTAGAGACGGCAATTTCATTACAAAAGATCACTTCAAACAGGTTTTCTGTTGTTGAATTCTTCAGGTTTTCTGTTGTTAAATAGGTTAATTTGTTTGTCTGGCAATATTTCATACCAGATAAAAGTCTATAACAATGCTTTCAGATATTTTTCTTCCTGTAAATTACAAGTCCCGACTGGATAATCCTACGGTGGAAGATTGAAGATCATTACACTTTAAACCATTTGCTATTTTCTTCCAAATCTCGGAAATGGCTACAATTTTATCACTTTTCAAAAGGTCTGCAGCCGTCTGCTAATGTTATTTGTTATTATAATTGATCAAGTTCACCAGTCTTTACACAGGGGGGGGGGGGGTTGTTTTCTGGGGTATAATTTGTCAAATGTCTTAATAATATACCCCCCCCCCCTCTCCCCGAGGATGTATTGCCAACAAAAAATTTATAAAATAATTATAAACAATTCATACATACCAGCAATGCATTTTAATTGTATATTTAAAAGCTTCGATTTTGCTGAATTATCTGATTGAACTCAAGAGAATGAAGTGCATCATTATTCTTTGTTTTTCCAAAAGTAATAATATTGGCTATGCAAAAATGATATGCTTGAGAAACTTCTTCTTCCGTTTTTTTGGTTTTCGTAGAAAAGCAAACGAGCCTTTCAAATGTATTATCAGAGGCATAGATATCAATTTTTAGGAAAGAAAATTCTTTCATCTTCAGGCCCGTAGCCAGAGGTAAAATCAAACCTAGGCAATAAAGGTGGGGGGGAGTCTGGGGGTCCTCCCTTGGGGGGAAATGTGTATAGAAGTGTTTTTCTGCGTTTTCTGGTTATTTGATATAACAGTAAAGTGATTTATCAAGTGTTATTTTGTTTCTATGTGATATTCAACATTTTATATAGTTTCATGCAATTGTTCATGCATTCTATTTATTCATCTTATTTTGGTTGCTTTGGAAAGTTTAACCGAGGCTGTAGACTGTCTCAATGTGCCTTAGTGTCGCTATAATGGGCCTGATTTTCTCTGGATTTTGAGAAAAGTAGACACAGTCTTGCAATTTATGTATAATAATGTCATAGAATGTATGTTGAACCTTATAAATCACTGCATAAGTACAAGCATTGCATCTGTGTGCTACAACTTCTCATCCAACATGTCCTAGAGAGACTGTAATAAATATCACAGAACATTTTCTAAAGACAAAAAGAGCAAAGCATGCGATGTTGATCCCATTGTAAATTGCAGAATGTATTATGGTATAGACTGTGTCGGTTTGATGTCTCAGTGTGTTTTTAGATGGGTGTCACGATATGCCTGAAACGTACCACAATAGATTGCACTAATGTTGCAATGTATCGCAATAGGAGCAACGATATGTTGGTTCATTATATCCCCCTAAATTATCCTTAATTGTTCTTTATGGTTGACCAGACCATTCCTTGTACCCCTATTCCCATACATGTTTACCCTTGCACCCATATTCCCATACGTGTTTACCCTTGCACCCATATTCCCATACGTGTTTACCCTTGCACCCATATTCCCATACGTGTTTACCCTTGCACCCATATTCCCATACATGTTAACCCTTGCACCCATATTCCCATACGTGTTAACCCTTGCACCCATATTCCCATACATTTTAACCCTTGCACCCATATTCCCATACGTGTTAACCCTTGCACCCATATTCCCATACATTTTAACCCTTGCACCCATATTCCCATATGTGTTAACCCTTGCACCCATATTCCCATACATTTTAACCCTTGCACCCATATTCCCATATGTGTTAACCCTTGCACCCATATTCCCATACATTTTAACCCTTGCACCCATATTCCCATACGTGTTAACCCTTGCACCCATATTCCCATACATGTTAACCCTTGCACCCATATTCCCATACATGTTAACCCTTGCACCCATATTCCCATACATGTTAACCCTTGCACCCATATTCCCATACATGTTAACCCTTGCACCCATATTCCCATACATGTTAACCCTTGCACCCATATTCCCATACATGTTAACCCTTGCACCCATATTCCCATACATGTTAACCCTTGCACCCATATTCCCATACATGTTGACCCTTGCACCCATATTCCCATACATGTTGACCCTTGCACCCATATTCCCATACATGTTAACCCTTGCACCCATATTCCCATACATGTTAACCCTTGCACCCATATTCCCATACATGTTGACCCTTGCACCCATATTCCCATACATGTTAACCCTTGCACCCATATTCCCATACATGTTAACCCTTGCACCCATATTCCCATACATGTTAACCCTTGCACCCATATTCCCATACATGTTAACCCTTGCACCCATATTCCCATACATGTTAACCCTTGCACCCATATTCCCATACATTTTAACCCTTGCACCCATATTCCCATACATTTTAACCCTTGCACCTCCTCAGTGCCTAATGTTTTGTAGGCTGTTGTTTTCTCAGGGGTCTGTGTGGATTTCGGTAAGGTAACGTACCCTTTATCTAAAGGTTAACCAATCCGAGTCAAAGTTACAAACGTTGTTCGGTTGAAGAGAAATTGCCTTGGTAGTTAACATAAGATTTCATTGGTTTACACAACACTGATATGCAAATAGCAAAACCATGTTTGTACGGCTGTGCCGAAAAACCATTTCATATTGTGGTACAATACAGTTTGGCTGCATATGGCAATAGACTGAATTACGGGTATATTGTGACACACCTAGTTTTGAGATGTGCCAATGAAAAAAGCTTTACGCTATTGTAATCTTATGGCATTCTATGAAATGTGTTCTGTTTAATAAAGTGACAATTTGAAATGGCGTAGTTGAAATGATTCTCATAACACTTGCTGGTGTACATGAACTTCTTTATCTCTAAACCTATCGGTACATGAATCAATTCAAAACTGTTCATAATTAGGGATATGAATATTCGGTTATTTTGCTAACTGGTTAACCATTTAATCTTCCAAATTGTTAACCAGACATGATATTTGTTACATGTTTCGTATTTTGCTGTGTATATTTTTACCATGACACTGTTAAACTAGACCTATATAATCTGATGTTAGTTCTAGTTTGGATAGTGTTTTATTTCTGCTAAATACTCAGAACATAAATCATAAAAACAAAAAGAAATATTCATCATTTCAATTATTATAAATAAAGCATCATTTTCATTTCAGACAGTATACTATTATAAATAGAAGTATTCCCAGTGACATTGAATTTAACAGACAGTTATAATCTATTCGAATACAACAATGTTGAAACACAAAGTTCAGTACAATAACAACATCATTTATCTGTCTATTTAAATATGCCTAAATTCTCGAACACCCAAACAAGCTTTCCAACTATCATTTTGAACAAAAACAACAATTAACTGACCTTTTTTCATTGTATTATCAATTTTTCCCCCTAATACGCTGCAGTTTCACTTTGACCTTTCAGGGACAAAATACTGAGAATTTGTGACTACGGATATCTTGCAAGATTTTTTTGATTTTTTTTTCAAACTGAATTTTGAAAGTGATTTTACTAACCGATTACTGCATGTTCAAGTGGTTAACTGGTTAATTGTTTACATCCCTATTCATAATACTACTGGTAGTTCATCAGCTGCTTTTCACTGTTGTTCATGTGCTTGTTAGAACCTCTTATGTTCATGACCTAAGGCCTTGACGTTTTATATTTTTATGAAGTGTCCGCATGCGCCTAGGTTTTGATCTTTTGAAAATAGTGAGTGAAAATAGTATTTTGACCAGACTTTTGTGATTTTTCGAAATGACATTGTGTGTTTTTAGCTCACCTGAGCACGAAGTGCTCATGGTAAGCTTTTAGGATTGATGAGTGTCAGGCATCTGTCGTCGTGCATCAACATTTTCTTTAAACAACATCTCCTCCTATACTACTCAATGGATTTTGTCCAAACTTCACAGGAATGATCCTTGGGTGGACTTCCTTCAAAGTTACATAAATCGTTCCGGTCTGCAGCATAAGTAGGTCACAGGAGCTAAAAATAGATTTTAAAAGTGTAAACTTTGAAAATCTTCTTGTCCAAAACCCTAAAGTCTAGAGCTTTGATATTTGGTGTGTAGCATCATCTACTGGTCATCTTTCAATATTGCATAAATTATTAAGTTTCGTAAAAAAACATGGCCGCCAGGGGCGTGGCCGTGTTCCGTATTTGTATATAGTGGAAACTATAAACAACATCTTCTCCTATACTACTGAATGGATTTTGTCCAAACTTCACAGGAATGATCCTTGGGTGGTCCTCTTTCGAAGTTATATAAATGGTTCCGGTCTGTTGCATAAGTAGAGCACTGGAGCTAAAAATAGATTTTAAAAGTGTAAACTTTGAAAATCTTCTTGTCCCAAACCATAAGATCTAGAGCTTTGATATTTGGTGTTAAGCATTGTCTAGTTGTCCTCTTAAAAGTTTGCATAAATTATTAAGTTCAGTAAAAAAACATGGCAGTGTATTCAGGTGAGCGATATAAGGGCCATCATGGCCCTCTTGTTTCGAATAGGTAGCCAGGTTTTGCAAAGCAAGGTGGACGCTTAACAAAAATAAAAATAAAACAGTATGGCCTTATATAAATGCTTCATACAAGAACATGTGAAATATCGTTTTCCAATTTCTGGCAAATATTATGAGTGTTGACTAAACAATATGATTGGATTGACTGCCTGACATGAAACTGATGAAGACTTCCTGATCTCTGTGTAATGGCATGTAAATATTCTCCTAGTATTTGTTTCATTTCCTGAATGTTAATCAAACGCATGCAATCTCTGTTAAACGTACAGCAATATGCTAAATGAATGCAGCTTTTATCTATGATCAGATGTGAATGTTCACGAGTCGCTGCACTTGTTGTATAATGCTGCAATACTTGCTTTTGTTGTATTTTCAGATTTTAGAAAAAGTTTACATGCAGTTTCAATCTTTTCTCGATGATCCCGTGTACCGAGAGGAACACGCTCTACACCTTGAGCTTGTGTCAACCTTTGCGCGTGTTGGACCCAACGCTGAACAAAAGTTCCGTGATGAATGTAAGTAATATTTTTTTGGTCACTTTTTATCATTACTGCATAATGTTTGACTGTGTTGTTTCTACAATACCCTACTATGCAGTCTCTCGTTTAAAGGTCAAGGTCAGTAAATATATGAGCTGTACCACTATATGACCTGCAATAATGACCTATTAATTCATTTTCAGGTTTTACATTTTCTGACAGATACTTTTTTCTCGTTTCATTTAATATCAAAACTATTAAAATCGGACATTTGCTTTATAGCTCACCTGAGCAACAGCTCAGGGTAAGCTATTGTAATCACTCACTTGCCATTATCAGTCCGTAAGATTGTTCAAATTATTTGGATTCTTCAAAAACCATGGCCACCAGGGGGCGGAGCTATTTTTCAAATAATAATTGAACACAAATGTTCCGGTGGTTGACCCTCTACCAAGATTGTTCAAATTGTATGATTCATTAACAAAATTGCAGGGGCTGGTCACTTTCCCGAAATGTATACATTATAATTATAGTGCTTACTCATAACATGCTGGAAATCAAAATATTTGCTAACTTTATGAGAATCTTTACTTTAACGTGCCCAGGTGAGCGATTCAATGCCATCATTACCCTCTTCTTATAAGTCATCACTGCAAAACTCAATTTGGTTTTGAAATAGCATCCTGGAAACAATCCAGGTGTTCCCATAGGGATCTATTGCATTTATTGTATCACTTGGAGACTTCAATTCAAAATCCATTACTGGTTTTAATGTTTTATACAGACTGTTAATGCTTTCTAAATATTGAATAACCTCCACAGGAACAGACCTCTCCTTTAAACCTGTGATATCAACAAATTGTTTGTTTCAAATTTGATCCTATCTGTTTATCTTTAATTTAAAGTTTCAATTTGTACAGGTGATAAGCCGGTGTCTATTGTCCTGGTGTTAGTTTGGTCATGCAGCGGTGTGGAAGATATTTAATCCTTCTGAGACTGAATTTGTTGGTCCATTTGCCTTCTAATGTGTCTGTTTTATTGTTCCACCTTTAACACTATCTGTAATGACACTTGAAACATTCATCTCTCCGTAAATCGTGTCTAAATGTGGAATATCATGTTCATCGTTTAATGCGTTGATGCATTAACTGTCCATTAAATAGTAAATATCATTCACCACCTCAGTGCAATGTGGTGCCAGTATGTTGTACTGATGCATGAACTTGTCACATGTGTTGTTGGTTATGTAATAGGAATCATTAATTCTCCTTAGTTGTTCTTTATGGTCAGTTAGGCCATTCCTTGCGCCCCTGTTCCCTTGCATAATTTTTCAGCGGTTTCTAACATGGTTTTGCTAATCAGTGTTTTGTTTTGCTATTTGCATATCAGTGTTTTGTAAACCAATCAATCTCTTCAACCGAAAAATGTTTGTAACCTTGACACAGATTGGTTAACCATTCGATAAAGGGCACTGAATTTCCATGAATTTACCGAAATCCATTTTGGATCTGGCATGACCAGCAATTGTAACATCTCGGCAATTATTTATGTTTGCACAACAAATCTTAACCTTCAAATTGCGCCAACCATTTTTTTTCAAGATATTTCTTGTTACCCTTGTACCTCCTCAAATGCCTGATATTTTATAGACTATTGTTTTCCTGGAGGTCTATGTGGGGAGGCATTGTCTTGTGTATGTGGAGTTCCCTGTAGCAACATATTCTCTCATAGACAGCCAGGGTCAATGTGACTATTCCAGCTAGTATGGTGGAGGATTACCCCAGGCTCAAACTTAGGTAGAACCACTGACTGACCTGCCGTAAGCTAGCTGGATGGCTTCCTCATGCATGCATGCACTTACAAACTCTACATCCTGCATAGGATTTAGAACTGCAATCATGTTAGGCCGCCAAGTGACTTGAAGTCATCAATCTTAATTTGAGCGCTGCTATGGGATTTACAACCTCTTCTGTATGTGACGTCATTTAAAGAAACGCAACATGTGATGTCACAATTTGATAGCAGGAAACAATATTTACTCCATATGGTCATTTCGTTTTCATATTGCCACATGGGGCTTTTAATATTGCTTACCGTCACTACATGGTGACGTCATGTGTGGCGTTTTCTGTAAATGACGTCACTTAAAGAAGAGGTCGTAAATCCCATAGCAGCGCTCATATGTGTTTATATTTTATAAACTTGCAACAAACAGCCATTTCATTATGATAAAATACTGGTATGCATGTAGATGACTTTATGATTATGATATGATATTTGATGTCATAAATGTCTAGAAAGTAGCACAGCATTGGTGCATTTATTGGTTGATTTTTTACTTATTTTTATCCCATTAGAGACAGCCCCATTTTGCCAACTCTATACAGAAATAACTGAAATAATGTAATAAACCACCCTTCTAAAGTGAAGAAATGAGTGAAAAATATATAATGCAAATGCGCATAGAAGTTATTGCCAGGAGCATATTAAGTCGATAACTAAAGAGTGTGTCAAAGTAGATTGATAATTATCAGGAAGTTCCATTCATCATGTTTGGTGCACTCACTATCCTAACATTTGATTTACCTGGGTGGAAACACATTATATATCACTTTGAACACCAAGGAATTGTCAAAATTTCTGACTTTTTGTATTTTATAATTATGTATTAATCGAGTTGCGTATGTAATTTGTCACATTTCCTGATATCTATATAATTTAATTATTGCATTGGCGTCTTCTTGCCAAATAGCAGCCATACTTGATATGCTATGAAAGGGTATTTTTTTTTACGAGATTAAATTCTCTCTCATAATATTTTGGATAATTCATTCCTTGTTCCATTTGTAGCATAGTTATGAACTTCCATGAAGTTTTAGTGCGCTAGTAAAACATAAAATCATACGTTCTTTAGAGACGTGAAATTTGTTTTGTAATAGATTTATATCACATGCAACGATGGTTTCAGCGATATAATTATCATGATATGATCAACCAACTGAATGGTGTTCAGTAATTTTTATACAACTGTTTGGAAAATATTGACGATGTCAACTAAATAAGTAAGGTGTCAGGTATTGTGTCATCTAATTAAACAACAGACATTTGTATTTAATTAGTTATTGGAACAGCCTTAAACTGTTGTTTTTTCTTGCATCAATGCTGAATTGTTTGTTGAGTCTCAGAAAATTCCTTGAATTTGATGTCTGACTCCGTGAAAATTCCTTGAATTTGTAACAGCCAAAAACACCTTGAAAACTCCTTGAATTTTGAAAAAAAAAATAAAAAAAATGTAAATTGTCCTTGAAATTCTTCTGCTTTGAATAGAAAAAGGACAAAAAATAACAAACATACCAACAATGATGAAAAAATGCGAAATTATTACTGAGCTATTTTCAACAGGGCCTACCGCCGAGAAGGCGATATCCCCGGTGCAATGCAGTTCATGAAATCATGAACTTTTCAAAGCCTTCATGAACAGTTCATGAACTGGTCTTCAACAGTTCTTCATTTGTGTTCATGAACTTTTGGACATGAACCGTCCTTGAATTATGTTCATGAACAGTTCATGAACAATTAAAGAATACTGCAAAGTCCTTGAAATGAACATTTGCCAGTGCAATCATATCCATTTCATGAACTATAATGTATTTAATGGCTCAATAAAGTTCTTAAATAGTTTCATAATGACATTTTCAAAATTATTCAGTTTACCAAATCTGTGTCTATTTTAATGTAAAATGAAAGTTACAAGTCATAAATAGTAATGTACATGGATGGTTTGCTTTAAAGAGCCGTTGTGGTATGACCATCTTGACTAGGCTGTAAGAGCTCTGACAAAAAATCTCCATAACAAAGTTGTACATGTATATATCCCTCAGTACTTAGCAATGTATGGTGTACTTGATAGCTATACATAGAGTTAAACCATGTTCCTTGCACAGCCACTGATAGATTTTGTGGATTTCTGTTGAGTTAACTTGTCATGGACAGTTCAAGAATGCTGCCTAAATTTTACATTATTTACGCATGATGAAATTGGAATTTGCAATTTTGTTATTTCTTTCAAAAGTATTATTTATTTATGGCAAATGAAGTTCATTGCAAAACATAAAAAATTGACACTGTTGCAATATTATGTCACTTCCAAGAGTTAAACCAACATTTTGTTAATATTTTGAATTATTTTAGTAGATTACCTCCCTTTATCAATAATTACATATTTTTTTATTTTTTCCAATAAAAACACCATTAAAAAAATATATAGTGAAGGTCTGCCTAGAATATAGTAACTATGCATGAATATTTCATGAATAATTCATGAACTGTAACAGTTCATTTCACAGGGGATAGTATGGTAATACAGTATGGTACGCTTAGTCGACAGGTTTTATGCCATCTTAAAGCAATTCTCACACTGTGTAATTTTATCAGTGCCTGCAGTGATGGTCATCTCGGAGGATAAACTTGAAAAATACACTGGATCCCTTCTTCTCTATACAAAATAAATCAACATTTTTAGTCCTTGAAAAGTACTTGAAATTTTTTGGGAAGTTCTGTATGATCCATGTTACAGTATTTGTTGTAATTGAAGCACCAACATTCTGCAAAAAAATTGGATAAATTACCAAGGCCCGGGATTAATAATGGATACTTACTATCTGCACTCAAATCTCTAATAACAAAATTAACTCTTAATTATTACATGAAGTCTGATAATGAAACTTTGAGTGTAGACAATGCATGAACTATGATGTCAAATGAGTGCAGAATATTCTTTTTGGTCTATTTTCTTTGAGACTTTATGGTAAATAAGAGATATGGGAGTTTTTTTTTATTTGAGTGTCACACTCCACACTCAGACTTAATTTATTACTCCTAGATATCTTTTATTTTGCACTCAAATCACTAAGAAAATGGGCCGCAAGGAACATCTGGCATTCATTTAACATAATCATACATTTTTCACTCTCAGTGTGAAATAAAGTCATGTTTTGAGGAACACGAAAAATCGGTCAATGCGCTACTGGGATTCAAACCCAGGTCTACGGATTGCCGGTCCGTTATGCTAACCACTACACCACAGCGACCTAACGTCATTTTCGTGTAAATTTAACTTATATAAAGTTGATTAAGATTGATTCACTTACACACTCATAAGAATAAATTTTGTGATTTGAAATTTGAGTGCCGAGTGTAAGTATCCATTATAATCCTGGCTCCAGGTCTGAAACGTAGAAAATTTCTTGTCATTTTTCTGTAGCAGAAGCCAAATTATGTGCTCCAAATCGAATAAGCACCATTTTTGTAATGTAAAAGTCATGTATTAATGCCGACAAGTGCTTTAAGGAATGAACTAGACTGAAACCTCACTGTACCTGTGGGATACATATCTCTTATTAATGTAGCACTTTTGTTTTATCTAAGTTAAATTGATCAGATTACTTGCCAAGAGTTCACTGAGCCTGATTTGGCAAACCTCAAAGGTGTTTAATGTAGGCAAAGACATTTGACCTGGTAAACAGCTGTCTAGACAAATTGGTATGAAACAATCATATTCAATTATCACAGTGTCTAATAAACCATATGATATGTGCTTGGTTGGCCCTTTGCAATGCCCTGGGCACTTTAATTAGGACAAATATGGTGTATCTACTGTACTTAGTATATGGTTTGAATGTCAAGGGCGGCATTGTGTGTGAGGGGTACGGGGCAGCTCCTGACACTCAATCCAAAGGTCTCAAGTTCAAATTTATAGGTTGAAACACAGTCTTCACCATCTCTGAGTGTCGCACCAGTACTTGTGTTAGTAACCTAGGAAAGCAATCATTGACATTGTGTGAACTTGTTGCTCATTCAGTCTATAATAATAAGTTCAAATAAACTATAAATATTGTATAGTTAAAACATCAATAAATGAGCGCTGCTCAGGGATTTACTTCTGTAAGTGACATCATTTCAAGAAAACACAACAATTCGCTAGCAGGAAACAATATTTACTCCATAATTATGGTCACTTCGTTTTCATTTTGTCATATGGGGCAAATATTGCTTACTGACAGTACAGAGTGACGTCACATGTGAGGTTTTCTGGACATGACGTCACTTAAAGAAGAGGTTGGAAATCGTACAGCGGCGCTCATTAATATGCATTAAGAATACACTAATAATGTATTTGTCAAAAAAATAAGTTTGCAATATCATCAAAATTAAAAAAACCTTTCAGGTTTTTACAAGCAGGGTTTTTAAAAAGTTGTGTCAGTCCCATAACATGATAAAACAAGATTTTTAGAATTTTCAATACCTTGCAATTGTTTGTATTACAGATACAATGTTAACTGTGGATTTAAGCCCGTTCAAATATTTTACGTTCAGATGTGCCAGTTTTACATCCTTAATTCCATAAAACTACTTATTTGATGAAAATGTAGCTTGTTCTGTTGTTGGGAAGATGTATGTTGTTTGATGGAGATTGTGCCAGACATTCATGCAACTATTGTGCGTTATATAATCTGGTGTTGTAAAACGCAAGATTGCCATTAATGATTATCTTTCAGCAGTATGTTGGTGCTGGTTATTGTTCAAAGGATCATATTTGAGAGGAATAAGATGTCTGATTGCATAATATGACATATTTCATGGCTGCGTTTTTGAGATATTTGTCAAAATATTTGGCATCGGTAACAAAAATTCTATTATGGACGGTAAAATATGTCTATATATGGGAACGGGACAATAAAAAACCGAAGCCACCATATATCGAGGGCTCAATGCAACACTGTCGTAACTCCTATATAAATACATAGGAGGTACGACAGTGTTGCATTGAGCCCTCAATATATCATATGAGCGAAGTATAC
The DNA here is from genome assembly GCA_032209605.1 of Mactromeris polynyma. Classification (NCBI taxonomy): domain Eukaryota; kingdom Metazoa; phylum Mollusca; class Bivalvia; order Venerida; family Mactridae; genus Mactromeris; species Mactromeris polynyma. Next base: position 2,315,078 of record JASFXZ010000042.1, read on the forward strand.
GACAAAGTGTAATAGTATTATGAGGTTTAATATAGTACGGATAAGTCTGTGATAAATAAATAAGGAAGATTTTCTGTCGATCAGCCAGCAGGGCATAAGTGACCTAACTGTCTCAAGGGATTGGCTATAGACTCCACGTCCATTATTCATACATACAGTCTTAAACATACATCTAAATGTTGAATTCCTTCGGGATCACATTTTCTCTTCTTTTCAGCCGATTTTCTCTTTTCTGGTGGCATTAGCTTGTAAATAAAATCTGTTCTATTCCAATACCATGTATATCGTTCCATAATGTTTGTAATAATTGTGATTTGTTTTCCAATGTATTTAGTGGGTATATCTGGCAATATTGGCAGAGTTCCTCTGGACGTTCAAACCCAGTTTTCTTTAACATACAAATAAAACAATACATGTAGATGTGTAGCATGTTTATATAATTTTTCAGTTTTAAAATTCCGTACAATTTATATAGTGGTACATGTAGTTGATATGTTCTACAAGAATTCATGAATGCATTTGCCTGATAATTTAGTGTTGGTGGAACACTGAGTTATGCCCCTTGAGGATAGTTGCGTGTCACTGCTTCATGCCTGCATTTTTATTATCGTCCTAATTATTTGTGAAAGCAGCATTGATCATTTACCGAATTTCCATGTGAGCAACGTTATGTATTAGACTTTCATCACATGAGAATTGGGTTACATTGTACAGCATGTGAATTGTTGAAACCGTTTCGTGGTATTCACAATTATTTAAATGCCTTACGAATAGGGAGAGATTAATTTTAAATTACCTGTTTTTCAACTCAATATGAATTGGGTTAGCGTCCGTGACTTTCAATTTTGCACGATGTTGTGATAATTTTGTACCAAGTTCAATGAAATTTTATCAAGTTATGAAAGAAGAATGAAGTTAAGTACATCACAGGAGATTGTAATGAGTTCTCTCCCTTTATGCATTCTAAAGTTCACTCCGTTTAACCATACTATAGTATATGTATATACCTCCTATAGTATATGTATATCTAGTAATATATATACATATACTATAAAAGGAATATTGAAGGAATATTGAAGGGAAGAGAACTTGTGACAATCTCCTAATATAGTCATTCATATATGAATATTTCAGATCATCCCTGACAGACCTGCTGAATTGTCTCCCCTTCCTTAATGTTTAGGCGATTCTAAGCACCAAATGTAACATCAGTAAGGGAAACACAAATAATTTTTATTGATGGTCTGGGATCTTTAATTTTAATGTAGAAACCACTGCTACCAGTGCAAGAAAGAGTTTGGTGAAAATCAACACAATAATTATTTGCCATCGAATCACCTTGTGAGAATACTTAATGACTTTCTTGTTGTCATTAAATAGGAATAAGCAGTCATTTTCCACAAAATGATCACATTTTAAGACTGAAACCCAGATTTAGACTTAAAATTTGCAAAAAAAATATTTACCATTCTTTCGTTTTCATTGAATCTAAATGAACGAAATTTTGTCTGAATAATTTTTCATCACCCATTTCACACTAAAGTCAGCTCTTATTGCGTAACAATAACGTAGGATTAAAATAAAAAATTACCATTTTAAAGTCTAAGTCTGAGATTCAGTCTTAAAACATTTTGGTCCTACATGGAATCTCAATCTTGATCTTGGTGCATGTATAGTTTTTACTCCATTAAATAAAGTTTTCACTGTAGCTATGTAAACTTGTTAATATGTTGATAAAATTCAGGAAAAGGCTGCAATATCAATAAAAGTTCTTACCCAGACATTGTGAACATTTAATTGCATGTAATAATATTTAAATTTACATGCAGTGATAAATAACAACTGATATTATACATATTTCTTTACAAAATATAGGTAGCCATTTCATTTGGTCACACCGTCTCACACGTAGGTGTTGCAATGAAGCTGAATGTTGTTCAAAATTGGCTCGTGCTTTAAGTCAACCAATTGTCTTCCATGTCCATCAACATCATACATGTCAACTTTTCAAGTGGTTCATGCAACTAAATACAGTAAAACATCACATAAAGTCCACCTCTGAATATTTAGACCACCTCAAAATTAAGAACACAATTTTCAAGTCCATGTTCGCTGTTTTGCTCTTTAATCAACCTCAAATAAGACTACCTCAGTACGAAGACCGGTTGTCAAGGGTACAGGGGTGTCACTTATTTTTGAATTAGCGGGGAAATCATTAAAAGTAGGTGGGGGTCTGGGAGGTATTCTGCCCTTAATTCTGATCAATCATACAAAAAAAGTAGCCGGATGATGATGCTTATGTTAACAGATAATTTTACCGGCTCACAGCTCTTGCTGACACCCCTGAGGTAGTCTTATTATTGAGGTTTTACTGTAATTCCAAACTGTGAAGAAGTTGGTGAAAGATTCCTTTACACATATTTGAATGCCAATGAAACGCTGTTTACTATATCGTCAAGAACACAATCATGTTTCATTGATTGTTCAGACCATGTTTAGATGATTGAGCTTTGAATGCCTGCAGATTAAAGAACACTAGACACATTGCCTCTTTAATATTTCAAAAGATTGTTGGTCCAATATGAATGAAATTATAATCCTTCAGTTTACCGCGGCCTCCATCATTTCTGTCTCTTGCCATGACGCGGCTCCCTCTTGAGCTTTCTCACTAATGGAGTATGACCTTGCGTATGATTTACGATATTTCTTTCTAAACGGTCTGCATATTGATAACACCATATGTTTCACGTCATATCGAAACTTTTCACAACAAATGTAAAATATCATGAATTTGTGACTCATAATGATGTACGTGAGTACAATCATGAATGTTGTTGTGAGCAACTGGGGCGTGTATTCCATACGGATAAGGTCAATTCTCATTCCTTGCGCCACCATGTTACTGATGATCGAGATTGCTGCGAATATGCACGTGATAAGTGTGGCTCGTTTCAATTCTCGTAATGATTTCACATCTAGGAAATATTTCTCCAGAATGTTATCCTGTCCCATTGGTTGCTTTGAAAACACACTCGATGCGCATAAAATGATACACAAAATAATTGTAGCCAATGGTATAGCGTCCTCGATGCACAGTTGTATGATAGGCCAGATGTAATCACGAAATCGATCGGAGAGTTCATTTATATAGGTACACAGGAAATAATCTATAGTCGGGTCATCTCCTGGTTTCACTAGGCCATATGTCCAGAAAAAATGAAGATTCAGACTGATCAGAAGTACTGAAATAAACAATATAATAGCATTTGCTCGTTCTCTCGTGCACATTGTGTATGTCCAGTTCGGCTTTCTGAAAGCAATTGCTGTCTCTATCGCCACAGCCACCATTAACCATTCTGTTTCACTCAAGAGGAGATTGTATATAAATGTATAAACTTTACACACAGCATTTGAAAGTAACAGAATCTTTTCACTGAGATTATAATTTGTACTCCTGCAGACTTGTGTTAACCAATCGTTTCCACATTCTACGTACAGCTTAATCAAATCCATCGGGAATAACAGTGAAATATACATGCATGTTGACCACACATTATGACTGTATCTTCTTAGTATCGCCATTCCAATAAGGTTTCCGATTGTTCCGAGGAGTAGAAAGTATGGGAATACGATCAGGTAGAAGTACTTGACAAACGTTTCTGGCGGGGTTTCTTCTAGGTTATAATATTGCTGGTCGTAATAGTCATCATCATACAGTGACCCATTAAACCCTGAAATGTAGAAGTTTTAATACATAAATTCTATAGAAATATTCTCATTTTTACAAAGGTAATTAACACACTGCTGCCTCACTGAGCCCAAGCGGACCAATCCAGGGTTCAGGTGTGTGATATTAGTGGCGGACCAATCCAGGGTTCAGGTGTGTGATATCAGTGGCGGACCAATCCAGGGTTCAGGTGTGTGATATCAGTGCATAGCTTAATTGCCGTCATGTTCAATTGCCTTGTACAGCATGTTATCATGTTGGATTGTACTGTTTTTATGGCCCCACCATTCAAAGAATGGCAAAGGGGCATAAAGTGGTTAACCCAATTGTTGTTGTGTTGTTTTTTTTCATAAAAGTTACAAAATTGCCTGATAAAGCTGAACGTTTGTGAGTACAAAATGGTTTCTGTATAAAAAAACAACAGATTCATATACAGTTAGACTGTTTGTTAAGAAATTATCAATAAATTGTCTGAAATAGTATGCAGCCATAAAATGGCATCATTCTTAGAAATTAAGACTCAATTTATCACTGTTGAAAGACTTGAAAGATCATTCTCTTCCAACAACCTCAGTAATTTTTATTAGGAAGGATGCATTTTTAAAAAAAATTATTCAGTTTTTATACTCTTTTAATATTGTTTCTTAAGTTGCTTAATTGCTTAGTATGGTCATTTTTTCACAACTTTTCTGGATAATAAAAAGTTGAAGTATACAGGATCCATTTTATGAACTTATCAAAATTGTGACATATTGTCACAAAATGATCTAAACAAACCTGACAGACAGTGTATTGTCGCCATCAGTTAAATGCTCTTTACACAAATGATCTCTCGACTTCAGAAATGTCAAAAGGCTTTTAGTGTTGCAGTGGATTTTCATATTTTTATCATGCCGCCAGACTAAATATTGTTAACATCAAATTTTTATTTGTCTATGGAAGGGTAACTATTAGATTATAGCAAAATAGTGAGCAGTTTGACATATGCTTCGTGGTTGAAGTAGTTTGAAATCTTGTTAGAAACACTTCCTTCCCTAGACAACAATTACCACATTGAGTGTAAGCTTCTGTGAAATTTCATAGATATTGACACATTGTAGAAAAGTTAAAACCACGTTGAAGCTGTTGCCACTTTCGCTGATCTGTTTTTTGGTGCAGCTGTACTAACATGGTTTTGCTATTTGCATATCAGTGTTGTGTAAACCAATCAAATCTTACGTTAACCACCAAGGCAATTTCTCTTCAACCGAACAACGTTTGTAACCTTGACGCAGATTGGTTAACCTTTCGATAAAGGGTACGTTATCTTATCGAAATCCACTGAATTTCGGTGAATTTACCGAAATCCATGTTGGATCTGGAGTGACCAGTAATCGTAACATCTCGGCACTTTTTATGTTGCACAACAAATCTTAATCTTCAAATTGCGCTGACCGTCTTTTTTCAAGATATTTCTTGTTTATATATTTAGTCATTGGTTTGGTGGCTCCCTGGCTATAGTTACTGATGTTCAAATCACTTGTCCCTCACATCTACAGGTTGAAATCCCACCCAGGAATATGGAAGGTTGGTGGTACTCCTAAGGTGTCCACCTTGAGTCTTTCACCACCATGCAAATCGCTGGAATAGTTACTATGTGACCCTTGCTCATGAATTGCCATAATAGTTCATGAACAAATAATATATTCATGAATATTTCTAGTTCATGAATATGGAGTTCATGAATATTTATTTGATATTCATTAATTCTTTTGTCAATTCATGAACTAGTTAATGAAGCTCATTACGTTCATGAATAATTTCATGAACTTCATGAACCTTTTTTCACAGGGGTTATTATAAGACTTGGAGTGTTTAACAATGAGTGCTTTGAATACGATAGTATGTTTTCATCATTTTTATACAATATAGCGCAGTCATTTATTTCGGCATCTTTATTGTAAAACCATTCCCGTCAAATCTTAAATTCATGACGGAGGAAAGACATGAATTCATCATTTTGCTAAATACTCCTTGGCAAGTCACTTTCGCAAAAATTTGATGTCGCGAAAATAAAGTGATTTACAGTAATATGAGCAATGTAGGTGAAAATTTGACACTGTAACAGATAAGCTGACAGAACCAATATGTTCTCATCATCATTGTGGCTTAAATAATGTAATAATGATTGTCTTGCCAAGAGATGTTCCTTGAAAACATCTAGATGATTTAAGTTCTACAAATTTAAACAATTCTCTTGATGTTAAATTACACCTACTCTATATTCTGCTGTGAAAGTTCTGCATTTTATCACCAGTGAGGCGAGAACCTTTCTTGAATGTATGTATCTGCTTATGTTTTTATTATACAGATAATGCTGTTCCATAACATAGAATTCAAATTTCAATTTGAAATTCTAAATACTTGTAGTTGCATTTGATGAAATCAAATTTTATGCGTGTATCGATATACTGTAAACCTACAAATTATTTTGCATGTTTTTAGGTTAGTGATGTTTGCGAGGAAAGTCATTCCGCGAACTTTAAGTAGTCGTGAAATCGTCACTTACAATGAAAGTTTCAAGCTGTTGTTATTGTCAATTGCCCTTTTGCTCTAAGTATATACTAAGTAATTATGGCGATATAAAGCTTAAAATTGTAAAAGGGAAACAAAGTAGGAAAAATGAAACAAACAATATCAAAATAACTGTTATAACGTGTATGATACATGTGGTTATTTCATTTACCTATATTTTAATAACCAATATATATTTTTATAATAATGATTATAAAAAAAGTTTGCTATTTAATATTAGCGATTTTCGCGGGGTTACATATTAGAAACGCGAAAATTTATAGTCGCGCAATAGAATCAATGGAAAAATGCGAAGTATCGTCGTTGCAAACATTTCTAGGTTTGCAGTATATTTTTTAAGCAGATCAAATACATCTACAATTCTAGAATAGCATACTGAAATTTACGGGAGCAGTTATTTTTGTTGCTTGTAATAAATCTGCATAGGGAAAAAGTGGAAATGGTGTAACGATTTAGGAAAATCCACCCTATGTGGCTACCTAAATGATCTTCCTTCAGATATAATGTTTTATAAAGGTTATTGGTTAGCTGAGGCCAACACACCAAAAAATTGTTCTGTCTAGTAAATATCAGATGCAACGTTTCCACATAGATGCAGTCAGTTATGAAAATGTAAGTCTGGCGTTTTTTGAGAGCTCTTGTTCTGGTGTTCTGCGTTGCTGAAGTTTTGCGTCTAGTGTCTTCATAATTGTTTATTGTGTATTCTTGTGTCATTGTAAGTCAATTCACCCGATTTATAGCAGTGTATAAATAATACACACAGTATATGTGAAAATTACTAAGAAAATTAGTATATTTTGAAAAAAATACGAGAATGATATCAACAACTTTAAATTTTACTTGTATTTTATTTTAACAAAATCATTGCATTCCTTTCCAAGATCTGTGAATAGAACCAGTCAGATACAAATCTAAATAAATAAACAAAATAGTGATATGATATTTGGCAATGCATAATGATAGCAACGAAGTATACATGGAATTAAACACCCTAGCTGTACAGAACTTTACAATTTATAAGTTATAAGGCGATGTTGAGTTCAACTGTTGATTATATATACTGTGTTATTAGTTTGTATCTTTCATACAAATAGATTCTCACATTCCATTGAATTTTGTTGAAATTTTAATAACTAGCTGGCGCCCTATCTTTTTCTTAGATCGACCATAAATTTCTTATTTGCCTTTAAAGATCACTTTCTACGCTGAGAGTGTTTTGTTCCTGTTCAATATTTAATCAGACAAGCCAGATGAGCACTGGCAACTTTTTGCAGTACTTATGATCTGTTTTATTTCAACAAAATTGTATCGGCATAAATCAGTTCCCCCAAGGAGTCTGAAACTGCATTTACATACTGGATATACTAGACTCCAATATGATGAATCTAATTCTGCCTCTCAGCTTTTTAGTTAGGTTTTAAGTAAACGAAAAAGTAAAATTTAAGTAAGGTTTATAATACACAAAATAGTGAAATTTAGGTTGGGTTTAAAGTACACGAAATATTAAAATTTAGGTTGGGTTTAAAGTACACGAAATAATAAAATTTAGGTTGGGTTTAAAGTACACGAAATAGTAAAAATTTCAGTTAGATTTTAAGTACACAAAATAGTAAAGTTTATGTCAGGTTTTAAGTACACAAAATAGCAAAGTTTATGTTAGATTTTAAGTACACAAAATAGTAAAGTTTATGTTAGGTTTTAAGTACACAAAATAGTAAAATTTAAGTAAGGTTTCTAGTACACGAAATAGAAAAGTTGAAGTAAGGTTTTAAGTACACAAAGTAGTAAAAATTTAGGTTGGGTTTTAAGTACACGAAATTGTAAAATTTAACTACAATTAAATCATTATAATCCTTATAAATAAATATCGAAACTGCAATCATAACAGTTTTATGATACTGAATGTTTTGTGTTATTTAGCAGCCTGTCTTAAATTAACCCAATAATGGTTTGATTAGAATAATTGCGTTTACAGATTTTAAATCAGGCACAAAAAAAGTAATTAAGTTAAAAGCCTCTAAGATATTATATAATTAAGTCTTGTCAGTGTAGTTATTTTTCGCATGCTAATTTAAAAAAAAAATTAATCTGACATACAATTTGCGCATGATTTGTCTAAAAGGTTTGTTGCTGTGTTTTTGAGATGTTTTTAATAAGATTGGAAACATTTGCGTTAAGATATTTTTTTTTTACAAAAATGCATGAGCATTGTGGCGTTCCAGTGTACCAACTTAATCCTCCTCCCCGAATGTGTATAGCCTAAGCTTTTGCAGATTAAACTAAATAAATCATAATGAAACAAATATGTCTACTATTTCATGAAATGAAGTTCCTTGAGCGCTGCTATGGGATTTCCAACCTCTTCTGTAAGTGATTGTCATTTCAAGAAAACGTCACATGTGATTAGATGTCACTATTTGCAAGCAGGAAACAATATTTACTCCATATGGTCACTTTGTTTTCATATTGCCTTATGGGGGAAATATTGCTTACTGTCCGTATATCATGTGACGTCACATGTGACATTTTCATGAAATGACGTCACTTATAGAAGAGGTTGGAAATTTGCTTACTGTCAGTACATGGTGACGTCACATGTGACGTTTTCATGAAATGACGTCACTTATAGAAGAGGTTGGAAATTTGCTTACTGTCAGTACATGGTGACGTCACATGTGACGTTTTCATGAAATGACGTCACTTATAGAAGAGGTTGGAAATTTGCTTACTGTCAGTACATGGTGACGTCACATGTGACGTTTTCATGAAATGACGTCACTTATAGAAGAGGTTGGAAATCGTACAGCGGCGCTCATATTTATTATTTTCATTATGCAAACAGTTTCTTCATTCTAAAGTGGAAATTTTCTTCCTATTGGTTTCTCCTTTATAGAATTGATATTGTAAGGCGTTGTGTGTTTATCTTAAAAATATAAACTTAACTTCTGTATTAAGGAACACGTGGCATCTATCGTGATTTTTTGCGTTTTATCATTGATCTTGTCTGGAAAATATTGTTGTGGTTTTATAGAAGAACGAGAGACTTCGTGCAAAGTCATTTGTCTCATTTGTCAAAGTTGTTTTATTGTTGTTATTTATGTTATCTGCTTTATCAGCATTTATGAGGAGTGATGTATTGAATGGAATTAAAACTGAACACAGCTGTTTGTGCACGCCAATTGTTTGAATCGAGTTTTATGCCTTATGTGCACGTCATCTGTTTCAGTGAAGTCTGTTTCAGGCTTAGGCCATACTGTTTTTTTCATACTGCCATACGCCCCCCTTCGAAGAAAAAAGGGCATATTGGTTTGCACATGTCGGTCGGTCGGTCCGTAACCTTTTTGTTTCTGATTAATAACTCAAGAACCCCTTGACCTATCATCCTCAAACTTGGTCCACTTATTCACCTTGGGTAGCAGAGCAACCGTATTGATTTTAGGGTCACTGGGTCACATGTCAAGGTCACAAGGGGCATAATGTTTTATAAACATCTCTTGTTATTTTTGTTAAGCGTCAACCTTAGTTTCTCGAAGCCTATGGTCACAGCTACCTATTAAGAAATACCAACAAAAAGTCGATTCGAAAAAACTCAAAGCCAAAGTCTTCAAGAGAAGACATGTTTTAATGAGGTAAACATGATAAAAATATAACTAGACAAATTGTTTCTTTATAAAATATTGGAAGTCTAACAGAAAAACTGACTAGCTTTCACTCACTGTTTTCAAACATGCAATTTAACAAAATCATAATTTACAAAAAATACGTAATTACAACACAGCGGTTACTTCCCTTGGCGATTTTTTAAATTTACAAAAAATGTTTTTTTTACTCAAAGGGCTAGGCACGTGGACGCTGAACAAAAACATAAAATGGCATGGCCTAAGTATTACATGCACGTCATATGTTTCAGTCAAGTTTTAAGCACTAACAATTTTAAGTTGTTTCTTAAGACCTCGGATGCAATCTTACAGACAGTCAGAATTCCGGACTTCAACGTGACATTATTTAAGTAGCTGTAAATGAAAATAGTCTTAAATATCATCTGTATAGCAGTATGTGCATTACAAGTTTAATGTATAGTTTTATATCCAGTTATGTAAAGATAAGATACTGTTACATACAAAGATATAAACTGGCAGAAATCCGATTATTTCTGTTATCGTCTCTTGATAGATAATGCACGGAACAAATCTGTGTGTGATTGACAAGCAACGAAAACCTGAGATATATTAATAGTTTATACTTATCATTTTATCATCTTCCCAAAATTTGAATGAGTAGGTATTCTCGTATTTTAAGAGATACTTATCTATAATGAATACCCTGATATCAGGTTAATATTTATTCATATACTGTTGTAATTGTTTGCAGAAGCTTTCTAGGCTTGGATATAAATTTGGATTGTTCGCCAGGAAAACCGGCTTATTAACGCTCGTAATGAATTTCCAGTTAAAAGTTGATGTTATCAATAACGTCATTTAAACGCTCTGTCTTTGAAACGTTATAAAATGAAAACAAAATAGCCTAGAGTCAAACGGTTTTCATTTTCATGGTTCTAAATGTCTTAGGAAACAGAAAATGTGAAAACCTGAAAATGATGTTATTTTAAGCCCAATTTTCCTGGTGAATAGTCCGGATACAAAGTTATATTACGCTTAACAGGATACACAGTTATATTATACTTAACAGGATATAAAGTGTGTCACACTTAACAGGATACATTAATTTTATATTACACTTAACAGGATACAAAACTATATTATGATTCATATTAATTGTGTTGTTGCTTAACAAAATGGCATCCATGCGGAACAATGTCGTCTGGCCTGATGTATGCCATTTGTGTTGCTAGCTAAGTGTTCAAGCGTATTTTAGACAACTACCTATTCTACCAGACAAGTCAACTTTTCTTGCTTACTTCCCCTACCGCAAAAAATGCACCTCAGATCTTTACGAGCGCATGCTCTATCATCAAACACTTCACAAGAATTATCTGAATTATTGATCATTATATTAACACTACAATGTGTTTATTCAATTTTCAACCGATTAAATGTGAACTTTCAACATCTTATATTTATTTGTCAAAGTTTGTGTGTGATTATTGTAAGAGTAGAGTTTTGTCACAGACAGTTCTTGCAATTTTAACTGATTAATGCTTCAGACCATGGCCACCATCTTTTTATTATGTGGTTTACGGTAAATTTTTCAAAATAATTGAGTTTGGAATGACAAATAAATATATAGATAAAAACAAAATTACAGCTGAAACAAATATTAAATTTTCGATACTGGTGAAAAATGGTATTTCGAAATATTGATTACATGCAGTTGAAATATTATTTTTGTCACTTTGAGTATAATGCCTTTTTGGATGTCGCTGTTTATCTCAGCACATGCGATTGGATACTTGTATTTTCAACATCCAATCAAAATTGTCCTCACAGTTATTGTGCGACATAGATAGTACAAGTTGCAGGAATTATTACAATAATGTGATAATCCATTTTGATTATGGATAGATGAATTAAGGATGACCAACAGTTGAGACAAAAATGAAAAACAAATTTACACTTTTAGAAGAAAATATATTATATGTTTGATGGTCCATTAAACCACTTTATAAAAATGTAGGCCTTGAGTGTAGGTTTATTGTAGTATCATCACAGAAGTGATACTAAGTTGACCACCTGACAGTCTGTTGCTATCTTATATTACTGCATAAGTCTATTGAATTGTCATTTATTGAAGTCACAGCTAAGCTTCCTGGTTTGATGGTAAAATTTAAATAATATAAACGTTTATTCACAATCTTTTATAGGACTTTTCACCAATCGATGGAAACGACTGCAAGACAGACAAATTATAGTGAAATAAATTCTTCATCATATGACAGAGAAATACAAAGCCTCAGATTTCGGGTTTTCTTGTGAATTAAATTGGTTATACCCTCTAACATTTAATAAACTTGCATAATAATATTGTCTTGAAATATTAACCGTAAGCTGTGACAATTTAAATTTATTATCAGTCAATTTCGCTTAATGCGATGTATACATTTTTTTTCAAAGTTGTATTTTAAAGATTAGGGTATGAGTGCAGTAGTGGATGTAACAATTTTGCTAAATTCTGTAACGTTTTGTCAATAACATTATGTAAAGTTGATGACGTAACCTTAGAAAAAGCAATTAGGTGTACGTACTACATGACTTCTATATACAGGCATTGCTGGAAATAAAAATATGTCTATTATTTGCTATTATTTGCATTAAGTATATTGTAACTATCAAGGTTTGATTTCATAAAATTCACTTAATGATAAACCGTTTAAATGACATGATTAAACTGAGATAATTAAACTGTCTGAGTTTGTTGACTATAAATTTAATATACTTTTATATGAAATTATTTGTTAAATAAGAAAATAGAATTATTAAATTTAACTTACAGTTTATACTAAAACATAACTAACCCAATTAAAAGAATTTACTGATTTGTATACCCTGTTACATATTACCAAAAAATTGTTTACTATAAAAAAATAATTAAGCACTTTAATTGCCTTATTCTTGGGCATTTGTAATAGCCTGAGTTTTCTTACCTTTGAATATTTTCTAAATCATTAATCAAGTTAAAACACTATTCAAACCACAGACATACAGTAAGATGGATGATTTGAAATTTTAAACAATTAAATACCTCCATTCTTGTATTCCATTGTTTCGACACCGTGTGAATCAAAATTCCCTGTATGCAACATTTATTTAATTCCTATAGTCGCATCTGTTTTGTTTTTCAATTAATTCCCTTCTGTTATCTTCTCATAGTGCCATGTTATGCCCATCGCATTCAGTGTCTCGACAAGACATATTTCACCCTTATCACGGTAGGCTTCAGTGTTAAGTATTTCAATTTCAAACTCATTTATATAATCCATACGTATCTGTCCGAAAGCTGATCTTGGCTAAACACAGAACATCGAAATGATATCTCAGAGTTTACTAAAAGTTGGCATTGCAGATTCTACACTACTCGTGGTTAATTTTGTATTTGGAAGTATGCTAACAAATGAACAAGTCAGTAGCTATCCTGATGCTTCATTTATCAATACATTTTAACACGTTCTCGGGCTCTCCAGTAAATAATGCCTGAAAAAGCTTTCATTTACCAGCAGCGTTCTGATGGGTGTTAATCTTACTTCTTAGAGGACGAAATATTAGTGCTTAAAGTTTGTACGATCCTCGTGGATTTTATCATTTATGACATTTTGTTAATGAATTCTTAGAAGATTTATGGTGTTGCTAATATGATAGATGTCATCTCTTTGTTCTTAAATACTGATGATTTAATTCTTGATGACAATAAGGGTCAGCATTCTCTTGGATCAGGACCATATAATCACAGAAATCTCATTTTCACTCAGTTGAGTTTTCACTTAAATCACTAGCTGCGTTCAGAGAAGAGATTGTTGCAGATCTACCTCAAATATTTGAGTGAAATCAGTTACATAAAATTTTGCAGTTTTTCAGAGTACCTTGAAGCCCATCTGGGCAAGTTGCTCAGCCAATTAACGACTAGCCTGAAATCATTCTTGCTTGCCCAAACTTATATAACACTAATTCATAAGAAGCAGATAGTCACAATTATGTATCTGTACAATTCGTTAAAATCTTGGATGGATTTTATTTTTTCTTTATTTCTGAGAAAAAGTATGTTCACAAACATTAAGCACTTGCCCGTTTAGACTAGCACTCGAAATCAAAGTTAAATACTAGGCCTGGTCTTCGGGCTAGCGAGTTACCGTGAGGAACGATTTGTGGTGTCAGAGCTAATATTTGTTTTCTTTAATTTTCTTAAGAATAGCGCTTGAAGAAAATCTCAAAGAATCATATTGAATTTTTTTTATTTTGTAAATACAGAGCCTGGTGCGACTTACAGTAAAGTGAAAACTGAATATTTTTAACAGTTTTAATTATATTACTGAATAGATGGATAATTTGCAAGTAAAAACATTTTCAAGTCGATAATTTCAGACATTTTACACGCAGAAATGAGTGTTTTGCTGAAATGAGTATTGATACTTTTAAATACTCAGTTTTGTTATACACGTCTAATGAATGAGCACATTTACACTGGCTCTGATAGTTTTGTGACAAATTTGTGATAAATTCATGAAATTTGCAAACATTTCCATGTCACGCACTTTACCACATATTATTAAATAACTATTAATTATTAGCCCTTAAACACAGCATTTGCCTCGTCCAATAATACAAAGGCCTCCTCTATAACACTGCCAATATCTATATCACTTTTCATCCCGGGGTCGCTAACTGATATTGATATTGGCCCGCATTTTAAAGAATTTGATTGGCTAATTAAACAGGGCCAAAAAATGATATAGATTCGCAGCTGGAAATTCGGAAACGGCAGCCATTTTATTTTAAGAGTTGTTCTTTGTTATATGTTAATAATTTTTTTAATAAATTTAGTGTTTAAACTTTGAATCCTTTATTTATAAGTACATGAAGTTATTTAATAAAATTGTCAATAAATAAGTGATTTGACATTGGCCCTGTTATTTGTCCTCGGGACAGTCGTATTGGCCCTCGGCCTTCGGCCTCGTGCCAATACGACTGCCCTCGGACAAATAACAGGGCCAATATCAAATCACTTATTTATTAACATATAATAAATTATACAGTATATAGTGAGTTAACAAAATAATTCACATTTGTTACTTATAAAATGCCTGGGTCACATGCAGCTCCCAGTGTACGGCCTTACCTCGGGCCATAGGCAGTTCCCGAAGTCCTATGGTCAACGACTCGGCCATGGGCTATAATGGCTTCCCTACAAGTCCAAAACTCTTCGAAAATTTGTGCGGGTTCACATGGCATGCATGCAAACACCCAGGGGCCCTGAGGGTTTTGGCCACAACGGGCCCTTAAACTGTCATGGGGCTTTCATGTGACCTTGACATTACATATGAACTGAGTAGTTTCTGACATTGCTCATGCATTGCACTTTCGGCATCATCGTGCATTATAAACTTTCGTATTTTCAGTTTGTCTCTGTAATAATACAAACGTATCTAATATAACATATTGGTACATTTGTACATGGAAGTGAGTTGATGATGGTAATTTAAAGTCTCTCAATTTGAGCTCAGGAATATTGGGCAACTTTATGGTACTCGAAAATGGATGTAATTGTAAATTGATTTGACGTCTAGAATTTAATTTCTGATAAATACAACTAATTTGCAAGTAAGAAGTCATGGTTTTGTTTTGTTACTCTGTTTTCATTTGTTGTTCTTGGAAACATTTTGTGATGATTGTCTAAACCATTTACCATATTCTGTTAAGACGTATCATACATCTTTATAGTGAGGCAATTTCAAAATAAATTTAATTTGATCAATTGTTTAAACCATTTACCATATTCTGTTAAGACGTATCATACATCTTTATAGTGAGGCAATTTCAAAATAAATTTAATTTGATCAATCTCGAACTTGTTTTTATTTTCTAGAGGATATCCGCTCTGAATTTAAATTTGTTTTCGAAAGTTGCAACATATCATTTATCTCTTCTCCAGTGTTACCCTCTTTATGAAGTTCATATCATTTATCTCTTCTTCCGTGTTATACCCTTATGAAGCTCATTGTTTATTGTTTCATCAAAATTAGGCATTTTTTACTTGATATTTTCATGTATAACTGTGGTTAAGATACAGTGTGTTACAAAAAGGTTTTTTACAAAGTTTGAATTTTAGTATCTTTTTTTTAAAATGTTCTTTCCTTCGACGTCGGTGTAGACCAATAGTTTACTATCTGTGTGAGAGTTCTAAATAAACAGATCATGAAATACAGTATCTTTCACGATGCGAACACAGCATTATTTTCATTTTATCTAAATTGAAAGTTTGCGAACAAACTTTTTTAACACCCTGTATAACTATGCAATGTGTTTAGCAAGAACTCGGTTAACTCGCCTTTTTAATGGTTATGAATGGCTGGTTAGCATATTAGATTTCCCTTAAGATCATACAATATAAGTTCCTCTATATTGTTGACGAATGACTGAGTAAATTGCATGGACAGTTAGGTCAAAATATAATCAGATAAGCTATGACTGCAGTGTTATCACAGAATCATATATGTTCATTTATCGCTACTTTGAATTGGTTAGTAATTGTCTCCCTTGTGTGGATCCAAGCAACAGCTGTAAGTTCATTGTCGGCTTTGTCCGTCAATAATAAATGCACACCCTTTGTGCTATGTTCACTGGGGAAATATATTTATTAGTTGCTGGCCAGAAGCTGGCAATTCTATGTTTATTCCTTTTTAAATGCCTGGACGTATTATAGTTTCACATTCGGGAGGCCGCAGGCGGTGTGTGGGCAGTCTGCAACATCCACTATAAGCTGTCCGCTCTCTAGTTTTATCCAATCATGACCAAACTTGCTGCGAATGTTTATTGGCATATTATCTCAGTCAGGTTCGATAACCAGCCAGATCACACTGGTCTCTCTTGAGTTATGGTCCTTTGATTGCTAAAAATATACCAAATTAGCCTTGTCTGCTCTCTAACAGTTCTTACGTAATCTTCACCAAACTTGGTGAGAATGTTTATTGGCATAATATCTCGGCCAAGCTCGATTATCTGCCAGATTGCTTTAATAGCTCTGGAGTTTTGGCCCTTTGATGGCCAAAATATTAGCAAATTTGATAGCCTTGTCCACTTTCGAACTTAAAGCAACTGAATGTTTATGGGCAAATATCTTGACTCAAAGATCAATAACAAGCCATATTGTCACAGTCACACAGGAGTTGTGTCCCTTTAATTACTGAAATTACCCAGAATTTGTACCATTATACTATTGTATTAGGGTTTCTATCATGAATGATGTGGTTACTCTCCCTGAATACTCTCTGTCAAAAAAGGTATTGAATTGACAGCAAATATATCGAGAAAGATGCATATTGTCACAAATTGCCACTGTCATTACTGCTCATTTTACTCGAAGCACATTCGAAGTCATCCCGTCCAAAAATGTTTTTTGAAAACTTGGATTCGAATAGCCCATTTCAATTCGACATGCATAAGAAGATACATTGGGACCTGGTTCTTATTTTGGATAATACCACAGATAGATTAGGTTGTTGAATAAACAAGGTTTTACTTTATATGTGCAGTTCAATATTTGACACATACTCAGATTAACAACCAAAAAATGTTGTCAATAAATACATTTACATCCCTTTAGTTTTATTTTCTCTTAAATATTTCTCGGTAATTATTTTACTACTATCTTTCCAGGGACACTGATGCCTTGTATCAACTTTCTCTTGTTCTTTAATTATATTGGATAATGTATGCAAATTGCCTGTCTGCCAATTAAGCTCAAGTACTGAGCAACTTAATGACACAGCTTGGTAACATTATCTTAAAAGAATTTGAGATTATAAGCCTGTTTCAAATACTTTCCATGGGGTGATTTCAGGCTTGTGTATGTAACAGAGAATGAATTAAGTCAGATCTGGTAGACGATAGTGTTGTTTCCATTAACAAACACTGCTCTCCAAAAGTTCCTTCGCACTTTGATAACTTTCCATTGCAATTAATGCATTATCATTTTTGTTTCACATGCAATAAATGAAAATGCTTTTTAACGCAGCAATCATTTTCTGTAGAAGTATTTATAAATTTGTACTGAACAAATTATCTTATTTTCTGTGTCAGATCAATCAGTTACACGCATACATTGGTTTCAGATGCAGGCTGATTGATGCTGCTGCCGAGATGTGCAAATTGTTGATTCTTAACTATCCATCACAGAATTCGAAGTGGGATGAATAATTTTGCTTCATTGTCATACAATGTTTTATTTGAAATTCTGTAAGAAAAAGTAATGAAACTCAAAATATTCATGTGGGAAGAAACTTTTGGATGGCAGTGTAGTAAAATCTAGTCTGTGAGTTTTGCATATTATACTAAGTCTAAGCTTGTTCAAGTCCCTCGATAGATTTTATTCACTCGTTTTTTCCACGGTTGGCTTTATAGGGTCCCTGAAGGGATTTAATTAACTTGCTTCGATCTCAAATGTATTTAAATAGACAGTTTACTGTTATCGTATCATTATTGGAATGTGTTTTCATCAAATTTGTTATTGTTCCATTAAATATGTCATTTCATCAACATACCGTAATAATGTCTGATTATGTTTCAAAAATGTTTCTTAAGAATGCTGGTTCGGTGTGATGTAATGTTATTTGTCGCTCAGTGACTTCCAATTAAGGCAAAATAAGTCAGTTTTTAGCTCACCTTTGCAATAGCTCGGGGTGAGCTATAATGTGATCACTCAAAGTCTGTCATCCATCTGTCTGTCTATCTGTCTGTCCATTCGTCCGTCCGTCCACACTTATCTTAAATTTCTTCTCTTAAATTCCTTCTCTTAAACCATCTTGCCGACTTTGAACAAAGTTCACAGAAATAATCCTTATGTGGTCTCCTTTTAAAGTTGTTCAAAGAATTCCATTCCATACATAACTCTGATTACCATTGCATAGGAGAGAAAAATCTCAAAAAATCTTTGTGTAAAAACTACTGACCCAATTTCGATGTTCAAATTACTTGGAATTGTCAAAGAACATGGTAATTAACGCCATGTTGGCTTAGTACTACTTTTCCTATAATATGTATATAGTGGAAACATATAAAAGAACTGCAGACCCAATTTTGAAATAATTTTTTGTGAATGTTCCTTTGATGACCTTCTTTTAAGTAACCAAGATTGTTCAGGTTGCCTGATTCAAACTTTGAATTGTATGGGGTCAAGGTTACTGTTACTCAGATCAAAATGTTATGTTTTAACTGTGAGTGTGACTTCCATCAAACTTTATACATACTGTTACTTTGACACTGTTGGACTTGCGTAAGAGGTCAGTAGGTTCGAGTTCACTGTTACTAAAATAGCATGCCGTTTTAATTCAATTCTCAATAATTTCAATTATACCTACATTAATTAATGAAGTTTGGTATGTTGGTATTGAATGTCCTTCATAGCAAAGATTTCCGTACTAACTTGGTTGGGCTATTTGCATATCGGTGTTGTGTAAACCAATCAAATCTTACGCTAACCACCCAGGCAATTCCTCTTCAACTGAACAACATTTGTAACCTTGACGCGGATTGGTTTACTTTTGCGATTAAGGGTACGTTACTTTATCGAAATCCACTGAATTTCGGTGAATTTACTGAATCCACTTTGGATCTGAAGTGACCAGCAATCATAACAATTTTTTATGTTGCCCAACAAATCTTAACCCTCAAATTGCGCCCACCATTTCTTTTCAAGATATTTCTTGTTTTGCATAATGTAAGTCGCCGACGAGTGGCTGCATCCGTCTGCAGTGCTCTTGTTTTAATTAGTTCTTCTGTCAATTGGTACTATGGCAACTGGAGAGTTTGTTGAGTACCTCTGCTTATGTGGTTATATTTGTTATCAAAGGATATTTCCAATATAGTTTTATGTCTGTACAATAACGCAAAATAGTGTCTTACAGTGTCATTTTATCGTACAAAGTCAGTTATATCAAGGCTTCTACAGATTAATGTACTTTTACAGATTGATATAATCCCCTTTTATGATACGTTTTGGCAAAAAATCTTACAACTTGGCTACATAATTGCACATCATACGCAGAAAGGGGATGGAAATTGGTTTTCTCATTTATCTAACATCTTTATACACGGCTTAAAATTGTTTCTGAATTCACAAATAAAAGTCTTATCTCAATGAATTGAATCGGCTTTTACAATGATGGGATACATTATGTTCTTTTCTTGTGTGAGTGATCATAATTAAGGGGAGCACCCCCCAGACACCCTGCCTACTTTTGATGATTTTCCTGCTAATTCAAAAATTAGTGACACACCTGCTTATATCAACTAAAATCAAAATGTCAATTTGTAAGCTTAATGAAAATAAGGTAGTCATAATTGCACTATAATGCAAACTACATTTATGGGGTATTTGTTATTTACAAATGAAGTTTAAATGATATAGGTTCTCAAATTAATTACCAACCGATGCTTGTGTTTAATATCATAGCCTGCGTTTTAGTTACAGCTAACAGTTGTGAAACGTTACGAAACGGTTTGTTTTGTATCCCTGACGTATCACATTCACTGCACACGGGGAACCAAATTGCAAATGTTACGAAACGTTCGCCGCAAATACCTTTACTGAATGCAGGGCTGATTCCTATTGGTTAAATACTAGGTATTATATTTGATATTATATTCGGATATAAAACGGAAAAATGGCAAGTCAGTACGTTGTTGGAGATAAATATTCAGCACACACACAAGAGATTAAGAGGAGAAATATCTGGTTTATAATGATAGTCAATGATTTACAAGTAGTCTTTGTGATTATCCGGTGATCGGAATAAATAATTAGATTTGCACAGTATGCTTTCCCTGTCTTCACTCGGTAAGCTTTTGTCAGAATTAATCCAATACAAAACTAAAAAATAAGCTATGGTAATAAATTCACTGTTTGCAATATAGGGGTACCCATAATGCACTTATGGTGATGAATAGAGTATTGTGTAGAATTGTCTTTGAGTCTTGTTTTGTATTGCTTTATGCTATATCCCTCAATTGATGTGAATCGAACTTTGATTGAATAGCTTAATGTCACGGAATCACGGGTTTTCTGAATTCCCTGAGCGATCATTTTTATTTCACTTAGTTCCGGTTTCTGACAGCGAGAAACATTTGCTGTACAATCTATGAATATTTGTGGATCACTCGGGAATACTCATTTGAATATTCAATCACATATGATTGTTGAAAATCTGTGACAAAATACACAGAATTGACTGACAATAAATGTTTGTACTCCAGTACTCCAAATACACTCAATAATAAAATGTTTGTACTCAAGTACTCCAAAATGCACTCAATAATAAAATGTATGTACTCCAGTACTCCAAAATGCACTCAATAATAAAACGTTTGTACTCCAGTACTCCAAAATGCACTCAATAATAAAACGTTTGTACTCCAGTACTCCAAAATGCACTCAATAATAAAATGTTTGTACTCAAGTACTCCAAAATGCACTCAATAATAAAACGTTTGTACTCCAGTACTCCAAAATGCACTCAATAATAAAACGTTTGTACTCAAGTAGATCTACTCCAAAATGCACTCAATAATAAAACGTTTGTACTCAAGTAGATCTACTCCAAAATGCACTCAATAATAAAACGTTTGTACTCAAGTAGATCTACTCCAAAATGCACTCAATGATAAAACGTTTGTACTCAAGTTCTCCAAAATGCACTCAATGATAAAACGTTTGTACTCAAGTTCTCCAAAATGCACTCAATGATAAAACGTTTGTACTCAAGTTCTCCAAAATGCACTCAATAATAAAACGTTTGTACTCAAGTTCTCCAAAATGCACTCAATGATAAAACGTTTGTACTCAAGTTCTCCAAAATGCACTCAATGATAAAACGTTTGTACTCAAGTTCTCCAAAATGCACTCAATGATAAAACGTTTGTACTCCAGTACTCCAAAATGCACTCAATGATAAAATGTTTGTACTCAAGTTCTCCAAAATGCACTCAATAATAAAACGTTTGTACTCAAGTTCTCCAAAATGCACTCAATGATAAAACGTTTGTACTCAAGTTCTCCAAAATGCACTCAATGATAAAACGTTTGTACTCCAGTACTTCAAAATGCAATGATAAAACATTTGTACTCAAGTTCTCCAAAATGCACTCAATGATAAAACGTTTGTACTCCAGTACTTCAAAATGCACTCAATATTAAAACGTTCGTACTCCAGTACTCCAAAATGCACTCAATAATAAAATGTTTGTACTCAAGTTCTCCAAAATGCACTCAATGATAAAATGTTTGTACTCAAGTTCTCCAAAATGCACTCAATAATAAAACGTTTGTACTCCAGTACTCCAAAATGCACTCAATAATAAAACGTTTGTACTCAAGTTCTCCAAAATGCACTCAATAATAACATGTTTATATTCCAGTACCCCAAAATGCACTCAATAATAAAATGTTTGTACTCAAGTTCTCCAAAATGCACTCAATAATAAAATGTTTGTACTCAAGTTCTCCATAATGCCCTCAATATTCCATTTCGTTAAATGAAGAGAGCATTATTTAACTTGGCATTTATTTATTTATTTTGAAATTTTAGATGCATCAACAAATTACTGATTTGTTTTATAATTACCTGAATAGACATTACGCTGTCATTGTCTAGACACGAAATAATTGTTAATAAATCAAACAATATGAATATAGTGTTGCAAAAGAGTTATTATTACAGCCAGCTGTATAATATTCATACTTGGTCCACAATTTAATAAATACAAATTGAATAAACGTAACAAAATATTGATATTCTTGTAATTCTAAAATCTGAAAATATTTCTCTGTGCAGTCAAAATGTTCCTGGAAAAGAACTGTTTTTATTACCGGTAACTGGTGAAATATTTATAATAATATTTGTACTCATAATTTCAAAACAGAATGTCACACTCATTCAATGCAGTGTGCCCACCCGGCTAGCTAAGTTGCTAAAGCTCTAGACTGTCACTCGGCAGATCTAAGTTCGATTGTAGGGTCGGGCAGGTTATGTTCTTCAGTAACTTAGGCTAAAGTCATGTCCTCCACATGCGGAGAAGTTGTCAGTTGCTTGCAGAACAGCAAGTTAATACTGGTAGATAATTAATTCCAGGAAAACTGGTTAGGTCAACTGGTGGCCTCATATGACCGAAAAATTGTTGTAAAACAACGAAAAATTGATAAAAACAACATAAACAAACGATCAAGCATATTGAATGCACAGATATTTACAACTTTACATCAAGTTTACCACAAGACAACAGACGTGAGTGAATTTATTTATATAAGTGGATCCCTGCAATCTGGGACTCAGTATACGGTGCAACATCTGTTAATAATGTCTAAGAACTATGATGGATTAAGTGCTAATTTCTAATTTCAATCTACAAATGTTTTTATATTTGTTTATCAGGTGATGAAGTTTTGGTGTATATATTTTGCTATTACTATTTGAGGTTGTGGTAAATAACATAGAACAAGATTGGTATTGCTGTATATTTGAATATAAGGTAAAATATATGAAGACATTTTATCCCAATCAAATTTCCATTGTAATCACTCTTAACGAAGTACACATTATTATTATAATGTATTGTTGTAGATACATGCATTGATGTGATTTAAAATGTCTTTTCTCTCATAGATGTATTACAAATAGCTTAGAATTTCTTCATTTTTATTACGCTTATTTCTTAGAAAGGGAGAGAAACTATGAAATATTAGCTGAAATTTATTTTGGAGTTGTCTCCCTTTTACTGAAATTTGTAATATGCTCATACATGTATTCACAAGAATAAACTTCCTTTAATGGATGGTGCCCAGCGTACTTAAGTGCAGATATACAGATTAGTATTAGTATTTACTGCAAGGTTAAGACAGATAGTAATGTGAATATTGTAATATGAAATGATGCATGCTAATCATGATAGCCCATTTCATTTCGAAGCGCCCAAGATACATTGGGACCTGATATTTAGTTCGGATGATACCGAGTATTTGGATAGATGGTTGTCGAATAAATGAGGTTCGACTGTATTAAATCTACGGGTTTCCAGGCAGAGTATTGCGACAGCCACTAAATATAAAATCTTCTGTAATAATGCTGATACTAAAAGCATTTATTGCATTATTGCGCACCAATAACATAAAGGGAAACTGTGTTTTATTAGACAGACATTAGTTCCGCCGAGGATATTTGAGACATTTGATTCCGCTGAGGATTGAAATTTTACAGTCATGTCGCAATATATTATTGGTTATATTAATTGCAAAAACACATTTTGTGCAGTGACTTTATGTTGTGCAGTAGATATTTTGTAACATTTCGGAGATATTTACTCTTACCATATTAGGTAATTTTAGATTGCTATTGGTATGGCAAACTTAGAGTTCAACCTCGTTCATTCGAATACATAGAGGGCTCAACGCAACACTGTCATAACTCCTATATAGATACATAGGAGTTACAACAGTGTTGCGTTGAGCAATTTATTCCGAATAGTACATGGTTTCAAATAGCCCATTTCAATTCCACGTGCATAAGAAGATACATTGGAACCTTATATTCATTTTCGGATGATACCAAGTATTCAGATAGAAGGTTGTCAAATAAATGAGGTCGGCCCGGCTGTATTCTCGACATAATTTTGTCACAGGTAGTCAGCGTTGGGTGTTTTCATTGGCTCTGTTGTGCAGGAGCTTTTGCACGTCATTTTCCTTCTTAAAAATAGGTGTATACAGGAAATAATGTAAACTAGAAATATCTTTTTAAAAAAGATGAACCGCATAGATACTAAGAATGATGTCTAAAGAATCGCCCTATTTTAGAACTAAGATTTTGCCAGAGGGGTACGCTACGGGAAAGTGAATTATCTTTTCGAGACACCCCATTTGGTACCTCTCTGCTTAAAATATTTACCCACTTTAAGTGCCTAATTTGTTGCATATTTAAACAACGGCATTTCATATACAACATAAGATTGGTCTAAAATGTAGGTCAAAATCAATATTATACAGGTATGCAGAAAAAAACATTGACCTTTCAACCCCAGATACATTTAATGGTTCCGGATACAACAAGAAACAAACAATTTAAGAATGGCGTAGACAAGTCTTTCACATACAAGAATGAATGAACTAGCTTGTTTAGGGAACTATTGTATGAAAAACATTACAAATAATATGCTGATGCTACTGGTGTAAATGTACTAAAGAGTCGTAAGTTGTTCCATTTACCATTTTATTGGAAATATCATTGGGCCTGATGAGTGTTAACCTGATGGTCATACACACAGAAGATTGTTACAAGTTGTCTCCCTTTCTTTATTCTAAACATAATATAGAAGGAATATAAAAGGGGAGATAACTTGTGACAATCTCCTGCGTTCATACACATCGTCCAAGTCTGGTTGTTTTGTATTTTAAAAAAGCTATACTAAACTAAAGTAAAGTTAAATTAGTGAACAAAAGCTTACTGTCTTTAATCAGCTGCTCATATTGCATCTGGAAACGTTTCTGGCATAGCAATGGTGCCGTACTCTTCCTGCAGATGGGTGCAAGTTTGTTGAAGTCTATAGCCCCATACGCCCCGTATAGATGATGCCTCATCGTTGATATTGTCAATAGCAGGTAACTGTAATAGTAGAATGATAATGATTGAATAATATAAGATGTAAGAGGTTGAAGGGTCGATCCTGATTCCTGATCTGAAGGTCGTGAGTTTGAGTCCTGTGTGGAGCAGGGTTTGATCACAAACTTCACAATTTCCTAAATTTGTACCAAGTACCTGTTACTATTTTAAACCCAGGAAGTAGTCGTCGAGAGAGATTAGTGTAAGTTATTAGAATTTGTCTCATATTTGAAGTAAATAAGTTTAAACTTACTAAATGATAGCGAATTGTTTGTCAGATGTAAAGCTGATAGCTTAGGGCATGCCCCAATCACACAAACAGGGTTTGTCCCCTCACAGATCCCAGAAGTATAAAATATTGAGTAAACACCACTTTTTATACTAAACTGAAAAATTGGATGTAAAAGCTTTTTTAATACATATATTTTAGATTTGATAAACATATGCATATCTCCTAATGGTGTACTACTACAGCTCTGTTGAAGACAACCCCTATTAGCTCAGTCAACAGAGGGTTTGACTTTTATTTTGCTATGGTCATTTGTCATCCACCTCAGACCTTATGTGGAGAAGTTATCGGCTGCTTGCACAAGGGCAAGTTTAAGTACTGATCCCGATCTCCCCAAGCATCTCAAACTGAGCTAAATCTCAGCTCAAATATTGTCTCAATTGGTTTTTTCTCATCTTAGACTAGACTCAAAATCGATATTACAAAACAAAATAGATGAGAAGAGGTGTTTTTTCAAGAGATCCAAAATGACATTGTCTCAAACTTGGGCTCTGATTTGAGCAAAATCTCATATTTAGCTGAGATTTCTATTTGAGATGTTTTGAGAGATCGGGCCCTGGTTAAGAAACATGTCAATATCAAACTAATAGAAGAAGGTCTTTTCTGTAAAATGAATTGAAATTAAGGTGGTTTGAAACACCCATATAGCCATCCGAGATGAGTGAAAAATGTATCACCGCATTAAGTGTATTTCTGCTTTATGTTCTGTTGTTAAGTACAACAAAGTTTTGACCTGGAATTGAACCCATTAATAAAATATCACAGACAGAGTTTTTTTGTGATGGTATGAAATATTAGGTTCCATGTTTTGCTTTTTTGTCTGTGAGACATCAGATTTAGACATCCTATATTCCTGTGTTGATGGTAATGAGTAATTTACAAAAATAATAATGGTTTGTCTGAGCAGATATGTTGATGGTTGCTGATGCGGATGGATGTATAATTTGCTACGACAGGCTGTATGAATCCTCATAATGTCAGATATACGTTATATGTAAATGAACGTTGTACAATGTGTACATAGGAATTATTCAAATGAATATATTATTATGAAAGCAAAAGCTTTAATTTCTCTCATTTCGTCTGTGGTAATATTGACTTACCAGGGATGTGCTTGAACACTTCTGTATCAGTTTGCAATTTCCAAAATGTAAATCGCTGAAAATAGAGTAAATATAAACTTAATTTTCAATAATTATATTAAACAAGTTTTGGTACTTTGCGATATTGATGTGGATCAAAATTAAAAAGAGTTTGTCAATTTGAGCACTGCTGTGGGATTTACAACCTCTTCTGTATTTAAAGTGACATCATTTCAAGAAAACGCAACATGTGATGTGACTATTTGTAAGCAGGAAACAATATTTACTCCATATAGTTACTTTGTTTTCATATTGCCATATGGGGCAAATATTTCTTACTGTCAGTATAATGGAAAATGACTTTCTTTAAGATGAGGTTGGAAATCGTACAGCGGCACTCATTTAATTATGAAATTTCTGTTGGTCAAACCTTGGATTGTCATGATATACTGCTATATCGGTATATTGAAGGTAGCAGTCAAACTATTGTACCACGATATGAAATGAATATTTCTTCTGCTGTCTGCTAGACATTTACTGGCTACAAACTCAAAATTATGAAATTATCTAGTCATGAAAACATCATACTTGTCAAAACTGAAATGAGATTGATAACTGTTTTAAGATTTAGCTGAATTATTTCTCTTGGTCACGAAAACCTCGTATTTAATCAGTAGTCCAACACTTAAATAAGATTGATAATAACAGTGTTCAAGTAAGACAAATATCTTCATCCAAAGCTTAGGATAATGAAGCAATATATAGTGGTACGTATTGTGATACATCAATAAAGTATTGCAATATATCGTGGTACGTATTGTGATACATCAATAAAGTATTGCAATATATTGTGGTACATATTGTGATACGTCAATAAAGTATTGCAATATATTGTGGTACATATTGTGATACATCAATAAAGTATTGCAATATATCATGGAACATATTGTGATACGCAATAAAGTATTGCAATATATTGTGGTACATATTGTGATATGTCAATAAAGTATTGCAATATATCGTGGAACATATTGTGATATGCAATAAAGTATTGCAATATATCATGGAACATATTGTGATACATCAATAAATTATTGCAATACATCGTGGTACATATTGTGATATGTCAATTAAGTATTGCAATATATCATGGAACATATTGTGATATGTCAATAGAGTATTGCAATATATATTGTGGTTCATATTGTGATACATCCATAAAGTATTGCAATATATCATGGAACATATTGTGATACATCAATAAATTATTGCAATATATCATGGAACATATTGTGATACATCAATAAATTATTGCAATATATCATGGAACATATTGTGATACATCAATTAAGTATAGCAATATATCATGGTACATATTGTGATAAGTCAATAAAGTATTATATATCGTGGTACATATTATGATACATCAATAAATTATTGCAATATATCGTGGTACATATTGTGATACATCAATAAAGTATTGCAATATATTGTGGTACATATTGTGATACATCAATAAATTATTGCAATATATTGTGGTACATATTGTGATACGTCAATAAAGTATTGCAATATATTGTGATTCGCTTCATGCTTATCGTGACACCCCTAGTCAAACATCAGACATCCGTCCCAGCATGGTGACCATTGGCATGTTGCCTGGCTACAAAAATTATGAAATCAGGTTCAAACTGCCATGATAAAACTTGCCCTTATTAACGAAACAAGCATG
The DNA here is from genome assembly GCA_032209605.1 of Mactromeris polynyma. Lineage (NCBI taxonomy): Eukaryota > Metazoa > Mollusca > Bivalvia > Venerida > Mactridae > Mactromeris > Mactromeris polynyma. Next base: position 2,343,791 of record JASFXZ010000042.1, read on the forward strand.
AAGCAAATATTTACAGCCCATTAACGATTGTTTTTGTTGCATTAGCAATTTATAGACATTCCATTCTCTTCTCATGCACAGAAATACTTCTGGGATTTAAGTAATTTGGATTCAAGGATGGAACACAGCACCACATTTGTTCCTTGTTTGAAAGCAGTTTCTTAAGAAAACAATTAAGAAACCAACATGCATGAACAAATCATGTTCTGATGTTTCTTCTGTGGCTTACAGTCTCAGTTACCATTTAAATCATTTTTTGAATGACATGTGTAACTTTTTTGGGGGAGCGTCATAGAGTTCTTGTGTCATCATAAATTGTCTTCATATCCATGTATGTTTCGTTGGCTTTTGTAAGGATGTTTAAACATGTTATCAGATATGCGTGTAACAAATAATTGGTGTGTTTTTATAATGGATCATTGAATTATAGACATTAGACAATTTGTCCTCTTTTTTTGGGGGAGGGGTCTAATTTCCCACCCTGGAGCCAAGTATCCTGGAACCCAGAATCATATACATTATAAACACATGGCTTATTAGTGATGTAAAATTGATTAGATATTCCTGATACTGTTCCCTTTGATTGATACAACTTTGGTGGAACAATCTGTTGCCTGTTACTGGTATTTTTTTTGTACAATCTATTCATGTTAATTACAATTGGCTCTCTTTAAGATTTGATTAAGGCTGATTTTATCAAGCAATGATAAATGTTGCCTCATCTTTAAATAGGTTTAATACCGGTAGCTTGTATTTTTCCTCTCTATGCAACATCCCTTACAGCATCTTTCTGTACTTAATAATAACGTCTAGTAACTGTTAAAGTCTGAATGTAATTAGTTTGTTGTTCTGGGAATTCTAATGTCTTCATTTTGTCGCTATAATGATATATGGTCTCACTTGATTTTTGCAGCTGGCAACAGCCATGTCACTTAATTCTCTCATACAAAAAATTTAAGCTCTGCTCAAAATCATGTGATTGGAAGTGAAAGAAATTTGTCAATACCGAACAACCACATGCTAACGAATTTCCGCTCAATAGATATTACCATGTTCTTCGTATTCAAAAAGGTTCAATGGTGATAAATGTTTTGTTTGTGAATGAACTATTCTTTACTATGTTTTTTATTCAGAAGGATTGCTAGACATTCAGTGGAAATATCACAGTCATCAGTATAATTATGTATTTCAGTGTAACATAACTGCATAACTTACATATGTGTTTTAGCTATGCACATTCAACATGGTCAAGCTAATTTACATCCGAGAGAAGTAATTCAACTTGTTTCCGGCAACAGTAGTATACAGCTACTGTAAAAGTATACACACTCACCAGGTGCGAGTAAACTTTGAAAATGAAATCCAGGCTTTTGAAAATCAATACGCATAATAATATGCAAGAAAAACTTATGAAAGGGGGTTAACGTGTGATGTTCGAAATACACACCAGATCGCACCATTTACCTTTGTTGTGTTCAAAATTTCCCTGGGGAGGACCCCTGGACTCCCACTACCAGGAGGGGTCAACCCTCCCGCACCCTCCCCTTCGAGTACACTCAGAATTAGTCATGCTACGCCCTTGCTCACACAGGAACTTTCCAAATTTAACTATAATTAAATTTCAACATTTGACACAAGCAACACTCAATAACATATGCAGTTGTTTTTATTGATCAAATAGGAGGAAATATAGGTCACTGAGGTGGAACCAGATTGTGTTTACCGCCTTTGCAAATGGTCAACAGTTTTCTGGCACTTACAGCGCTTTGATTAATGATTCATGGTTTGTTTAAGAAACAATCATGAAAAATGTGGAAATAGACATTTCATATTTTGTTGATGTTTTTTTAAGAACAATCATGTGACTGTCATGCTGCAGTATATATGTTTGTCTTTTATGGATTTTATGTGGAGAAGTTTTCAATTGCTTGCGGAGGAGTTAGGTTAGTACTGGTTAGTAAGCCAGGAGCATTATGCCCTATGAACAGTTAGGTGTTTCCGGCTCATGTTTGAAATTTGGTTCCCCGTATGCAGTGAATGCTTGGCGGTGGGTCAGGGATGCAAAACAAAACAGTTTTCTAAAGTGAGCAACTGTTAGCCATAACTGAATGCAGGGCTCAAGTTAGGTCAACTGACTGCTGAATGTAACTGAAATAGTCTGTTGAGAAGCATCATTAATAGCCGGAAACTGTCCATCATCTCGTATTTTTATTGGAAGAAAAACGCATTTTTGATAAATCTGTTCTCCTGATTGTGTTTCATTAAGTAATTTTGTGTAGTTAGAGTCATTATCTAACATTCCAGACAATGCAATTTCCTCTGTTAACACTATCTGTTACAATGAGTATCCCGGTAGCGCCATTGACCGATTTTTCATGTTCCTCAAAATATTAACCTAATTTAACTGTAACCTATGAGTCATTTTCTGTGAAATATTCCTACAGAAATACAGAAGACGCGAGTTACTGATTGTCTATGTGCATGTTTCTGAACATTACGTTGTTTTGTTGCTAAATAAAGATACCATATAATTATGAGCAACCAAATGCGCTGAGACAGTTATTCATAATTGGCTTGTCCATTTAAAAGATAATAAAATCATCATGAATGACCCATTACAAGAAACAAATTGCATGCATGATGAGATTCATTTACAGGGAAACAGTAGAATATTTAGTGACTTAATTTATCTATCTTTTGACGCTCAATGCTTTTGGCTTAAAATGTCATTTTCTTTTTGAAACGTGGAAAAGATTTGTGCCTTGTTGACAGTCATGTAGTTAAAGGTATCTACTCGATATCAGTGCTGTGGGGTTCAAGAGATTTGCACATTTTCTTGAATTTTGAAATATGTATCTTTCGTTTATTTGTAAACTTGTACATCGAAAGATTTCTAAGGGCATATACCAAAGACAATGCGTTTAGCAGCTCATTTTTTAGGTTTCCATCATGATTTCAACACTGTCAGATAGAGAGAACTTCGGAATCGGAAATAACCTTCAATCCTAGACTACCATTTTAATTCTGACCTGTAAAAATGCTGCTTACCATGCATCTGGGTTTTCCCCGCTTGTGTCTATTATCTATTATTTGTGTCTATTATCTATTATTTGTAGACTTTAATATTGTTGCAAACAAGATTTGACAAGTGACAGACTTCTTGGCTTATGCGCTTGTTTGGGGAATTGTCTGATATCTTACATATCTAATTCCCTGCCTATCTAGATTGTATTTCTCTAGAAATTTGATCAAAGTACAGACTTCGTAAGATGCAAATTTCAGTGCGGAGGGGATGTTGTTCTATGAATTAGAGACATTGCAATACACTAATGTCTTTCCTAGGGGGAGGGCAAAGGATGTGTTGCACTTTTAAATACCCTCCTGTAGACTAGAGATATTGGAATACACTTATGTCTTTCCTAGGGGGAGGGCAAAGGATGTGTTGCACTTTTAAATACCCTCCTGTAGACTAGAGATATTGGAATACACTTATGTCTTTCCTAGGGGGAGGGCAAAGGGTGTGTTGCACTCTTAAATACCCCCCTGTAGACTAGACATATTGGAATACACTTATGTCTTTCCTAGGGGGAGGGCAAAGGGTGTGTTGCACTCTTAAATACCCTCATGTAGGCTACATATATTAGAATACATTATACCTTTACCTTCAGGGGGGGGGGGGGGGCGGTTAGGCAGGGGGGTGCTGCACTTTCGACTATTTTACAGTATTAAGTAAACCAAGCCAGTTATTGTACAGACAATTTGAGCCAGTCCAGTAAACGTATTTCTCAAATAATATTTGCATTTCTGAAAGAGTTATAAAGGCATCAATCCTGAATTTTTGCTGACAATATTAAATCAAAATGAGTATTGCAATGGAAAAACTCATATTTAATGTGTCATTTACGACAGAATAAATGATGGACGGAGTTTTTGATTTTAATAATTTTGTCAGTTTTTGTAAACAAACAAATGAACGACTTTCGGTCGTCTCTATTTCACACACTTTATTTGACACCATATTATGCTCAACATTGAGATCTCTCTCTCTTATCTTTGAACATGGCTAATCTGTTAAATTTTCTGTGATATATACAATGTCTGTGGAATATATCCAACAAGATTATGATCTAAGACGTGAACAAACTCCAGTAATGGATTAAAGCAGCCTTTATTCTTTTACCAAGTGACAGGTTTTCAGCAATGCCTGAATTACAGTCTTGACATTCTGTTCATGTTTTTCGATTTTGATTGGAAATCGCAGAAATTGTAACCTTATTCCCTGTTAAGAACAGTCTACAGTGTTTTGAGAATGAATTCTAGCTTGGCATCTCGCCCAATGGGGGAACTGGGTTAAAAATATATTAATTAATCAAGCCAATAATTATCTGGTGGTGTGTATGATAAGTGTGAGGTTATAGTGCCATCTTAAACCATGTTTTAACCACCATTATGGTGTTTTGTAGCCACTGACCATTCCAAGACCATTCTCCTAATTTCACACAACATTTATGTATGTGTCTTATCCGTTTTGCCTTCGTAGTTTTTACTTGTTTCCATATTTTCATGTCTCCTTTTGTGGTGGCTGTGCATTTGTATGTGCCAGTATTTTCTGCTCAATTTTCTTATTCGTTTTAATTTGGTGATTAGGTATATACGCTTCACCTATACTGTAAAAGTCCTTTTTTTGCGAGGTTTTTATTTTTAAGTTAATTCGCGAGTTGAATTTGCGAGTTGAATTTTTGACCTCGAGAATTCAAAATCTCGAAGTATGTGTTCAAAACCATGTCCCAAACATCAATGCAAGGAACTCGCGACAATAAAAACTTGCAAAAAAACCTGAAATGAAAATTCACGAAATAAAGTGCCCGCAAAAATAAAGACTTTTACAGTACTTCCAATATATTATGATTGGAGTTTTTCCATGATAATTATCTATAATGAAGCTGAACTTGGCCTTGGAAGTATTTATGTTATATTAACACTTGGCAATCAAAAACATTACCACGCTCTAATGTATCTCTCTTGCCAATCTCTAAATATGAAAAAAAATCACATTCACACAATTATTCAGAGTGTGCTGAACTTCATATCATATCAGCTTGGTGCGAGAGTTTTTTGATTCCAGATTTCCAGTATAATACATTTTCTACTCTTTTTTGTGTATTTGTTAACCACGTCTGACCAAGTTCTACAGTGGTATGATTGAATGGTTGCCAGGGATTACTGTAAATGGCAGGATTTTAATTCGAAGTATAGAAATCCAACAACATTTACATCCTGTGTGAATTGGCCTTTTGGATCTTGATTCCAGTTGGGAATACATAGTTGAAAAGAATGGAACCAAGTATGCAATCACAAACCTTTGCTATAAAGTTAGTTCTGCAATATGAAGCAATTTAGAGTCCAGTCAAGAACTTACAGAATATTCCCTAATAAACGCCCCACCCCTAATTAATGCCCCTTCCCTAATAAACGCCCCTCCCCTAATTAACTCCCCTTCCCTAATAAATGCCCCTCCCCTAATTAATGCCCCTTCCCTTATTAATGCCCCTTCCCTAATAAATGCCCCTTCCCTAATTAACGCCCCTTCCCTAATTAATGCCCCTTCCCTAATAAATGCCCCTCCCCTAATTAATGCCCCCTTCCCTAATTAACGCCCCTTCCCTAATTAATGCCCCTTCCCTAATAAATGCCCCTCCCCTAATTAACGCCCCTTCCCTAATTAATGCCCCTTCCCTAATAAATGCCCCTCCCCTAATTAACGCCCCTTCCCTAATTAATGCCCCTTCCCTAATAAATGCCCCTTCCCTAATTAATGCCCCTTCCCTAATAAATGCCCCTTCCCTAATAAACGCTTCTCCTCTAATTAAATCCCCTTCCCTAATAAATGCCCCTCCCCTAATTAACGCCCCTTCCCTAATAAATGCCCCTCCAATGATTAACTCCCATCATTTAGTTTGGAACATATTTTAGACGATAGTGCAATTTTCGACGCTTTCGGCTTAGAGGTTGGAGAACGGCCAGTCTGTACCGTACTTGTTCCACTAGATGCATTCAATACTTAAAAATAAGAGACTTTAGCGATATTTTTACCTTTATTAAACGCCCCATTCTCAAACAATTCAGCAATCAAATCATCCTGCTGTCGCCACATTTCCATGCATTATGAAGGGTCCAAGCAACAGAATGTGGTAGTTTATTTAAATTCAATGATAAACAAGTTGATTCTGTTAAGGCCTTCAAGAAAAGTAATTTACTGTAAGAATCTGGTTATATCGACAGTGCAATAATTATGAATTGATACACGCAATTGTTCTCAATATTTACCACAGAACTTTGCAGACAACAATCTATAAGCCTAATCCTTAAAAAAATGGAATTGCTGAATAAACAAAACATTTGAAGTTGTCAACTAATGCCTTTATTAACCAGGTTTTTGAAAAAAACCAGGTTATTAGAATGGTGTATGTCGTTGGGCGGGCGGGCGGGCGGGCGGGCGGGCGGGCGGGCGGGCGTCAAACTGGGTGGTTTCCGGCGAATAACTTGAGTTCTGTTGATCATATTGTAACCAAACTTGGTGTACAGTAAGAACATATGGAAAGCTCGCTTGGGATTGCTTTTGGGTTCGGTCCGACAAAGGTCAAGGTCACCGTTACTAAAAAAAGAAATTTGGTTTCCGGCGAATAACTTGAGTTACATTGATCACATTGACATCAAACTTGGTGTATAGTAAGAACATGTGGAGAGCTCGCTTGGGATTGCTTTTGGGTTCGGTCCGACAAAGGTCAAGGTCACCGTTACGAAAAATAGAAATTTGGTTTCCGGCGAATAACTTGAGTTACATTGATCATATTGACTTCAAACTTGGTGTTTAGTAAGAACATGTGGAGAGCTCGCTTGGGATTGCTTTTGGGTTCGGTCTGACAAAGGTCAAGGTCACCGTTACGAAAAATAGAAATTTGGTTTCCGGCGAATAACTTGAGTTACATTGATCATATTGACATCAAACTTGGTGTATAGTAAGAACATGTGGAGAGCTCGCTTGGGATTGCTTTTGGGTTCGGTCCGACAAAGGTCAAGGTCACCGTTACGAAAAATAGAAATTTGGTTTCCGGCAAATAACTTGAGTTACATTGATCATATTGACTTCAAACTTGGTGTATAGTAAGAACATGTGGAGAGCTCGCTTGGGATTGTTTTTGGGTTCGGTCCGACAAAGGTCAAGGTCACCGTTATGAAAAATAGAAATTTGGTTTCCAGCGAATAACTTTAGTTACATTGATCATATTGACTTCAAACTTGGTGTATAGTAAGAACATGTGGAGAGCTCGCTTGGGATTGCTTTTGGGTTCGGTCCGACAAAGGTCAAGGTCACCATTACGAAAAATAGAAATTTGGTTTCCGGCGAATAACTTGAGTTACATTGATCATATTGACTTCAAACTTGGTGTATACATGTAGTAAGAACATGTGGAGAGCTCAATTGGGATTGCTTTTGGGATCGGTCCAACAAAGGTCAAGGTCATTATTACTAAAACTAGCAATTTGGTTTCCGGCGAATAACTTGAGTTACATTGATCATATTGACTTCAAACTTGGTGTATAGTAAGAACATGTGAAGAGCTCGCTTGGGATTGCTTTTTGGTTCGGTCTGACAAAGGTCAAGGTCACCGTTACGAAAAATAGAAATTTGGTTTCCGGCGAATAACTTGAGTTACATTGATCATATTGACTTCAAACTTGGTGTATAGTAAGAACATGTGGAGAGCTCGCTTGGGATTGCTTTTGGGTTCGGTCCGACAAAGGTCAAGGTCACCGTTACGAAAAATAGAAATTTGGTTTCCGGCGAATAACTTGAGTTACATTGATCATATTGACTTCAAACTTGGTGTATAGTAAGAACATGTAGAGAGCTCAATTGGGATTGCTTTTGGGATCGGTCCAACAAAGGTCAAGGTCATTATTACTAAAACTAGCAATTTGGTTTCCGGCGAATAACTTGAGTTACATTGATCATATTGACATCAAACTTGGTGTATAGTAAGAACATGTGGAGAGCTCGCTTGGGATTGTTTTTGGGTTCGGTCAGACAAAGGTCAAGGTCACTGTTACGAAAACTAGAAATTTGGTTTCCAGCGAATAACTTGAGTTTCGTTAATCCTATTGACATCAAACTCGATGTACAGTAAGAACATGTGGAGAGCTTGCTTGGGATTGCTTTTTGACCCGTTCTGATGAAGGTCAAGGTCACCGTTACGAAAAATAGAAATTTGGTTTCCGGCGAATAACTTGAGTTACATTGATCATATTGACTTCAAACTTGGTGTATAGTAAGAACATGTAGAGAGCTCAATTGGGATTGCTTTTGGGATCGGTCCAACAAAGGTCAAGGTCATTATTACTAAAACTAGCAATTTGGTTTCCGGCGAATAACTTGAGTTACATTGATCATATTGACATCAAACTTGGTGTATAGTAAGAACATGTGGAGAGCTCGCTTGGGATTGTTTTTGGGTTCGGTCAGACAAAGGTCAAGGTCACTGTTACGAAAACTAGAAATTTGGTTTCCAGCGAATAACTTGAGTTTCGTTAATCCTATTGACATCAAACTCGATGTACAGTAAGAACATGTGGAGAGCTTGCTTGGGATTGCTTTTTGACCCGTTCTGATGAAGGTCAAGGTCACCATTACTAAAAATAACATTTTGGTTTCCGGCGAAAAACTTGAGTTTCGTTGAACATATTGCCATCAAACTTGGTGTACAGAAAGAACATGTGGAGAGCTCGCTTGGGATTACTTTTGGGTTCGGTCCATCAAAGGTCAAGGTCACCATTACTAAAAATAGAAATTTGGTTTCCGGCCAATAACTTTTGTTTTGTTTGTCATATTGACATCAAACTTGGTGTATAGTAAGAACATGTGGAGAGCTCGCTTGGGATTGCTTTTGGAATCGTTTCGTCAAAGGTCAAGGTCAACTTTACTAAAAATTGCAATTTGCTCTCCGGCTAATAACTTTAGATTTGTTGGTCATATTGACATCAGACTTGGTGTATAGTAAGAACATGTGAAGATCTCGCTTGGAATTGCTTTTGGGTTCGTTCCGTCCAAGGTCAAGGTCACTTAAAATTTAAAAATCAGTTTCCACTTAATATCTTCGCTATTCGTGGGTGTATTGACATCAAAGTGTGAGTGTTTGTATGCATGTATCACCTCTGGCACCTTTGCAGCATTGATGATCATCATGTATTCATTATACAAATAGAGCCTTGGTTACAAATGATTAGGTTTAAAACCTGGTTTGTGGGCATTGCCCATTTCTTGTTTTAAATTTGAAATAATGGAGTTATTAGCAAGTCTAGTTAGTGAGAACTGTTTTGATATACAGTAAAACCTCACTTAAAGACCACCTCAAAGTTAAGACCACAGTTTCAAAGTTTATTTTCACTGTTTTGCTCTTTTTTCAACCTCAATATTAAGACCATCTCAATAACAAGACCGGTTTTCAAAGGTCCCAAGGGTGGTTCGAGATATTCCATTATTTCTGCTGGAGTTGTGGCCCTTTGATTTAACTTTTATATAGAACTTGACGAAAAATTCTCTTAAACTGGTTAAATTGTCAATGATTTAAAATAATTTACAGAAATGATCAGTTGGTGACTGAGGACCATGTTTGTAAGCATACAATAATTAGAATAATTGTAAGTGAAAATAGCATCATTACTGTTTCAATTATAGGAACAAATCTACAATTAAGCGCCGCTGTACGATTTCCAACCTCTACTTTAAGTGACATCATTTCCAGAAAACGTCACATGTGACGTCACATGCACTGACAGTGAGCAATATTTGCCCGATATGGCAATATGAAAACAAGGTGACCATATGGAATAAATATTAGTTCCTGCTTGCAAATGAGTGGCATCTGAGGGTAAGGGTTTTCTGGAAACGACGTCACTTACAGAAGTGGTTATAAACCCCACAGCTCACTCAATTAGACATTACAAAAACTGTACATGCTGTGTATGATCATATTTATAACAAATACTGGAAATATAAAAAAATGCAAGCAAAGTTAAGCATGCTGTGAGATTTTATTCAGAAAAAATATATTTAATCTTCAATCTTCCAGCGTTTTGTTGCGTAATTTTCAGATTTTAGAAGTTTACAATGCATCAAGAAGTTTGATGTTTTTCTACTTTAATTAAACTCTATAATCTTATATTTCTGATTATTTTATTTTCTTTATTTAGCTTAAATAAAACAAAAATAAACCAGCGTATTGTTGAATATTATTTATCAATAACAAAACACTTCTTCAATTTGCAAGTACTTAAAAATTTCCTTATCTAAGATAATACATGTATAATGAACAGCATCTAAATAAATAAACTCACCGTCTGTTTAACCTAGCGCCAGTATCCTGTAATTACTCTAGATGTCCATCATTATTTTTTCTCACTCCAATATTTCGCTGATGGAAGTGACACAAACTGGTTAGCACTCTTTATTCGTAACTTTTAATTGTGAAAATCCGATAAAAACGAGGACCAGAGTTCTGTCCCAGTTAGAATGTTCTGTCAATATTAATCATTAATAGTACCACGATTGTCAGCGATTGTCAGCTTACTGGTTACAATGTTCACTTAACTCCTATACAGCATCACTTACAATAGTTTGAAACCTCCAGTATTATATTTACTTGTTTTATCTTCTTGTACACTGTAGTAATTGACAAACTATTACTTTGATTAATATTTAATTGTTCATACTGTCAGTATTAATATCTGTGATAGTTAGTTACCAGTATCTACCAGTCTTCTAATTAGTCTGGCAGAGTTCAGCTTGTGTACTATCCCTGTGGCTGATTAAGAACGTTTCCCAACCTCTGAGATTCCAAGTTTTATCCTTCCATCAATAAATGAAATAACATCGGTTAACTGGCTTATCGGCTAACCTCTTATATTAACTAGAATGTTGTATTCCAATATGGCTTTCTGAGATATTAGCTAGGGTAATACGGCATTCCATTATAACCTCACTGGAAAGAATAATATCCTTTTACATCAATTACCGACGGTTGGTGACATACATCTCAATTGTATTTCACAGGAAATGTTTACCATTTGGTTGGAAGTTTGATGTTCAGCATAGCTACAATACACAAGGTTGCTGTTGTCTTTTTAGGGGATGATTTTAATATATGGTTAGTTCTCTGGTTTGTTTCCTTTGATGGTAATTTCATCATCAAAATGGTTGGTGATAAACTGATGAAATTTTGAATAATGTTCCCTCTTATCTCAATAATTTTGTTATGAAATTTGATTATCGTTAAATGTTGTGTATCTCTATGGGTATTTTGTATTATGTTTGGGGAATATATCAGTATCTGTGGATAATAAATTTCCATAGGGTAGTTCCATAGGGGTGTGCATGTGCTGTTTGAAAGGAATAGTTCATTGAAGGCTGAATTGAATTGTGCTATCTTGTACGTATAATGTTAACTAATATGAAAAGAAGACAAACTCAAAAATGCTTGCAATGCGTTTCTTATATTGTTCTTGTTCAGGCAAACTGAATTGGATACAAAACATATGATTGACGTTAAGGTGTGACGTTGCAGTAATTACATTTTTAACATTTTACATTTATAATCAAAGCATACATAAGCTAACGTAACAAATTTAGTAGTTAGAACAATATAAAAATAAAAATGGTATATATATAATATGTAATGATTTTAATCATTATTATTACCTAATTATTATAGATGCATTAAGTATTAGTAATAATAATATTAATACATTAATTAAAACGTATGCCAAATGTAACTTCAAGTCTGCAAAACATAATTATAACATCACTGGTATGAGGACTGCAATATAAACAATAAAACGTGTAGCAGTAATAATTTGAATGCTCGTAAATTACGTTAGAAGCAGCTTAAATATTTTAATGGAGAAAGTATTCGTAAATTCAAATTTGTTATTGAATACTGGACATATATAGTCTTTGAATGAATTGTCTGCCACAATTGTTACAAACTAAAGCATTAAACTGCTGTGCTGTTCCATATGGTGGCATATTTCTGCCACCAGTTAACTTACTTAATTAACTAGATAATTATCTGGTTATCGCATTAAAGAAACTAGATAACTACTTAGTTAACTAGATAATTATGTGGTTAACTAGATAAGTATTGTGATAAATTTTCATACCAGATAAATATCTTAACACAAAAAATTGTCTGATACATGTAGTGCCCACAACTGCCACCACTTACCCACCAATCTATTTTAGATAAGTGTTAAGTAGTTAACGCGATTAATATCTAGTTAGCTACATAATTATCTAGTTAATTAAGTGGTTAACGAGTTAAGTATCTAGTTAACGATATGATTATCTAGTTTAATTAAGTATTTATCTATAAGTTACTGTAGCGCAATAACCAGATCATTATCTAGTTAACCAAGTAAGTGGCAGAAATATGCCACCAAAGTTCCTTCAAGTGATGACTACATGATGAAACTTTCTGTATTCGTTGCCATGGAATTAATACGGTTGCTGATTATACTGCACATGAACTTGAAGTTGTTGTCGCTTGAATTGTATAAATTTAGATCAATTGATTTCGAGAAAGCGAGTTCTGGCGTTTTGTTACAATGGATGCCTGTTGACAATAATTTTCAGAAATGTTAGTTGTTAACTTAAGACTGAATCTTATGTATCTGTATTCTGTTGTGATACTGTGGGGATATGAAATGTTGTTCATTGTGACTTTGTGTATTTAGTTTGTATCTGTAATGCATTATGGGTTGTATAGGTTTAATGATCTGTCAAACGTATTGGTTTGTGGTTGTGTCCAACATTTACATGATATCGATGCACACTAAATATCTGTAACAGTAAAACTACAGTATACATAGCCGATAACTGTGAACACCTGTTCATAACGAAAATCTGCAGCCTTATCTGACATGGCCAGGCAGTCCCAGTAAAAAATTATGTTGACCATAAAATGACAATTCCTGGGTATGCCATATAGCCTGTATATCAATAGTCATCTTACACATAAAGACTGTAAAATATTTAATGTAAAATTAAAACCTACAACATCCGACAACCTGCATTATATCCCACATTTCATGTCCTCTCTAGTGTGTGTTGTTATAGGCGGGTTATACTGTATTTGTTTTTCATTGTCTCATTTATTCATTGAAGTTGGTGCAGTGGTTCAAGTTGCTGTGTATTATCCTCTCAGTTGCAAAATATCACTGGATTTTATCACCTGCAGTTAACATACTTGTAAGTCATTGAAAATGGTGATAGCAGATCCCTTGTCTTGACACATGCGGAGGCATAGCTAGCAATCCGAACATACACACGTGTGTTACATCAGTTGGAAAATCAAAATATTTTATAATATACGTTTTTAATTGCCTCAAAATGCAATTACGACAATATATAATTTTGAAATTTTCCCAGACACATGTCTATGGCATGGTTTCACTGGGTACTTGCTCTATATTTACTACATGTAGACAGCATCTACATTTAATTGAAAAATAATTGATGAGATATATGAAACACAACCCACAATAATTCAATGAAAGCATTGTGCAATGTCTCTAGAGTCTGACCTTTTTTGTCTCATCCATATCACTGGTATAGTTCAGTTTTGACCCTGTTTAAGTGCTTGTAGGTTACAAATCACCATATTTCTTACAAATAATAAAACACCTTTGATGCACTGTGTTTGATAAATACTAGTCATCTAGAATTAGTTGGGTTGAATTTACTTGCTCAATAATATTGCAGACTTAGAAATTGAAATCTAAATATCAACTTTGTTGGAATAATACTGTAAAACAAACACTTACTGTTTGAAGAACAAAACACAGTTGTAAATAAAAGTGCCTTTATTTTGCATACATTGGTGACTTTAAGATGCCATTTGAATATTTTAGCGGAACACATAATTTCTGACTAATGACTGATGGTGAGATGTAATAACGTATGATTTGATCTTAATTACTGAGCTTAATTGGTTCTTCAGAAGTCGTATTCCCTGTGGAATAGAGTAATATCGTCTCTAATCTGAGTTACACTATTATATTTTGGTCCGATACTCTCAATTGTCTCGTAAATCATCTCTCCATCTCACTCTGCATTCAAACGGGAAAGCTTGAATCAGGAGTAAAGCACCAAACAGTCAGTCTGAAAATTCTCCAAAATCCAATTATTTTTCTGTAAAAATAACCATAAAAGTAATTATCCTGGTGTTTCTAGTAGGACACTTGTCATTAAAGCCTTCATTATTTGTACAGTTTGTTTTCCTTTTTGTGGTCATCAGATTGTTGTTATTGGGAAAAAATTGAAACTGACAACCCAGTTTGTACAAGGTTATCTTTTCAGAAAGCTAGTTGGCTGGTTGGACTGGACATACATCTAAAGAAAGCGTTTTTTGCTGGCTAAAAACTGAACTGGTTACTTGGTGTTTGACATTGTATGCTGGCTGACAAACTGAACTAGGTTCTTTGTGTTTGACATTGTATGCTGGCTGACAAACTGAACTAGGTTCTTTGTGTTTGACATTGTATGGTGGCTGACAAACTGAACTGGTTACTTGGTGTTTGACATTGTATGGTGGCTGACAAACTGAACTAGTTACTTTGTGTTTGACATTGTATGGTGGCTGACAAACTGAACTAGGTTCTTTGTGTTTGACATTGTATGGTGGCTGACAAACTGAACTGGTTACTTGGTGTTTGACATTGTATGGTGGCTGACAAACTGAACTAGTTACTTTGTGTTTGACATTGTATGGTGGCTGACAAACTGAACTAGGTTCTTTGTGTTTGACATTGTATGGTGGCTGACAAACTGAACTGGTTACTTGGTGTTTGACATTGTATGGTGGCTGACAAACTGAACTAGGTTCTTTGTGTTTGACATTGTATGGTGGCTGACAAACTGAACTAGGTTCTTTGTGTTTGACATTGTATGGTGGCTGACAAACTGAACTGGTTACTTGGTGTTTGACATTGTATGGTGGCTGACAAACTGAACTAGTTACTTTGTGTTTGACATTGTATGGTGGCTGACAAACTGAACTAGGTTCTTTGTGTTTGACATTGTATGGTGGCTGACAAACTGAACTGGTTACTTGGTGTTTGACATTGTATGGTGGCTGACAAACTGAACTAGGTTCTTTGTGTTTGACATTGTATGGTGGCTGACAAACTGAACTAGGTTCTTTGTGTTTGACATTGTATGGTGGCTGACAAACTGAACTGGTTACTTGGTGTTTGACATTGTATGGTGGCTGACAAACTGAACTAGTTACTTTGTGTTTGACATTGTATGGTGGCTGACAAACTGAACTAGGTTCTTTGTGTTTGACATTGTATGGTGGCTGACAAACTGAACTGGTTACTTGGTGTTTGACATTGTATGGTGGCTGACAAACTGAACTAGGTTCTTTGTGTTTGACATTGTATGGTGGCTGACAAACTGAACTAGGTTCTTTGTGTTTGACATTGTATGGTGGCTGACAAACTGAACTAGTTACTTTGTGTTTGACATAGTATGCTGGCTGACAAACTGAACTGGTTACTTTGTGTTTGACATGGTATGCTGGCTGACAAACTGAACTGGTTACTTTGTGTTTGATGTAGTATGCTGGCTGACACTGAACTGGTTACTTTGTGTTTGATGTAGTATGCTGGCTGACAAACTGAACTAGTTACATTGTGTTTGATGTAGTATGCTGGCTGACAAACCCCACTGGTTACTTTGTGTTTGACATTGTATGTTGGCTGACAAACTGAACAAGTTACATTGTGTTTGACATGGTATGCTGACTGACAAACTGAACTAGTTACTTTGTACTTGATATTGTATCTTGGCTGACAAACTGACCTAGTTACTTTGTGTTTGACATCATTGTATGTTGGCTGACAAACTAAACTAGTTACAGTGTGTTTGACATTGTATGTTGGCTGACAAACTGAACTAGTTACAGTGTGTTTGACATTGCATGTTGGCTGACAAACTGAACTAGTTACTTTGTGTTTGACATTGTATGTTAGCTGACAAACTGAACAAGTTACATTGTGTTTGACATGGTATGCTGACTGACAAACTGAACTAGTTACTTTGTATTTGATATTGTATCTTGGCTGACAAACTGAACTAGTTACTTTGTGTTTGACATTGTATGTTGGCTGACAAACTAAACTAGTTACATTGTGTTTGACATTGTATGTTGGCTGACAAACTGAACTAGTTACAGTGTGTTTGACATTGCATGTTGGCTGACAAACTGAACTAGTTACATTGTGTTTTAACGTAGTATGCTGGGTGATAAACTTACATAGTTACTTTGTTTCTGACATTGGAGCTTTCTGCATGATGTGTAATCTAAAAATATCTAATGTTTTAATATTCCTTATTGTAGATTAGTACAGTGATAACCTTAGAGAAATGTTACATGTTGAATGTTCCTTGTAAAGTTGAGTACTTGATTGGGGGCCGCTTATTGACATCTGATAGTCACTGATTATGTATTTTATATTCTGTGATACAATAACACAATAGACACATTAGATGAGCAAATGTTCCTGCAATTGCTTGAAAGAACTAAGTGTGTCGGTTGAAATCAGACAAATTCATAGTCTGACTTTTCTTTGGCATTGGTTGCCGGCCTTCCTTATGGCTGCAATTGCAAAAGCAGGGAACCATGAATACACTTAAGCTCATTTGCATTGTTTAGTTTTTTTGGCAGTTTTAATGGGAAATTTTTATGGTATAATTATTCTTGTCGGAATAATAATTGATCATGCTTTTAACATTGTCGTGCTTCAAGATCTGTTGTTTATTTTATAAATAGATGTAGCAATTATCTTAAAGGAGGAAATAATTACTGGATATCATGAATAACGATGTAATGGAACTGTTTTTGTTCTGAACATCGAAACAATCAATCTTGATTTTAGAGTAATGTTATTTTGAAAACTGCAATAAACCATTTCCTGCTTACATCGGTTTTAATTGTTTACTTTTATTTCAACAATTATAAAATTAATGTTGTTTTAAGCTTCGTGGTTTCTTAGAACAACTTTAAAGGAAGATAATCTTACTTTTTGTCAAAATATGCTAAATAATACTTTTGAAAATTGTTCGTGTTAATGCTTTAATACAGTCGGACTCGAAAACACTGCATTATAACTTTTCTTCAAAGTTTCCAGGAACTTCCAAACATGTGTCTGATGCAGGTATTTCCTATGCCGGCGCTAAATCAGCACGTAGGTTAGGAAAGAAAATACTCCTATCAGACTCGTTTGTGTGGTTCGGGGAAAAATTTAGGAAAATTGACATTGCAGTGTTGTAGAGTGCATCTGTATGAAAGCATTTACCGCGGATTATCTCATATTAACAACTAAGCATATTTAGATTAAAAATCAAGTCTATCTACCTTTAAACTACTTAATGCTCTTAAGTTGATATCCATGTTACAGAATTTAGACAATTATTATTTAGGTTTTTTGAGCACTATGTCCTTCTGGTATCTCGTTGAAGTTTTTGGATACCTGGGTGCAGTTGCTTGAAATATAATCAGTAAATTAAGAACCGCCTCAAATTAGTATTAAATATTTTTTTAAATAAAGATGGAAAAAAGTGGTTCATGAACTGTAAAAGTAATTTTTTCGCGAGGTTTTTATTTCCACTGTAACTCGCGATTTGAAAACCTTGCGAATTCAAAATCTCTCTAAAATATGACTGTGTTCATCACTATGTCTAAATACCTCAGCAAGGAACTCGTGAAAAGAAACACTAGCGAAAAACAACAACTGAAGTTCGTTAAATAAAGTGATGTTTAACTTAAAATGAATGTGAGGAGAGGACAAGACTTGTGTATCTGTAGACAACTTACAGTATTATCATCCATTTGAGTTCAGACGATTATACATCAACTAGGTTACACATTGTCTGCACACAAATAGACCAACAACCATGCATCAGTTTATATAAGGCCTTAAATCGTCTTTATTATTGTCTGTAATGTCCCTATAATTGTCATTTTTCATACTTTGTGACAAGAATATTGTCTGAGATTGTCTATTTGTCTGCGTGTCAGTGCCAGTTATCAGAAGTCTGAGTTGTCTGGGCTAAATATATAATCATACTTTCATACCGAGGGCTCATCGCAACACTGTCGTAACTACTATGTATTTATATAGGAGTTATGACAGTGTTGCGTTGAGCCCTAGAAAATTACACTGTAATGTTTTATCACAAGGAAATACGGTGATTATATTAACCACTCAGTTTGCATTGCACTGTTACACAGGGGTGTTAATTTTAGAGCCGGGAGCCGGTAAAAATACCCAGTTACTTAAGCATCATCACACGGCTACTTTTCTTGTATGAACGATCATAATGAATTCGAAGTGTAGTACCCCACAGAATCCCGCCTACTTTTGATGATTTTCCTGCTATTTCAAGAATTAGTGACACCCCTGGTTACATTTCAACTAAATTCACATACAGTCGGACCTTGTTTATTCGACAACCTTTTATCCGAAGACTTGGTATAATCCGAAATAAATATCAGGTCCTGAGGTATCTTTAAGGCATGTTGAATTGAAAATGGGTTAAACGAAATCATGTTTTATTCGAACTAAAATTTCGGACCTGATGAATTCGAACGAACGCGGTCCGACTGTATATCTAGTAAAGGACAAACAAAATCACAGACTTGTTGGTATTTTTGTTTTTTTACAATATAGGGAGTTTTTTGTTGTTTTAAGGGACGGAACAAGGCTTTTACTAAATAAATGTTTATTTACTACATGTATGTTTATTTAATTCCAGTTTTAAACTTAAAATCATTGAAGACCAATTGCAAGACCCGGGCTGCTTGAATCTCTATTCAAAGCTGTGTTAAGTCTTTCAATAACCAGGTGTGTCACTAATGTTTTAATTAGCATTAAAATCATCAAAAGTAGGCAGGGAGGGTCCGGGGGGGGGGGGGGTACTCCCCTTATTTATGATCACTCATAAAAGAAAAGTATCCGGGTGATGACGCATAATTTAACTGGCTCTTATTGACACCCCTGATTAACGTAATTGGCTAAGACGCACTTCCTAAACATGCCTGTTTATTATACAGTGTGTTTTATCGGATAGCTATATTGAACATTTGGTCATTAGGGATATTTTGGGAAACGTTTATTTCTTTGTCATTGACGCTGATTGTTGAGTATTACCAGATGGATAGGAGGCTTGGAAGAAGTGTATGCTGTGAAAGATTGTTTACTTAACGTTATTGCTTATAATTGATATGGAAGGAGAAATCTTTACATTTTATGAGTATTCGTGTAGGCTTAATGTAAACACAAGGTAGCATCACTCGAGTCTGTTATAAATGGATCTCTGTTGCTTATACGAATGAAGGCTTGTGTCCAACTATTTATCTGTGAATTTGTGTAGTGTTGTCTAATGTTATAATATGGTCTGAAAGGAGCTTGCTTTATTATTTTGGTGTGAAAACGACAAGAAGAATGTTGATTAATGATGGAAGGCATTGATCTATAAGAATCGGTGAATTAAACATTATGATACATTAAACTATTTGCCTAATTTGTTGTTGTTTTTTGGTCAAATTTAACTAATTGTTTCTTATGTAACTTGCGGTTTGTTTGTTTTGTCTGCGGTTGGATTCAGTATGTGATAAGATTCGTATATTTTGTGAAATTGAACTGTTTTTAGGCTGCATAACATATTTTATGTCATTTATTTCTGTATAAAAACTTTTTTTACTTATTTGGTAAGGAATCACATTCTTGCTGACGAGAACATTTTGTATTTTGCTGAATTTGAAATTATATTGCAATAAATAAGACATCCTGTAAGCATTAATGGTTGAATATGACAAATTTTGACATTTAAATGTATGAAACACTTTCTTTGATGTAATGAAACTAAATGCCATTCCCTGTTCATAATCAAAACGATAAATTATAACATCTTGTGTGGTTTGTCGGAAGGTCTTTTTATAACATGAAATGCAATTTGGGTGGTTGGAAATTACGCTGTACCCTTTTTGGGAAGAGAACAAATTAATGACATGCCGCTTTAAGGTAACATTATGAGGTAGTACGTTCATCCATCTCTTTAAAATAGCAACCCTTTACTAATAAATGGAAAGACATCTCAATTAAAAGCTGTTAATGAAATTGCTACCGAAAGTCTTCTCAATTAAATTAAAGCTGTTAATGAAGTTGCTACCGAATGACATCTGAATTAAAAGCTGTTAATGGAATTGCTACCGAAAGTCTTCTCAATTAAATTAAAGCTGTTAATGAAATTGCTACAGAAAGACATCTCAATCAAAAGCTGTTAATGGAATTGCTACCGAAAGACATGTCAATTAAAAGCAGTTAATGAAATTGCTACCGAAAGACATGTCAATTAAAAGCAGTTAATGAAATTGCTACCGAAAGACATGTCAATTAAAAGCAGTTAATGAAATTGCTACCGAAAGACATGTCAATTAAAAGCAGTTAATAGAATTGCTACAGAAAGACATGTCAATTAAAAGCAGTTAATAGAATTGCTACAGAAAGAAATGTCAATGAAAAGCAGTTAATGGAATTGCTACAGAAAGACATCTCAATCAAAAGCTGTTAATGGAATTGCTACCAAAAAACATCTCAATTAAAAGCAGTTAATGAAATTGCTACCAAAAAACATCTCAATTAAAAGCAGTTAATGGAATTGCTACCAAAAAACATCTCAATTAAAAGCAGTTAATGAAATTGCTACAGAAAGACATGTCAATTAAAAGCAGTTTATGCAATGGCTACCGTCACTAACAAGGAACTGAGGAGTCTTGTCTACAGCAATTTTCCAAATCAATCGTTGGGCATCATGTAATAAAAATGTTATTTTATTCACGTATTTGCCTAGACACTTGAGATAAGTTTATGTTGACTTTATTCTGATGCTAACACATTTTGTTTCTCCCATAGATATAATATAGTTGATGGTAAAACATGTAGTGTTGTCACTGTATGAAGTGACTTGATTAATAATTGGTGCTGTATGTATCGTACTCAATTTGTTTGATGCTTACTGACATCTTTTCATAGTCCCCAACAGATTTCTGAGATGTTTTGTATCATCTAAAGTTCTCAGGGTAGCTCCTCACAATGTTCCTTTTTATGGCCCCTTCGAAGAAGACAGGGTATATTTGTTTGCACTTGTCGGTCCATCGGCCCGTCAGGTGGTCCATAACCTTTTCGTTTCAGATCAATAACTCAAAAACCCCTTGACCTATCATCCTCAAACTTGGTCCACACATTCATCATGGGAAGCATAGGAACCCTATTGATTTTGGTGTCACCGGGTCAAAGGTCAAGGTCACAGGGGGCACAATTATCTCTTGTTGCTTGTTGGATCGTCAATTCTGTCTGCATTGTTTTTCTTGTCTTGTTTGTTTTCTGTTTGTACTGCTGCATTATGGGATAATACAGTTGGACCTCGTTCATTCGAATTCATCGGGTCAGAAATTTTATTTCGAACAATACATGCTTTCGAATAGCCCATTTCAAATTGTCGCGCCTAAATAATATAATAAAAGAAGAAGATACATTTGGGCCTGATATTTATTTCGGATAATACCAAGTATTCGGATAGAAGGTTGTCAAATAAACTGCAGGAAGACTGTCGTTCACATCTATAAATACACAATTATGTCAGAACAAGTTAATTTGTCCTGTTTAATACTTTCGTGTTGATTTGTCTACAGTAATCAGTGTGCAAATTCCTCTCACGGAATCTAGCGATGTTACCACTTTAATACTCATAGGCAACAATTACTTAGAAATTATTGGTGACTTTCCAAAATCATTGTCTTGCCTAGTAGAGAAAATTAATTGCGTTGAAGCTTTATTGAAGATTTAATGGATGTTGACAATCTCATTTGTATTAAATTATGTGTTTTGTGCATAACTGTGTGGTTATTATTTCTATTTATGTTTTATATGTATGTTAAATTTCCCTTGATACAGTATTCATGTTACTTTTTTCCCCCCTTTCGGCCTATTGTTGCTAGCTTTGTTGGCTTGTTCCATGATGTATTCTATCCATTAATTTTTTTTCGCCTGGTTGTCCTTCTTCAATTCTCCTTAGTTGTACTTTATGGTCGGCGAGGCCATTCCTTGCGCCTCTATTCCCATATATGTTTACCCTTGCACCTCCTCAGTGCCAGATGTTTTGTGGACTGTGGTTTTCCCGATGACTGTATGGGAGGCATTGTTCTGTGTATGTGGCACTCTTTGTAGCAACTTAATCTCTCTTTCATTCAGATTCGTATTTGGGATATTAACATCAACTGCTGCTGCATCCACTTTGGCAGCTCCAACATTAATTTTGCCCAAAAGGAGTTTATAAGTCAGTTTAGGCACATGGTATGAGTAAAAAATATTTTTTTCGAAAAAAAATAAATTCATGCTTGAATAGAATTTTATTGTATGCTCTTTGTTTATTTCAGTTATGTTGCCACGACTGACTGTGTTGGCGCTTGAGAACAACTCACAGACAAATGAATCAAGGAAGAAGGAATTAGCTCTGCAGTTGTTTGAAGCATACAGTGCTCTTTCCTGCTGTTGTATCCTTTATCATTTTCTCGAATATTCACATAGCTGGGGGAGGTCACAGGATTCAAACCCCAGCCAGGACAAACCAAAGTTCTTAAACATAGTTCTTTTAACTCCTGTGTATTTGCTTTTAGTTCTTGTCGTCAATTGTATGCAACGACTCCGAAAGAATGTTAGTCATTTTAGATTTTTGAAGGACAGGGGTTGATACTGACGATGCCCCAGTTCTAGAAGCATCCCTGGTTCTTTTAGGTTCCCGATGTTAAGCATCGTACACTGGACCTTGGTTTTTCAAAGTCTCATCCAAAAGCCTATACGTACTGTTAGTGGTGGAGTGGGGGATCGAACCTGCTCTTCCTGGATTTTCCTGTTACTAGTCTAGCGTGTTACCACTGGACCATGGATCTGCTACAACTATTAACTCCATCGCCTACACCCTGAATTGTAACGTTGGTACTAGGGTCACGTAAATGTCACCAGGTGTTGTGGTTTGTCACGTTTTTTTACGATGTATCGGCATGACAGCACTGATATCTGCATCCCAGTAAATCTGTTTGTAACAAACTCATGCTTCAATGATGCAAATATGAAACATATTTTTCCACTGACCAAGCTTTCAGTCTTCTAGCTGTAATTTTTCTGATAGATTTTTGATTATTTTCATTCCAGTCTGTATGTTTGGCCGAATATGTATAATTATATTGGCTGTTCCTAATCGAATTCTCTGGCAGACAAATAATTGCGATATTCTGATCCCAACTGCTAACAGAGGAAGAAATTGTTAATACAAACTGTATTCTGATAGAGATATTGAAAGCTTACGTCCATAACACTCAAGTTTCACTAAAAGCGAATGTACTAAAAATCGTCATTATCATTTTAATTGTTGAAACAATGCTGTGTCTTTTTTTAGTTATTTATTTATTCATTTAAGTTTATACAGTGCACATACAATAACAGATATTTTACCCATTGAATAAAGCAGTACAACAAGTACATTAATGACATTATATACATATAATTGATCCCAATAGTATTATTTTCTAGACTTAATTGTCTTTTTTATACGCCCATTTGAAAAACAGGACGTATTATGGGAACACCTGTGGCGAGCGGGCGGCGTCCACATGTTGTCCACTCTCTAAGTCAAAGAGTTTTGGTGAAAATGTTTGTGGGCATAATATCTCGGCCAAGTTCGATAACCAGCAACATTGCCCTAGGCACTTCGGAATTATGGCCCTTGAATTATCCAAAATTGGCCAAATTAGCCTTGTCCGCTCTCTAAGTCAAAGAGTTTTCATCTGATCTTCAACTAACTTGGTGAAAATGTTTGTGGGCATAATATCTCGGCCAATGTCGATAACCAGCCATATCCCTCAATACACTCAGGAGTTATCACCCTTTGATTATAGAAATTACCTAAAATTTGTTTCGTTTTAACTCGGGAGCTGTGACTTATGACGGGCGTATTTTGTGACAGTTTGCCACTCAAAGGCGAACAAAAAAAATAGAAGATGGAAATAAATGTGAGTCATAGTCGAGATAGATAAGGTTTAAAGAAATCTATTTCTGGCACTGTATTGTTACAATGTACACTTGCAATAACAGATGAAATACTTTGCTAATACACAGTGCAGTATCTTGTATCGGTCAGCTACATTAGTTGTGATAATATCTTGAATTGCTTATGTTTTTGGCATACATAGCTTGTTTATATAAGCAAAATATACAGTCAAACCTGTCATAAGAGACCACACGTGAGAGTTGGAACAAGTGGTCACTTGAGTAAGGATACAGTTAAGTTGACAAAAACATAAATGTTAAGTACAAAGTTTTATTTAATATTTTTAAAAAATACTTAATTACAGCTATTAAAATATTTTATTAAAGACATAAAATAGGTAAAATCAGGTAAGCTACTTTAATCACATGTACATGTTTGTAATCAAATCAATAGAAATCAATAAACCACAAAATCTTTTTCACCTTTAGGTGGTCGCTTAGCAACAACGCCCTGTATAAAAACTAAAGATCAGTAGTCGTTTTTGACCGTGGTCGCTTATGTAGATTAATTCAATGCTTAAAAACGCATGGGAGGAATTCAGAATGGTAGAAAAATACATGTGGTCGCTTGTTAAAGGTGGTTGGAAGGACAGGTTCCACTGTACATACCAGTACAACTTTTATCTGAGGAAAATGTATTTTTTATGGGAATACCATGCTCCTCTGAGCAACATTGCTGTGGATGAGCTTTCCTGGTCTGACTCACCATACTGTCGTATATTCAGCATTGCTTCATATGGTCTTCCAGTGACATAACCAATTGGTTGGAGTTGATGAAATTTGGCATGGACAAACCTTGGTTAGTCCTCTTGTGAAATTAATTATAAGGTTCAGCTAAGCTGTACATACGAAGGTTGTCCCATTAAATCGTAGACTATGTCTATAATATAATAACTTGACGTTCCAATGTAATAATTTTACACACATATACTATTTAATCATTTTTGATCAGTTTTATTGCATTTGTTTTGAAAATAAAACAAACTTGTACATTTTGTGTAGCAATATGTAAATTCACATTAACAGATGCGGGGCACGTCTTTTGATAAGATAATCAAAATAGCTCTAGCTTCAAATAAGTTTAAAAATCGTGATGAGATCAAGTATGCAATTCAAATGTTTAACAGAAGTCTAAATAAGGACTGGTATAAATCGGTGTTTGCAAGTTGGGTGCAGTGCCATAAAAAATGTGTACAATATGGCGGTGAATATTTCGAGAAAAAGTAAACATCAAAACCACAAAATAAAGTCCATATGTCCTGTTATTTTGTTAGTGTTATTTCAACAACTTGTGAAACAGTTATAATTTTGTATACGTGTTGAGGATATAACACTGACAACTTTTGTTAATGTTTTGTTGTTTTACAGCCAGTGTCTATGATTTAATGGGACAACCGCCATAAGGGTAAAGAGTAAAGAAAGAAAATCTTCAAACAAACTACTTGTCAAAAAATGGCTGTTATCAGGAATGTTCTGTTGGCTAACAAGTTGTACTAAGATTGCTCAAATCATTTAGAATTGTCAAAACATGGCCATCAGGGGCATGGTCATTTTTCCCTTTTGTATGTGGTGGGAAATGTTAAAATCTCCTTATGTGATTAACCGCAGTGGCCCGATGTTTTTAATTATTTTGCGAAAATTTTCCTCATACTTGATGTTCGACCCTCTAGCATGAATTCAGGTTCACATTATTCTTCTCTCTAAACAAACATGGCTGCCAGATCAGTCTGGTCCACAGGTACCTGAAGCAAATTTGTTTATACTTATTATAGTAATAGTCCATATATAGAAAATTAAAATATTTTGTTTCAAGTACCTGTGGTCTGGTCCCTTCTTTCTGTATTATTTAAACTTGAAAAATTTGCTTTCCAGAAACTGCTTGCACGAGTTGGAAATAATTTTAAACTAATGATTCTTCTATGTGGTTTTGTGATTCGGCTAATAAGGACAATTTGAAGAAGATTAATGATCAGTGTGAATAGATAAATTAGCAACCACGCCATTGTTTATTAAATCATGTTGAGGTTTTGTTTCCGCATGGTTTATTTGCTTTGTTACTTATAATTGCATTTCTGATCTGTAATTATTTCCAATCTAATATACAGTTACTACCCAATTACTTCTAATATACTGGCATTTTCCTGGTTTTCGATTGATTTCTTTGAAATAATAATTCTTCAACGAAGGCTTCTATTCTCGCATGAACTATTGCTGTCCTTAACAACGTTACAGAAGTCTCTCTTGAAATGTTATAATGATGTACTGTCTGCTAGACAAATTTCTAGACACGTGCAATTATTACGTGGCCCCATAGCTCAGCAATGTTCTCAATTTTAACAATTTCGGATAAAACATCAGATTGATTGACTGTGTCATTACCATCCATCTCTCTGCAACTTTATGCTCAAATTTAGACATACTTCTCCAAAAGGACTTCTGAATAAATGTTTAAATATTTTAGTTTGACACGCATAAAATATATAACAGCACTATGAGACACTTATGTTTGAGAAGATGGTCGAATCGAGTTATTTGGCTGGGCAACTAATTAATGTAAGTTTGCAGGAATCAGTTTTGACTTGTGCCAACAAGTGGGATACACTGAACACACTGATGCTGTAGAAAGTCAGAATTGTTTAAGAATCTTCATGTCTTATTATCATTTGTTGATGTTACAACCACAAGCCTTTTATGCCCCATGGGGGTGGGGATATGCTGCTCCTTTATTACTGGTCCTATAAACTTAACACAAATGTTTACTGGGATGAGAAGATGAGCACCTGCATTTTAGGTTTTATATCAGAACAGTTACATCAGAGTTAAATCAAAATCATGGCAAGTTTGTGGCAAGCACTCCTCCTTAAGTAATTGCCCTACATTGACCAAACTTCACTCAACTGTTGATTATGATGAGACATTGCGCAATTTAGTTTTTATATTGGACCAGTAACATCAGAGTTATGTCCCTTGACTTGTGAATCGAGTGGAATGTGGTGGCATCTGTGTCTTATGGACATAATCTGAGTTAAAATCTATTAAGACATTCAATTTTTCTGATGATACCCTTTTCATGAAATACAAGAACTCAGGTGTGTTCACTGATGTATGAACGTTATGTTACTTAACAAAAGCGAAACATCACTTGGTGATTAATTCAGATTACTGGGATTTCGATTATTGTGGTTATATGAAGATATTTTGTGATTATAAAACACATGATCATTGATCCAAGTGGAAAATATCAGTGAAACCTTTACTTGTATTTCAAATTGTAGAGTTCGCAGACTTTTCAATCCCAGATTTAGGTTAAATTACTGGTTACAGTAACTCAGAAAGCCGTCTTCGAGAGTGATTTGAATAAGTTGAAAGATACTGGCTTCACAATCAATGTAAAATAAATAAGTTTCAACCTGAGTTCACGAATTGTCAATCTTGTTAAGTATAACTTTTGTTTTAGCGACTAAATTACTTTCGTGGAATATATCCCGATCTCTCTGATCTGAAACTCGGCTTGATTCACAGTATAACAAGGATAACATTATTATTGGTAAGATAGATGAACGTCAGTTGTTACTGATATCGTGTGCTGGATATTGTGAGGATATCGGCAATTCTCGGAAATCCATGGATTTGATTCTCACAAGGCCCGTTCCTGATACAATTTAAGCCATCTTAGATGCTTAAAAGCCAGGAGCTTCAGCGGCCCCCTGGACCCCTTGCCAAATTTTCAGCTGATTTTGACATTTTGCATTCTCATGCCTGAGATATGGACAATATCCATCCTTGGTACTTTTCTGAATACAGATATTAATACGTCTTTTCTATACTTCAATTATATTCCATTCATTAGTTCTGGTACAACACGATTTGCAGGCAAAATTTGTGATTGTTATAAGGTACTGAGGTTAAATTTAATTTTGTTTTTATATATAGTTTTATAATGCTCAAAAATTATGTTCATTAGTTGTTCAATGTCTGGTATTGATGTTTCATCGGGTTTAACGCCGTTTCTCAACAATATTTCAGTTATATACGCCGGCCGGTTCACCTAACCAGTTTTTCCTGAACTGAATTCTTACCAGTACAAACTTACCCTTCCACAAGGAGCTGGCAACTTCTCCACATGTGGAGGAAAATCGACATTTTTGTCAAATTTTCATGGAAGGGTATGACCTGCCGCGACCGGGAATCGAACCCGGATCGCCGGTGTCTGGTATTGAGGTAAAACTGAATTTTATGTTCTCCATTTCTAGTTTTAAGTTCAATAATGTTGTAAAGTATTTAAAAGCCAATTTGTTTCCTGTAGTCGTCTTGCTAATGAACTGCTAATCACTTAGTAACCTATGACATTATTCAACTGTTCTTGAAAATTGCCCCATCTGTCTTAATATATGGAAAAACAATTAACAAATAAAACTTAAAGCATTTGAATAGCCTAGCTCTTGGGATCTCAATTTTATCATACAAGCATTAATCCAGATAAAAGTTGTATGTATATTCAGGGCCTCAGATCCTCGATTATTGGGGCAGAATATCAGCCCCATTCCCCCTACAAAATAGTATCTCTTTTCCTCCATTCAAATACAATTTACCCCGTTGGAGCCGGTTGCCCCCTTCTCCCAAGTAGAATGAGGCCCCTGATATTATTAATTAATTGTCGCCAAATATAGGGGTCCATCCCATCGCTTTGATCTAAGAGTGTTTAATCAAATACAGTAAAACCTCGATAATGAGACCAGCCTTGGGACCCTTGAAAATGGTCTTCCTTCTTAATGAGGTGGTTTTAATATTGAGGTTGAATAAAGAGAAAACAAAGTGAAAATGGACTTGAAAATTGTGTCCTTAATTTCAAGGTAGTCTTATTATTGAGGTGGTCTTTAAGTGAGATTTTACTGTACAAATCTTCAAGTACAATTACATCCTTAACCATGATGCAGTCATCAACTACCAGCTAGTTCAAGAAGCTATGTTACCTGGTCTAAGATGCTTGAAGCAAGATATGTCTCAGGTTGCACCAGAACATGAGGAAGTGATATCATCTATGATAAAAGAGTACGAATCAAAGATTGAAACATCGAGACCTGCAGACAGGTAAGTTTGTTCAGTAACAGTCCCTCTTTCGCAACTACATGTACCATGTAAGTATTTGTTCAAAATGTGTCATTTAGGATGACGCAAATGTAACACTAGCCAACATACATGTGAACCTTTTCTGAAGGCAGATCGCGAGATTGCACCTCAAAAAGCGGGAGATTGAGACTCAAAACGGGAGTTTTTTTTGTGTGGCTGAAATTTTGTCAATATCATGTCTTCATCCGTATCATAAGCTGTTAATAGCAATATTCTGCGAATTTACTCGTAATCTGGGGTTCATCCCTTCAATCGAGTTGCCAATTGTCATGTCTGAATACAATACAAACGTGTGAAACTTGAATAAACAACATGACAATCGAGGGTCGCATCGTATTTTGATCATTGTCACCAAGCACTTGATTCCATGGTTTAGAGACTAGAGTATTTCTGACTGGTATCCCGATTTTACACTTTTGGTTATCAGTTTGACAAGTATTTATAAAAATTCACGATGTTAACTTTGAAAATCGGGAGATCGCGGCTCCCGGCCGGGAGAGCGGGAGTTGGCTGTCAAAACCTGGAGTCTCCCACAGAAATCGGGAGACTTCACATGTATGACTAGCCCACTCAACATTACGTTATACCTTGGACGGACAGACAGAAGGGACAATGGATGGAAAGGGATCACAATAACTCGCCCTTAACTTTTGCTCAGGCAAGCTAAAAAACGAAGGAAACCCTGCTAAACAAAATTGCATTAAAACCTCAATAATAAAACCACTATCTTGTCCTTAATTAGTTTATCATCGTTTACATTATATTCCTAAAAACTTTATCAATATGGCCGACAATTCAAAACAAGGGAGGTAAGTATTATAAATGTGAGAACTACCCCTCTATATTGGTCTACTATTCTGTGTGTCGATGTAATGCTTTGCACTCAGACATGGGTGAAAAGCTTCCTCTTTTCTGCTGATTGCATCTTTTTTGTTTGGCAAAATGTGGTGAAATGAACATTGTCGGATTTGGTCAGATTAAAAAATGCTAGTATTGTTGAGCAGTGTTCGGGGTTTCCTTCTTTTTTAGCTTGTGAACCTGAGTGAGTTATTGTGATCACTCACCGTCTGTCCGTTTGTGTGTCCACACTTATACTGTTTGCTTGTAGTTTTGCAGTACTAACGAAATAAAGTAACGGAAGAATAAATTATTTCCATTTTCTTTCGTGTTCAGTTTCTTCTTCCAAATATGTTACAGTTAATTAATGATGACAGTATCATATCTTTCCATATTTTTCGTATTATGCCAAATTATTTCAATGAATGTTTTGTTTGTCAAAATACCGGGAAATCGAAAGTTGCGCAATATAGCTGCAAACACTATCAACTTCTTCTCCTAAACCATTTGTTTGAATTTTTGTCCATGTTGCCAATTGATATTCTCACCTCTGTCATGTACAGTGATATACCTGATATGTTTTATTTCTCTCTTATTGTAGGAGCTCAAGTTTCACAGGGAACTTTGCAGCGACTGGTGAGGACATGAAAGCCAGAATGATGAATAAACTGAAGGAATCAACAACAAAAGCCAACATTTCTAGTCTCTTCAACAGAAAGAAATAATTTTTGTATTAGTATTTAATGAAAAATGTACAAACATTACATGATTTGTATCTCAAAAGATAGATGATTTGATACTATTTATTTATATAGGAGTAACGATAGTCATGCACTGAACCCTTGAAAATGTAAACGTATTATTTTTACAACGGTATATTCAAGTATGTCATTAAAAAATTATTCAGTCATTTTTACATGTACAGGGTGTTAAAAAAGTTTGTCCACAAAGTTTGAATTTTAGTATCTTTTTCAAATGCTCTATGGACCAATAGTTTACTTCTGCGCGAGAGATCTAAATAACACAGATATTCATTAAAAAAAGCATCTTTCATTATGCAAAATAAAAACAGTGTACACAGCATTATTCTCATTTTATCTAAATTCAAACTTTGTGAACAAACTTTTACGACACCCTGTATATACCTCTAAAAAGGTGAAGTAACTGTTAATCAAATTTCTTACTTTGAAATACATAGAGGCTTTGATACCACACAGCACTTATATTTATGTCACTCTGTTTGTATGCTCAGACCTCCTAGTGAAACCTTTAATACCTGTAATAACCTTTTATTTTTTTAAATCCCTTTAAAACCTTTTTTTCTGAAAATCTATGAATATTGGAAATTCACTCTCCACAGTGACCTGTGACCTTTATAGTTTTCACTCAGTTTGCTGTGTCTTTTGGGAGCAATGAATATTATATTTATATTGTACTGTTCACTTGTGAAAACTGCAGCTCTATGATGCCACTTGCATGTATCATCTTGAGTATTTGTGAAGGCAGTCTCTGATTGCCTCAAGACAGGATCCTGTTGTTCTCAAATCAGCGGGTGCACTGCAGGCCCATCTCGGCCGCATCGGTCCATCAAATTAGATGGTCAAAATTAGCCTTTATTTGTTATATATTTTTACAGAATTCACCCTAAAACCTGTATTTTGCTAAATTGCAACCTCTATAAAAAACTTGTATTTTCATCGAGGCCTGCTAGGAGGCGTGTATGCTGTGTCTGGGTATCATTGATTACATTGTGAATGGAATAAATGTGTTATTTGTACCATACATGTATAATGACTCTCGGACCTGGTTTATTCCACAAATTTCTATTCAAATACTTGGTATCACCCAAAATTGATATCTTGTTTCGATGTATTTTAGGCACGTCAAATTAAAATGGAATATTCGAAACCATGTATTATTTTAAATAAAATTTAAGACCCGATGAATTCGAATCAACGAGGTCCGACTGTATATTGATCAGCGCACCAATATTCAGGGCACAATGTTATTATCATTGTTTTCATATCCAACATGGAATTGATATTTCCTTACTGAAGTGTTGGCATTTTGATGCTTGTATTACATTTTGGAATGTTTTGGTACATTCTGCTGTGTTCTGTGCTAGACACAGAGTGGTGATGATGTTTTAATTGCTTGTGTTGTTTTAGAATTCCATGTTATAGTATTAAATGTCGCTTGGTAATGACTTTACTGCCCTGGTATTAGAAACACGGCTACGATTTCATTGTTTTTATATCCGTTTGGTTCTTCCGAATACTAGAGGATGAGAAATCCATATAAAAGTCTTTCTTTACCTTATGCTAAGTGCTTTTCGGCACAGCCGTACTTACATGGTTTTGCTATTGCATATCAGTTTTGTTTAAACCAATAAAATCTTATGTTAAACACTAAGGCAGTTTTCTCTTCAACCGAACAACGTTTGTAACTTTGATGCGAATTTGGTTAACCTTTCGATAAAGGGTATGTTAAATTACCATAATCCACTGAATAACGGTGAATTTACCAAAATCCATTTTGGATCTAGAGTGACCAGGAGTCTTAACATCTAGGCGTTTTTTTTATGTTGCACAACAAATCTTAACCTTCAGATTGCGCCGACCATCTTTTTTTCAAGATATTTCTTGTTTGTGTTTATGATTAATTTCTGTCCATGTCGCTGTTGAAGGACTGGATATTAAAAACTCTCATGAAAACAATGATTCAAGAAATAAAATCACTATCAACTATGATATAAATTTCTTTCAAACTACAATACAAAGTGACTAGTCTGTCTGTTTTGGAAAAACCTGCCACTTTCCTCAGACAACGTCGACTGTCATTTGGTAATGAGGGACTGGAGATTTCCCTGTTCCCTTGTCTGATGGTATGTACTTTACAGTAGTGCATCTTTCCATAGACTACAACTGTCGTATTCTGTTGAAATTCTGATTCATACAAAGACTTTATCCAGTGGATTACTGTCATCTTGTAGATAGTTGTTAAAAGTTGCTTGCTGGAGGTCGTAGCATTTGTTTTATAAAAGTTTTCATATTTTTACTTTAGCGGCATCATATTATATTTAGTTCTATCTCAAGACACTTGCTTCCAGACGAAGTTTCTCAAACTGCATTTCAAGGGCTCAACGCAACAATGTTGCAACTCCTATTAATTTATATAGGAGTTACGACAGTGTTGCGACGAGCCCTCGATTTGTCACTGTAGGCCTGTGAGGAAGTATTGAATATATTCAATAAGGAACAAATGTCTATTGTAAATTTATGCCGCATTCATTTGATGAGGATATGTCATTTGTATTTATATGTACGACCAATTGTTATAAGACGGTTAAATCTCCCTGGCTCTGTGTGCACAGAGAATTAGTTATCAGGATCAAATATGGTATCTTTCAAAATTTGAAAGACAGTTATGCAAAGCTAAACCTTTTTACATGAAGCGATATTATATGAATATTTTGCAGAATATTTAAAACTTAAAATTCAGACTAAATGTTTTTTTTGAAAGTGGCGATTAGTAAGATATGATTAATTCTAGAAAATTGATAGTGTAATTGATCCGTTTCCCAACAAAATTGTGAAGTTTTGAAAGTTTTCATTATGTTAATGATGAAGTGTTCAATTATTTTTTCATGTTACTTTATGGGATGTGCTGTTTAAAGTATTTAACCGATTAAAGAAAACAGCAAATATTTTCAGTATCAACTTGACCCAGATCAGTTGATGCTTTGTGGACAGTGGGCATGAATTTGTAGTTTATGTTCATTGTGATCACTGGATTAATCATTGTGCAGCTTTTTATTGTTGTTTTATGAAAGTATAAAATATTACTGTGAGAAAAATGATTAGGTAAATAGGTAAGTATAGGATGGGCACATGCAATTATAAACTTGATAATGATATGCCTTAAACAGTATGGAATAAAAGTTGATGTACAGTAAAACCAACCACATTTTACATTACGACTTAATGTCATGTGTTTTGCTGTTTTAAATATAATTATGTCTATGAATATGTTGACATTGAAATCTTTGTCTTTATAAGACGATGTAGTTACAGGTTTATCTATGTAATCATGTTGTGATTGTGTTTTTATTATAGATTAACTATCTATGTTAGTTTTGTAAAGTGCATATTTAGATGTACTTATCTACATGTATGATATATTCTATCGTGCCTCAAAGTATAGAAACATATATTTGTACGAAAATGAAAAAACATATACGCTTACTGTTCAGTTATATTGAATTTTTAAATACTGAAATATTACAATACAAAGTTTGTTATCAAGTCATTGTGTCCATATTGTGTTGTGATCATCTTGATAAGGCATTCCGTTGCTCTATTTTGAAAATAAGTCTTGATTTTGGACTCGTGATTTTGTAAACATTTATATATTCCTAAAGCAAAGAGTTGAAAGCTATTTTTTTCTTGCATTTTACCTTCTTTGACAAAAGAACAGCTACATGAGAACAGTATTTTCATTCAGAAAATCTGTAACTATTTGTTATTCATGATTTTACAGGAGTTATCTGTCCTGATGGCTGTCTACCTGAAGCTAATTGTATAAAAATCGGCTAACTTTAACCTGAGGTTACCTGTAATTCCAATGAATTTGATTGGCTCATTACTTGTTCAAACCGCATTTCAACCAATCAAATCAAGGTTTGGTTATCTTTTAACCAAACCAAATGGTTAAACAGTTTTATAGAATTTCAGTTAAGTAGGACTATTAGTTGACCTCATAGGAGGATGACAAATGACTCTGGTTGTTTTATCTTCAATCATATTGTCAGAGAGAACTTTTTCCTCAACCGGTATTTGAACCTGTAACCTCCTGATTGATGGATAATTACTTTATTGTCTGAACTCATCAATCAGGTCGGTATAGATACTTTCGAATCTGGTATTCCTTTGCCTCCATATTGTTTATATTTTAATTAAGCCTGGTAGTGCATCTGAGATCAACATCCCAGTGCTTGTTTTCATCAATTTGGGTTGATTGATAGATTGTGCAAATTAAGAAGAAAAAAACAACAGATTGACAATACTCTGTCTCCCTGAATCTATATTATTTGCTGCGTATTTTCCAGATTTCCTGGATGCCTTAGTAATCATTAAGCTAGTTTTAACCAGATTTATAGAAAGGAATCTTGGTTATTTTATTTTGATTTAGCTTTACATATTTCTAAGATGCATAATTTTAATTCCCTGTCAAACTAAATGCTGTAATTTCGTACATACTGTTTATGTTATGTTTTAATGCCAGATGTCCTGTTAGTAATGAATCTTATACTGACATAATGGTCGTGTTTTCTTGACACAAGATTGACCTGTTTTATGCTTTGGTTATTGTGATAATACAGCTTCAACTGATGTTGTTAAGTGTGCATTTATGCATTCCACCGATATTTATTTACATTTTATATGATATCTATTGATTTATGAAGCGCTTTCACTACAAAATAAACCATTAATGAAACTGAATTGTTGGTCATTTTATGTTCTTGCTTTATTTTTTTTTGTATTTCCAAATGTCCGCATTATGTAAATGACCAAATTTAAAGAAAAAGGAAATGCGGTCCACAAATGACAGCCTTTGACAAGCACCATACCAGTACCAACAGGTGTATGTCTATGTGTGCACTACAGAAACATTCACTCATTGACAAAAAAGTGACACAACTAGACCTCAAGGACAACTCTAAATCTAGAAACACAAAGGAACATCATTAATTATCAGAGCATTAATACTCCATGGCCTAATTATAAACAATAAACATCTCTTGAAGTCTTCAACTCATTTAACAAACATGTCAACAAGTTAACACAGTTTCAAATACCCATACAAGTCATATCAATCCAATGCTCTTTCAATAAAACCAACCTACATGTAGCTGATTATAAGATAGTGAAAGCAGCTAAGAAGGCCACCAAGCCTAAGGCTGCCAAATCAAAGAAGGCTAAGACTCCCAAGAAGAAGGTTGTAGCCAAGAAACCAGCTGCTAAGAAGGCAAAAACACCAAAGAAGGCAGCTGCCAAGCCAAAGAAGGTCACCAAGTCGCCAAAGAAGGCTAAGGCAGCAACTAAGCCTAAGAAGGCAAAAACACCAAAGAAGGCTGCTGCTGCTGCTGCCAAGAAATAAGCAAAAATGAACAAGATCCTACACTGCAATCTCTCCAGGGCAGCCTTTTTGAAGTAGCGAAATTCGGCTGTTGATGAGAGGTTGTTTCTCTAGAGAGGTTATATTAATTACTTATGTATGTCTTCAAAGCAACCTGCCGTCTATGCCATTAACATCAGCTCGCCAAAGTCCCCTATCTTGGGCAATGTTTTCTATTTCGTTCCAGGTGTAACAATGTTCTGATGTCCATCTCAAGATGCAAAAGGTTATATTGATTTGGGTTCATTATTGTCTCCTCATACATAGATGCATGAGGTTATATTGATTTGGGTTCATTATTGTCTCCTCATACATAGATGCATGAGGTTATATTGATTTGGGTTCATTATTGTCTCTTCATACAAATACGCATGAGGTTATATTGATTTGGGTTCATAATTGTCTCTTCATACAAAAACGCATGAGGTTATATTGATTTGGGTTCATAATTGTCTCTTCATACAAATACGCATGAGGTTATATTGATTTGGGTTCATAATTGTCTCTTCATACAAATATGCATGAGGTTATATTGATTTGGGTTCATAATTGTCTCTTCATACAAATATGCATGAGGTTATATTGATTTGGGTTCATAATTGTCTCTTCATACAAATATGCATGAGGTTATATTGATTTGGGTTCATAATTGTCTCTTCATACAAATATGCATGAGATTATATTGATTTGGGTTCATAATTATCCCCTCATACAAAGATGCATGAGGTTATATTGATTTGGTTCATAATTGTCTCTTCATGCAAAGATGCATGGACTTTTAATTGATTTGGTTCATAATTGTCTCCTCAGACAAAGATGCATGAGGTTATATTGATTTGGTTCATAATTGTCTCTTCATACAAAGATGCATGGACTTTAATTGATTTGGTTCATAATTGTCTCTTCATACAAAGATGCATGGACTTTAATTGATTTGGTTCATAATTGTCTCTTCATACAAAGATGCATGGACTTTAAATGATTTGGTTCATAATTGTCTCTTCATACAAAGATGCACGAGTTTTAAATGATTTGGTTCATAATTGTCTCCTCATACAAAGATGCATGGACTTTAATTGATTTGGTTCATAATTGTCTCCTCATACAAAGAAGCATAAGGTTTAATTGATTTGGTTCATAATTGTCTCCTCATACAAAGATGCATGGACTTTAATTGATTTGGTTCATAATTGTCTCTTCATACAAAGATGCATGAGTTTTAAATGATTTGGTTCATAATTGTCTCCTGTCATACAAAGATGTACCAGTACCTTTGTGTGATAAAAAGCCTCATATTGTCTATATTAAAACATACGTTATGTGGAAATAAATACATACTGATACTACAAATTAATATTTTGCCTAAGAAGAATTACAAATAACTAAAGCAGAATGACTTTATTTCCCTCTTCTCAGACGCAACGTGGTGATATCCAAACCCCCAAATTACCTTTCGTTTTACAAAAAGACATTTGGTTAAATTGATATTGACGTGATTCTTAACCTTTTATTTTCGCGTTTTCATCTCAGAAATTGTCACATTCAACAGTTAATGCCTTGAGTTATTTTGGCCTTAATAAAAAATATGTTTGTATCTGGTTTCATGCCGAAAAAAATAGGATAGATAGGTATGATTTCGTTTTTTGGAGATTTATTTTCAAATGAAGCCAATTAAACATAGATTTAAATGAATATATGTTAAAAGACAAATCCCCTTTCCCTTTTAACATGGATAACGTTTATTCAAGGTGAATATAATGCTCTATAGCTGGAATACTCGCAAAACCTTTAAAAAACAGGAAAGAAATGAATCTAAAGACGAAATCACTCAAAGAAATTTAACCAAAAAAGAAAAAAAAGTTAACATGCCAAAAAATGTTCCGAACATTTGGGTCGGAGCAAAAAAAGTGGGAGGTCAGGAAACCTGATACAAACATATTTTATTTTTTTTACGGCTTAGTGACAGAGAAGTATCTTCAAAGAACTTTTTTATTGCAAATTACGTCAAATTCAGCTACAATACAAAAGTTTTCGTCGTCTATAATGTCATTCCTTAACAGAAATGTAAGAATGCTTTTTACATTCGTTAATTACACAAAATATGCAATGTCGCTTTAATTTTTAAGAATGCTTTACACATAAACGAAACCGTTAGTTAGATATTCAAATGATGAAAAGAATTTTATACGACAGTTCACAGTAAACAGGTCACCCGGATTTCACAGAAACCACTGACCGTAAACTTTGTTTTTCTGCCTCAAGACTGCCATTAATTTACATAAACATAATAATAATTTCATACTTGACGCCATTAAAAACGCAACTATTTAAACTAGGCGTTATTTTGTAGTACCAACAGTCAAAATTGTGTTTCAGTTATCTATGCGTTATTTCTTGTTCAAAACTTTATTATTTTTTGAAATTATGTTTGAGAAATAGCGACTATTTTTGCCTTTGTAATGTCACTTTATCTACACTCAACAAAATTCCTAATCGGTCAGTTTATATTGTATCATTATTTTTCTAATAATGCATGTATTCAAACAATATTTCACATACCGATATTTGAACAGGTAGTGCAGCGAATTATTGATTTTTTTTAGCCGGCTCGCTAGTGTTATTTGCCTTCCAAGAAAGCCATTAAAACGCAACCAAAGGCATAATGTTTGGTTGCGTTTTAATGGCTTTTTTGGAAGGCAAATAACAATAATGTTTGGTTGCGTTTTAATGGCATTCTTGGAAGGCAAATAACAATAATGTTTGGTTGCGTTTTAATGGCAATCTTGGAAGGCAAATAACAATAATGTTTGGTTGCGTTTTAATGGCATTCTTGGAAGGCAAATAACAATAATGTTTGGTTGCGTTTTAATGACTTTCTTGGAAGGCAAATAACATTTCGAGAACATGTATACAGAAAAACAAGTGTTTTACCACATGTGGACATAAACTGTGCAAAACATATATTAGTTTTCTGTTCAAGGATTGAAATCATAAAGTAAAGGTAACTTATCACGATATGTGATAAGAGTTCGATGTTTTTACAACAGTTACATCGTTGTACTCCTGTGTTGAAGTAAGGTCAGTTATTGCAGTCAGGGGTCCTTGATTTCCAGTCTACACATCTTCTACTAGTATACTGACTGGAACTCGGCAGACAATCTTTCTGGAACTCGGCAGACAATCTTTCTCCACACTGATCACAAATAGAGACTGGGTTTATTACAACCGTACACTTTATTATACAAATATTTTGATTGTCGGAGATCTCGATGTATTAATTAAAATTTAATGTTTGGGTTTTCTCTGCGTAGCCACTCTACTGAAATTCACAGGTTTATTGGATTCTGTTCACAATTCTTCCAACGTTGGCTGTTGTATGGGCACCGTTGGGCTGTGATAAAAAGCCTTCAAATAATAGGAACTATGTTTCTGGCGCCAACATTAATGAAAATTAATGACATACTATAAATCTAGGTAATTATTTTGATTCGGTGATTACAGCGAAATTTGCTAACATTTAGGTAGTGTTACGCATACAACAAAACTAAAAAGAAAGTCAGACTGTTGAGAGATTGTGTACGGCAGTTCTCTGCAACAAGATTACCGAGGATTCAGAGATACCGCCAATCTTAAACTGCGTCTTCTGCTTCAAGACTGCCATTTATATAAAGAAACCAAACAGTTGCTTGGAATGTAAATGACAAACTGAGTAGGAATCTACTCGGAATACAAGACTAGTCTGTTTTATCACATTTATACAGACTAAAAGATTAACTTCAACAACGAATAAGAAAATCTAAATAAAAATCAGTTTAGTTTATATGGAAACAATGTGACAATATTTACGGGTTTGATAACACATGAAAATACCTATATGACAATGCAAAGTACCGCATACATCCTCATTTCTACTTTACCAATGCGCTAAGGCTTTTCCAGAACAAATTAGATGCCATTAGATTTCATCTTCCAACTGAAGTAAATCATATGAAAGGAATGAATGTCCCGAGAGGCGCTTCTAAGGCAAGACTGCACATTTTCCATATTATCGTATTAGAAATTAATACGCGACTATTAGGGAAAACTCTTTCGCAAAAAATGACACCACAAATAATCCAGAAAATCCGTTTATATCAAGACTCCCGCCATTTCACACTTGATATTTCCCTTATTAATCGGCCTTTATACTTATCAAATCTATAATAAAATCAGAGGTCTTTACATGTACTATTTTTCTTGAGACGATGAATATGGCGGTACTACGAGTAGACCATCCGGTTGACGATGATAGCAATGAGACGCTAAATGGCCTCAATAAAATGAGAAAACACATTAATTGTTTTCTCATCCAACCATTGAACTCAAACCGTTGGTATTTGTGCAAGACAGAGTCACTATACACGCATATCCTCATCTCTGTCAATGGTACATCTTAATATATAATTTAACTAATTAGAATCAGCATAAACGGCTTGCCATACTTGAAGAATGTTGACACAACTGTAAGCTACTTTATTATGTCGTTGACAATAGATGAAGGTGTACTAGTGACGTAAACCGACAAATGAATTATCTTCATTTTACATGATGATGAACTTTTTTCATACGGTTTCGTGACATTTATTTGATGAAATATATTTTGCGCTCTAGAAAGAGAAAAAAGGAAGGTGTGTACATTAAGTTTCACTCGATTAATACGGAGAGAATGTATAAAGTGGGTTTGGTTATTACGTAAATAATTTGTTTTTGAATCATTCAGAACAAGTATTGTCAAACCAATTCTAAAAAAAATCTTGACAGAAAAATATTTCACAAGATATAAGCATAAACATGTACATGTAGAGCCATTGCGCAATTTATTATTCCTGTCAGAGATAACTTATTGTTTGATTGTTTCATCGTTTTATCTATTTGTTTATAAACATGTAACACAATGTCTTTCTTTGATTAACTGACTGTGATAACTTTATTTATAGCTTATAATTCTTCCTATCTCACACAATACTATATATTAAGGACCACAATGGAAATAAGAGTTTTTACTTGTACTCTTTTTTGTGTTATCCTTAACATATAATGTTGATTGATATGGCTTTATTGATTCATGCATATTGTTGTTATTAATATATGTCTTAATTTTATATTCCCAATGTAAATTGTACATTATATGTTGAAATAAATCTATCTATCTATTGCGCAATTCATGAACTGTGTGACCATTGGAAACGTGACGTAAATAAAATGATATATCACTTCATGATTCATTCATTGCCTGCGATGAACTTAAGTTAACAGTTAAAATTTAATTAAAATAGATGTTTGCGATATGAAGTATAATCGGGTCAATATGTGAAACATTAATTGTTTCTAATTGACAAGTCTAAGTATGTAAACAAGCGATGTTCACCAACGCACATTGCCTCAGGCTAACATATTAATGACATGTTAATGATTCACTTGGTTGGAGGATTATATACCGTTACACAAAACTTACCTTCAACAGATACAAGATGGTTGCCTTAACATGTGGTCGTGTTATTGCATGGATATTTGTGTGCTGTTCGATTTTTCGGGGTGTTAATGGTGCAGTGTTTGAACCTCCCATTTTGTCCACGAGTCCAGAAGTCAACTCAACACAAGATATAGAAAACGAAGTGAGTGAAAATCGTACTTTAGATCGTCAAAATAGCGCGCCTTTCGTAGATAATGAGGCTGATGCTGTAACTCCGAAGTTTGCCGAAGGTGCTCCTGAGTTAGGTAATACTGTTCCAGCAGAGATGGCAGAAAATCCAACTGTGGCTGAATACAAACTACCGTACAAGTGGACAAAATTTTGTCATATTGTGAAGGACGAGTATTATGAGTCAATATTTACGCCTAAAACGGAATTAATTTCTATAAAATGTCGTGTACCTAGTGAGTATT
Source organism: Mactromeris polynyma (assembly GCA_032209605.1). Taxonomy (NCBI): domain Eukaryota; kingdom Metazoa; phylum Mollusca; class Bivalvia; order Venerida; family Mactridae; genus Mactromeris; species Mactromeris polynyma. The sequence continues at coordinate 2,386,085 of JASFXZ010000042.1, forward strand.
CAGATATTTGGTCAATGGCAGATCTCAGGATGGACTTGGCACGATATAAGGATACAAACCTTACGTTCAGTGTGGACGTAAACTGTGATTTTAAAAGCAGCATTTCGCTATCATGGCCGTTTAAAATAAACAATTTGTTCAAACTTATTGTTAAAGGTTGTACCGTGAAAGATTTTTTGGCGGAGCATAAACATATGGACCACGAAACCACACCATCAGATTCGCTAAGAGTTATTGAACTTCGGGATAATGAAATTTTAATTTCGACTGACCATTTTATTGAAATGACTCTGAGCATTGACAAAATACACAAAGATTTCGATTGTGGTCATGAAGAAACGATTGAAGAACTGACCATCAGAAACATTACCTTTGATTTCCTCCAAGGTCTCGATATCATGTTAACTAAATTGACGGAAATTGGTGAGCAACTTGTCAGGAAAACAGCGCAAATACCTCACAAATGTATTTACAAACATATGCTGAACCTCGATGAAGGACAAAGTTCAAGTAGGTCAATATATCACATGGACCTTATAACAAATAATGCTGTTTACAGTGAATTGAGAACATTTAACATGTCATACAACCACCTTAAAGTTTTGAATGATAACCACTTGCATTGGTCCGTAAGATTTCCTAAACTCGAAACGTTCGATTTGTCGTACAATGATATTTCAAAGCTGTATCGTTTCGAGGTACCACTGCACACGTCATTGGAGGTAGTGACAACAATCAACCTTCAGAATAATCTGATATCAACAATAGACGTAGAAGATTTAGAAAGATTCAGACTTATGCCAATGGTGTTTATTGATCTTAGAAACAATGGATTGAATTGCGATTGTTCTGACAAAATGCAAAAACTGATAAATTACGTATCAGCTGATAAACACTTGGGTATTTCAAATATCTCGGATTACAGTTATATAGGGAATCTAACATGCACAAACCCCAAGCATTTGTTCGGAAAGACGCTAAAAGCTATCACTGCAGATATGATTTGTGAGCCTATCGTGCATAAGGAATATTTTCTAGTTCCAATACTTTGTTTAAGCGCCTCAGTTGTTTTATTAGCTGTATTGTTGTTTATAACTCTGCGTTATAGACAGGAAATTACTATTCTTCTGTTTACACGTTTTAATATTATAATACCATGCCAAACGAGAGAAAAATACGATAATAATAAAGAATATGACGCGTTTGTGAGTTATAGCAGCAATGAAGAGGAGGAAGTGGAGAGCATATTTGAAAATCTTGAAAACCGAGTCGATGGAATGTCCAGACCGGATTTCAAATTCTGCATGCATCATCGTGATTTTGTTGCGGGAAAAACAATATTCGATAATGTAACTAGAGCTGTAGAAAACAGCAGACATACAATCATACTGCTTTCAAATCACTTTCTTAAAAGTGAATTCTGCCTGTACGAATTCCAAGAGGCGTTCCGACAAAGCATAATGGAGAAAAGGCGCCACCTGGTGATTGTTATGATGGAGGACATACCAGAAGACATACTGCCACGTGATCTGCGGAGATGCGTGAAGACATTCACTTACATTAAAAGAGATGATTATTTATTTACAGAGAGACTTGTGTACGCTCTGTCTGTGAAACAAAGGAATAAAGTCGTCAAAGCGTCTAAAAATGTATCAAGCAACGTGGATCATACAAATAAAGTATCCTCTTCAACAGAGAACTCTCAGACTACGATCTCACCAAACAGAGACATAAGCAAGGATAACAGCAACACTGACAATAAAATGAATCCTTCTTCGAAATTCAACAAACTCAATACATTTTCTGAAAATGACGCAATCAGGATTGATATGAGGCCAAATGCCGATGAGTTAGAAGAAACTATAACCTTCGGTGAAATTGATCAACCACGAATGTACCGAAAACTATCAAAGAATGGAAATAGTAAACTTGATTTGAATATAAAACAAATAAATGACGTCAACTTAAGTCCAGTGGAAAGGAAAATACTTCAAAAGGTCTCCGAGTATGATCGAAGTCTGTCCCTGATATCGCAGGATACAGGATATGGGAGCGACTTGACGTCTTTGGGGGATCGACCCTCACCGGAAGTAGATGAAGACTTTGACAGGTTTCTTCATTCCGGTATCACGTGTTAGTGATGAATTCTGGGGAAAATATGCATATACATCTACTGCATCCAAACGTTATAGCATTCTAGAATTTCAAAACATTCAGTGCTCCAGGAACATTTTATGGAAAACCTCAAAATAGTATGTGTCAAGTAATGTATCTATGTTTGAAACTGTATGATATATGGGACCAATATACATGTACATGTACATATATTGTATATTGGTCCCAGATGATGCACAAGTTGTATTAGTTATAATAGTTTTCAATTACATATATTAATAAAGTCGCCAAGACAACACAAATATAGCTAACACGTATTATATGGTCGAGATTCATAATTTCATAATTACTGTATATATTAGTTACGGAATAATTGTATCAGGGATGCTCATTGATTGAAGGGGCAAAGCGTATCTCCTGATCCGAGAGATACGTTAGAACCACACGGGATTGTAACAGTGTCAACCATAAATAGGTTATAATCTACACATTACTACAATCCCCTGTGGTTTGAACCTGTCCCTTCATAATCCCTGAATAAAACCGAATACAGCGCCCAGGATTATAACAAATATCTACACGAGTTCTCAATTCTCAAATAATAAGATTTACTCTTATTGAGTATGACAGTGACTCATATTGTTTGTGAAAATGTATAATAATGTTACATGAAGGCTGAATATTATGTGTGGCCTATGTTCTTCGAGATAGGAGTGTAATGTGTGGATATGTAAGTAATTTTTAAGTCTGAGTTCGGGGTGAAGCACTAAACCCACATAATTACATTAATATCTCACCCCAAAAATCCCAAGGAAATGGACCAAAAAGAATGTTCAGTACTCATTTAACTTTTCATGCATTTTTCATACAGAAATTTCCACTATCAAGTTTGTCGAGTTTTATTTGCGATTTGATTGGTCCAAGTCAGTGTCCGTTATAATCCCGTAACCCGGTTAGTGATCCGGGAAGCAGCCATCGAGAGTGATTGACATACGTTATACTATGTAACGACTTGTATCACAATCGATGTAACACGGAATTAATTAATAATTTACTAAAGAACGTACATCGTGTATACGTCATTGGTGGTACAGACAGTGTAAATATAATATTTCTACTTAATCAACCATGTTGTATATTGAATGTAAGCATGTTTATCTGTTGGTATAGGCGTATATAACAACGACCGGTATGAACTGGGACCGGCTTTTAACAGCTGTCTAGATCTACTGCAGTGTCCTAAAATCAGAGGTACAAATGTTATCATCAAGTGTTGATATTTTTGTTTTCTCAAATAGTGTGTATAAACAATAAGTGCATCTTTTCCTGTACGTAGTTTGCTTACTAATTTGCGTAACCACAATTAATATGCTAATGACTATCACGTGACATATACATTGACAAATAGGGCAATTATCATTATATTCGTTGGATCGACTGCGTCATTGTCATCCATCATACCAATTATGAACTCGTCTGCTGAATTTAAAGGTAGATAACGTTATTTTATATAGAAATATGCTTAAGTTATAATTTTGAGAAAATGGCATGTAAATGCCTTTATGCTGACATACCTTAAAACATTGTAGTATAACTTTTCTTAAACGTCTCCTGGAACTGCAAAACACGAGTCCGATACAGGTTTGTTCTTGGTGCGTAGGTCAGGAAGAAAATATCCGTATCATATACTTTTATTTGCGGCTTTGGGAAGGAAGTAAGAAAAGTGACAATGCAGTGTTGTACAATGTATACGGTACGCCTGTATGACGGCAATTACCACCGATTTCCTCATATTTATTACAAAGGCCATTTTGTCTTAAAGTATGACTATGTACCTTTAAGGTGACTGATACACATTACTGTTTTCGTTTAGTCATCATATGTATAACTTTTTATTCATTCATTGTTACAATATGTTATCATCTTTTATCGTACATGTATTTTGGTTTATTCTTTGTTAAGTTGTTTCAATGGTGTTTAGTATGTTGTTTTCATAACCTATGGACTCAAAATAAACGTGGAAAGTAATACATTGTACCTAATTGTGATTTTACCATAAGTCAAACAATATGTCAAATAATCAGTCAGTTATGTAAATATGCTGAGTAAAAAAAGAAAGTGTACATTGGATAATATGGACATTTTTCGATACCATGGGGGCTAAAAATGGACATATTTGGTACCAACGGAAATATAATCTTAATTCCCCATGGTATCAAAAAATGTGCATATTATCCCATGCACACTTTATTTTTTGATTCAGTATAACAACTTCCTCATTAATCAGGGAGGGAACACACGGTGTTCGTGTTTTGATGGAGTTATGTGCCGTTTTTCAGTTGACCTGACAAAGTGTTCTTTGGTGGCCAACCAATACTAACCTTCCCAATAGCCGACCCCACATGATTCATGTATCGTCTCCTGTCAAATTGTTACTGAGAACATGCACCTTACCAAATACACGTCCCGAGGACCTCTCAGTTGGTGGTTGAGTGCTCTATCGACTGAGCAAACCGGGCAATAGGGCCCCTAGGTGACCCGGACATTTAGGTTCGAACGCTGATGGGAAAAAAGTACAGTAAGCCTGACCACCTCAATAACAAGACCACTTCAATATTACGAACACAATTTTCAAGTCCATTTTCACTGTTTTGCTCTTTATTCAACCTCAATATTAAGACCATCTCAATATTAAGACCAGTTTTCTAGGGTCCCAAGGGTGGTCTTATTATTGAGGTTTTACTGTATAGTACGTATATATATGTTGTACCAATTTCTATTTTATTAGATGTTTGATTCTATGAGATGTAGCATAATGAAGTGGACAGATTTGTATGACAGATGTTAAGTCTACCCACGTACTTTTACTATAAAACTCTAAAAAATTAAATGTGTTAAAATAATCCTAAGTTTGACAGTCGATCATAATATGTATGCAAATACTGTCTCTAGCGAGATGATGCTTCGTGTCTGACTTTAATTGAACGACTAATAGTTATAAGGCAAGGCATGTCCTTTGGGTGTTTTAGAAGTACGAGATTCTGTACTCTGTTTGGATAAATTCATGAATATTATTTCAAGAATTAACTCTTCAAGTAATTCAGAATACAATGTCCCGCTTGGAAGTGTCTTGTATGCATTAAGTATGCATTTAGTTGCATATTGCTTTATGAGGAATACTCTACTGTACAATCTGCATCTTGTTAGTTGAAATCCTAGATTTATAGTGGAAGCTTTCATCTTAATTTTATGGTAGAACATTCGTGTATAAGTCGGGTACATGTGGACAATTTCTCCTATAAGTGCACTACAGTAAATTGTGACCTAGGCCCGATCTAGAAATATATTGTCTGAGGGCTCACTAAGTAAGTATTTCCAGAATTCGATTTTGGGGTCACCATGGGAAAAGGTGATCTAAGTCGTCTAATTCTATACGATTTGATGGCATTAAAATACTAAAAGTATAAAATCCAGTAATTATTATTTCAGAAAGAATGGGGAATTTAAAAGATAGCTCATGAATGGATTCAGAAGCGTCGTCTAGTAAATTCAAGACTATCTACTGTATTTCATGTTGATGATATAACAAAAAATTAGGGAAAAAACGACAGTTTGTGGTGTTAGATAATACGTGAGTTCCAATATGGTCCCTTATCACTCACCTGAGTCACCTTACCTAAGCTGGACAACGTTACTAGTAGGTGTGCTGCCATGTTAACAGTCATTCTTCTTTCAGCTGTCGTATTATTTATATATATAACAATTTTAAAACATTCAAACTTGGCTAAGATTTCATGGAGACGGTCATATTAAGCCAGCTTTGCGATAAACAGATGAAAGAATAAATTTCTTGAAAAAAGATGTTCAGCGCAATTTGAAGGTGAATATGTGTTGTACATAAAAATGAGATGTTTCGATTGCAGGTCACTCCGATCCAAAATGGATTTCGGTAAATTCACCGAAATTCAGTGGATTTTGGTAATATAACGTACCATTTATCGAAAGGTCAACAGATCCGCGTGGTTCGGTTGAAGAGAAATTGCCTTGGTGGTTAACGTAAGATTTGATTGGTTTACACAACACTGATATACAAATAGCAAAACCATATAAGTACGGCTGCGCCGAAATAAATATGAATCACACAGAATCGACTGATACGCCACGTTCAAACATAAGATATGAATTCAAGCCAAATTTAATAGGCTCTGTTAGTTACATTGGCAATTACAGCGTTATCAGAGCTCATAATGTTTATCAACTTTCCGATAGAGGAACAATCACATCAATGGCGCTCTTGTATTGCATTTTTATGGTTGATTCATTGATATACACAATCTCCTAAAAAACAGCTAAGTGTTTTGGATCCGTTACCCACTGATAATTGTATCGAAGCATGGCACCTGACTAAGCAGCCCTCAAAGGGGAAAGAGAAGACTGGATGTTAGATACATGTAACTTGAGAGTCGACTGGGTGGCATTGGCTTAAATGCCCCCTTTGTTCTGTGTCTTTCTTCGAAAAAGTTAAATACTGCCTCTGTTGCAAAATATGGGGATAGTTTGTGTCCACTATAACTGTCTCAGGGCCCTGTATCCCTCATATCTCTGGTGACATTGTCCAAGGCATACCCATTACAAAAGTTGATTGTGATCTTGAGGCTTTCTAGTTGCATTCTATGCAAGTTTCATAAAGATGACTCAACAAATACGACCTCTAAGGAGTTAACAAGGACGAATAAGGCGATATAAACTTAATTCATCGATCATAACTTCTAATATTACACAAGCAATCTTGCTAGTCATCAAAGGTGTGGTTGATATTGCAACATTTCACATCCTGCACAAATTTCATAAATGTTGCACCATACACGTGGTCTATAATATGACAATTTGACGCATTTACTGGCCATTTTTCTGGCGCTGCTAGAGTTATATTGCCGATTATGACACTATGTGAGACATTTTGTGGCAGTATACATTTAGAATAAATTCCACGACGATTCCTCAAGAAAGGACGACTCAATTGTTTTAACAGTGAAATTGTAGACAAACGCAGAACAATTAAAATAATTTGAAAAAATATTTTTATAATTTTTTTATAAACGGTTTCCATGGTAGTTGTATGCAGTAATGAGCCGGATAGAGACGACATGACTTCTGGATAAAGATGAGAACTGACTCAACCTCTTATAACACCTGTTAGAAGTCTGGGGGAGTATACTGACAAACATACAGGGAACTGTAATACAGCCTACATAAATACATAAATGAAAACTAACCAAGATATTCAAATGTCATTTTATTTTGCAAAAGAACATGAACGGTTTTAATGTATATCACTAAATTAATTGCACAAAATAACAAAAAAAAATATCTAAAGCCCAATACCTTATTATACATGAACTCAACAAGAAAAAGAAAGCACAACTTCAAACAAACATGAAACATTGATTACAATTATGAAATATTGATTAATGTTTTTTTAATTATAAGGCACTGACAATAACAAAATGTTACAAAGAGAAGAAAAGTTCTGTACCATCCATTTGTCTAACGAAATGGTACTTCAATAGTAGAGAGTTAACATATTTTTTCATATAAATTCTGAACTACTTTTTTCCAATTCAGAAAAATATGAGTTTAACATAAAATACATTTCACAATCACAGCTCTGTTACTGGTACAAACCAAGCATCAGTTGTACTGTACATTAACACTCATTCCAAGCATTGATAATTTGTCTTTATGGCATTTGAAGGCAACATATGTAACCCCCATACACTCAATATATGAAATCCAAAATTCACTAAGAATGGGTTTTTACCAGTGGTACAGACAAAAATCTAATTTAAGATATATTAAAGTTCAGTCCAACGTTAAATCCTGTCGTTGTTTTTAATGCGATTTGAGCATGACGCTAACAGTAAAATACTGTTTGTACCACAGGATTAGAGGGAAATACCAATATTTATACTAAATAAGAGTATACATGTATTTACTAGTATACTGGCTCACGGTAGCACATGAAGTATAAGCAAACCAGGGACCATCTCACTGTAAGTTTGTACATATAATTTTATCATCAAACATTATACATTTACGTTAGTTTCTCTGAGTATCCGTCAATACGTATTTAGATTAAGAAAACAAGATCACATCATCGGAGATGACACACTAAAATAGTCTATACAAACTCAATGCGGTCATACAATGATTGAAACAAGAGATGTTTGTAAAACATTATGCCCTGTGACCTTGACCTTTAACCCTGTGACCCCAAAATCAATAGGGTTCCTCTTCTACCCAAGATGAATGTGTGGACCAAGTTTGAGGATGATGTCAAGGGGTTCTTGAGTTATTGATCGGAAACAAAAAGGTTACGGGCAGACCAACCGACATGTGCAAACCAATATGCCCTCTCTACTTCGAAGGGGGACATAATAATCAAAGCAGTTTGTACTGTATGTACCACGTAATACATGAAAATTCATATAAATATATATAATTTAAAACAATAACAGTAAGTGAGCAATTAAATGGTACAAACATTTATCAACAACACATCTATGCTACCTTGTACCATTAAGTATTATCCATTGATTTCACAGTTTCATGAGTTAAAGGTACATAGTTTTTTTTCTATCAAAATATGGAAAGCTATGATTTTGAGAAAATGACATATTAATGTCTTCCATACAGATGTACTCTAAAATATTGCATTGTAACTTTTTATGAAAGTTTCCTAGAAACTGCAAAACAGGAGTCAGATACATGTTTTTCCTATGCCGGCACTTCCTATGCTGGCACTAACTCGGCGCATAAAATCAGGATAGAAAATACTAGTATTGGACACTTGTATTTGTAGTTTTGGAAAACATGTAAGAAAAACAAAACATCGGTGTACATGTAGTAGAGAACATCTGTTAGATGGCAATAATCACCGATTTTCTCTAATTTATTACAAGGCATATGTTGTTAAAAAAATACGACTACCTTTAAAATCCTAAAAATAACAGTCCTAAATACTACATATTGTGTCTTATGCTAAAGTTGTATTGCGTTTTTGTATGACTTATATTATCAATAAACACAATAACAAAATAACAAAAATTGTAAAAAGAAGCTAAACAAGTCTGCATTTCTCATAAAATTAAGAAATATCTTGTAAATATGTTGCAATATTAACATACTTTACTTCAATAACATGCTGATTGATATCTCCTTTATTGAGATATGTGACATTGAACCCCAGCACATACAATATAAGACTTAGTGTTTTAATTGAATTCAAATATAATCCAATATATCCTTAGGGTGTATGAATAAATCATTGTGGAGGGTTAACTGCAAAACTGTTGTATATCCATTTCATGAAAGAAACAGATACAATGGTTTTGACCCTAATCTACCATATATCAACTAGAAATCTGTAAGATTTTTATAGGTTTAAATAGATTTACATAAGAGAGGTTAATATACTTATATAAACAAAACAATTAATTTGTGAAACATTTTGGAGACAAAATTATCAAAATAAGAACAAAAATATCTAAACTATCTAAAAGTACACTGTTTGCTGCTATTTTTGTGGTTCTAAATAAGAGAGGTAACAGAAGAAAAACTATTTTCTTTTGTGTTCAGTTTCTTCATTCAAACCTATTACAGTTAATTAATGCTGACAATATTATTTCATTTCCGTATTTATCCTATTATGCCATAGTGTTTCAATGTATATGACATTTTGAAAACACTGTGAAACCGAAAGTAACGCAAAAATAGCAGCAAACAGTATAATTACTGTTACTAGGCAACACATTTACAATAAGCATCATATAACTAACTTGTACACTCTACACTTACAAACATATTTCGAAAAAATCAAATAAATCCAGTCAGAAAAAAACTTGAAAACTTAACAAGGGGAGAGAACCTAAGCACAAAAACAAGATTTTTTAAATAGTTACAAAATTTGTACCAATAAATACGAAGGCGTAGATGTCAAATGCCAAACATCTGAGCTGAGGGTCGTGAGTTTGAGCTCCACGTTCAATGGAGTAGGGTAATGAACTTCACAATCCCTATATTTGGTGCTAGTACTGGTTAGTAGGTTTAAACTTATTTATTTTACATCGATTGTGGAACAAGATCTTACAACTTATATAATTCACTCTCGGTGACTGCTTCCTGCCTACCAACCAGTACTCCTGCCACATTTAGGGCTTGCGAAGTTCGTGATCAAACTCCGCTCATTGCGGGGCTCGAACTCATGACCTTAGTATCTGGAGTCGGACTCTCTACCACTGGACCAATAGCCTCCAGTAACTCACTGAGAGTGTTTAGTGTACGTTGTAAGAACTTGTTTCACAATCCATGTAACCTGATCACTTTAAACTTAAATAACTATCAATAATCTACAGTATTCCAAAATTATCATCAGTTATTTACATTTTCAATATAATTGCTGATACATGTATACCCCAACAAACTGCACCAATAACTGACAAGGTATTACACAGCGGACAGTTCTGCATTGTATTCATAATAAACAAGCTCAAATTGTAACAGAGATCAGCCATGTTTTCAGTTACATGTATTTACGATGTAAATCAAATCAATGGAATGTTAAAATTTTGAAATGGGAGCAATAATTCAACACAGAGGAAGATGAGACAAAATGCAAGTGTGTTTCCTCTATGAATAATTAAAAGTCCTGTAGAAATCTCTGATACAGCTAATTTGTAGTGAAAATGATGCAACATGGAATATGGAGATACATCAGGTATTTTCCAGGTGCAGATATATCAAACCCCGACTCCCTTTTCTTTCTAGGGACTCCCATTTTCAACTTACTGTGCATCCCTGGGACCCCTTTGTCAAGAATAAACTGCATAATTGGGTCCCTACAAATTTACTAAGGACCCCCAATTTATCAGACACAAGGGTCCAAGGACCCCTTGCTGAAAAATCCTAGGGAAAACCCTGAATACATAAAAAAACGGGGAAAAATGTGTAATCGTAGCATGAAGATGAACTTTAAATGCCTGAATATATATGAGGATATAATGTTCAGAAATCAGAGGTTTAACTGAAAACTGATTTATAATTTGTTCATACAATGTGCAAGTCAGTAGGGGAAATGAACAGAGCAGAAATGACAATGAAAATGGTACGAGACAAAACTATTCTACACAGATCTCCCTGAAAGCTTATCAATACAACAGACTAGGAAAATATTGAATAACCTGATTGTTAAATAAACCACACACATGTACAGTTATATCAAATTTCAGTTAATGCAAACAGGCAATAAATAAGACTTGATTTGGTACACCTTTACGATTCAAGTGTCACAAGTGACCTTGGCTTCATTTGAGGTCTGGTTATGTTACTGTAACTATATAGAAGAACTTCTTTTTACCACAAGTTCTTAAACACCACTTTGTAACACCATAACGTAACATACACAGTCTCTCTTATACTAATTTGAATGGAATAAAGCTTTTATGAACAAATATCTACAAAACTGTAGCAAAGAACTGTAACTCAAATTCCATTAAATTTTATGTCGGACAAGAGTTACTTCCCTTAGATATGCCACTTGAATTATGTTAGTTGTATGTTCAGACATGCGATAAAGAAACATTCACATATGGCAGCAAGAATGTTTTGATTTTAATATCACAACTGATGACTTCAACTCACAAGATCATATGATTGAGACTTAAAAAATAATGATATTATGAGTCATTAAACAATGAAGATGTGAAATGGAAGGAAAATATTAGATAAATATGACTGAGTTGTGAAAGTATTAATTATCATCCCGAGCAAGACGAAAGCATATTAGCCAAAAAACTGTGGATAATTTATAAACAAAAATAATTCTGGTGCTAATAAAGTTGGTTTTCAATAACCACTCACGCAGTATAATACAAATTGCTTTTCAATAACAACTTATGCAGCATAATAAAAATGTACAATCTCTCCGCAAATGGTGTTTTTGTATTATCTGCTAATTAGGAATGTCTGCCTCAAGTTGAGCATTATCACACAATAAATAAAGTAACATATAAATACATAATTGAAACATGAATGGGTCAAGAATGTAACATTTTTATATGGAATGATTTGTTAACATAGAATATATGATACTGGAATGGTCTTTGGATACACAGAAATAGTACATGTATATTGAACATTAGGCCATCCTTAAAAAAATTTTGTTTGCGATTACGCGACCTGGTATTTTAACAGTGGGAAGGTAGGTAGGGTTTATTTTAGTTCATTTATACAGTAAAACCTCAATAATAAGACCACCCTTGGGACCCTTGAACACTGGTCTTCTTACTGAGGTGGTCTTAATATTGAGGTTGAATAAAGAGCCAAACAGTGGAAATGGACTTGAAAATTGTGGTCTTAATTTTGAGGTGGTCTTATCATTGAGGTGGTCTTTAAGTGAGGTTTTACTGTTCTGTAATAGCTAAAAGACCAAAGAAAATTATTTTACATTGATGAACCTGAAGAAAATAAATTGAGTCACAGCAATTTTCGTGAGTCGGTTGCGTAACAAACAATTGTTTAAGAATGGTCTTATATAACAGAATGAAGATCATAACAAACAAGTATACTCATCAGATCTTATTTAAATAAATGCCTTTTAATAACAAAACTAAATAAATCAATACACATTCTCCCTACTCGCGACATCTCATATATTCTTGCTATTATCTATATCAATATATTCTATTCAATAATGGAAATAAAACATAACAGGTTTACAAAAATGAAACAAAAAACAACAAAAATCAGAAACACACTTGTAAGGCAAGCATACATCAATGTCTCAATCACAATCAGTTAGGGTCAAAATGAGTAATAGAAATATGTTCCCTAATCCTGGTGAATGTTTTACAAGAAAAACAACAGCAAATAATAGGAGAACACCACAATGCTTGATATTCAACAAATCCAGAGGTGCGTTTTTTACAGATAGGGGAAATAAGCGAGAAAAGTTAGCCAATGTAGAAAATGTAGCTGTCTAAAAAACATGTGAATGCTTCGCTAGCTACAAAATGGTGCCCTCCAGACCAGACGACACTGTTCTGGATGGATGCCATTTTGTTTAGCAAAGCTAGCACTGTCAGATCACGCTACGTATCTAAAGATAGGAGCTTCTTTCCCTACGTAGCGCTAGGTAGAATTCTATTTTTCCTACCTTTAAAAAACGCACCTCAGGTATTAACTTAAGTATTCAAGCTTCTTTTCCTAACAGTCATTGCCTAATCAGTGTAATCAACATACATGTGCAAATTATCAACACTTGTAAGTAATATCCATTACATATATTACCAGAACAAGTCCAATCCCGATGGGTAATTTTTCATGTAAAAGTTCACTATTTTAACAAAGTTGTCTTCCAAACTCCATGAAAAATATTTCAAATTTTATTTATTTCATTTCTAACGCAATCAGCTGCTGAAAAAACATGGATTTCTAAATCATAGTATTTCATTACATGAAATATTTATAAATTGCAGTTTCATGTTTTTCAGTTTTATGTTTATCTGACAAAATGGTATTTTCAAAAACAAAATTGGGAACAAAACCATTATTTCAATATTTCATATTGTGTAACAGTATCTACAGGCTTACTGTTTATTCAAAAAAGTTTTTTTGGAATATTAGTGAAACCTTTAATTCTTGTCAAATAGATTTACACTTAGTTACTTAGTTACACACAATAAATACAACCATCACAACCTTGACTCAAGGAATCACTAATCCTTACCGTTATCAATTAACTTAGTCGTACCGTCCGTCACTTCAACTTCAAAATCATCCCCTTCCTTCTCCTCATTTTTCAAGTTCGTATAAAACTTCTTTCCATAATCCAACGTCTCCCATCTTCTGTAAGACTTTGATCTCCTCTTGCAACAACATCTCCTGATGATGCAAACCAGGACTAAAAACAGTATAACAAACACTCCAAAAGACACGCCCACAATTAGTTTAATATCAGCCCCTTTAATTGCCTTGCTTACTTTCTCAGTTAACGTATCACCCGTAGTTTCGGGTTTCGGCCTACTATTTAGGATTACATCATCCTTTACTTTCTGTTCATTGATCTTAATCTTCTGATCTTCCGGCAAGGAAGTTTGAGTGAAGGGTCCGTGAGATTCTTGTACAATCCAGATGGAGTCAAGAACTTCACCCGTAAGCACGGCAACTTGTTCCCAGAATAAATGAGTTGAATTGTACGCCTTTAATCGTCCGTAGCTATTGAAAGATTTATTATCCATTCTGAACGCAGACCATGTTTCTGAAATAAAAAAGAACATTCATTAACATCATCAATTTAAACATCCCATACTTTTCAACCAATACATAGTTCCCACATCTACAATATTTACCTCCCTTGTTCTTACCTGTTGGCCCATTTTGATAGGCAAAACTGATAAGCCCTTATAGGAGTAATTTCCAAATATGTGATAATTGAGAAAATACCAAGAGAAATTGCATGTGACAACCACTTTTTCTTCAACTTACTGAGCCAAATGCCCACATGAGCAAAAGTAATAAGTTATTTTTTATATATCAGTTTAGATTACATTATATTCCCCATAAACTTTAAGGAAATTTGCCTATCAAAATGGCCGACAATTCAGAACAAGGGAGGTAAATATTGTAGATGTGAGAACTATGTATTATCTGGTACATTGCGAATAGATTAATTGACATAGCAGATAAAATAACTTAAAACATGAATACATGTATACTCCATGGATTCCTTGAATACCTGATATAAATTGATGCAGAAATGCGATTTATTTTGGCTATTTTGAGAAGATGACCCCTACCCTTAAAATTGGGAATTTTTGTGCTTTAAACTTAGACATGGGGGAAAAAGTCTAGAAATTACAGAAAAAATTTAAGAATTAAAGTAAAGGTTGTAGTGATTCAAAAATCAACAATTGCTATTAATATAAACTGTTTGTGAGAGAAAAGCCTCTAACTTTGTCCATTTTTGTCTTAATTGAACCAAAACTTTATCTTCAGATTTATAGCGAATGTTTACAATCAAATTGGGAAAAAATTATACTTTTTGGAATTGGGAATATAGTTAAACAAAGGCAATAAAAACAGCTGGAAAAAACTCTGAGAAATAAACAAATTTTGTACACCAATTATATCACAATCAATACGCAACACTAAATATATAATAACAACTTACCTGTACAAGAGTTTTTGTGTTACACAAAAAAGGTATGATTTATGCACATTATCAACGAGTTTCAATAAATTTATAATTGTTACAGTTCAATGATAATACTACCTGGTAATAAAGTTAAATTTAGGTACATGCACTTTAATGGTCATACCAGTAAGTCAAAACAAACCATAACAGAAATGTACAATACAATTTACACTGCCATCCAAAAGTTTCTTCACACATGAATATTTTGAATTTCATTACTTTTTCTTACAGAATTTCGAATAAAACATGTATGACCATGAAGTAAAATTATTCATCCCACTTCTGTGATAGATAGTTAAGAATAAACAATTTGCACATCTCAGCAGCAGCATCAATCGGCCTGCATCCGAAACCAATATGTGCATAACTGATTGATCTGACACAGAAAATAAGATAATTTGTTTCAGTGCAAATTTATAAATACTTCTACAGAAAAACATTGCTGTGTTAAAAAGCATTTTCGATTTATTGCTTTCCAAACACATATGAAAATAAATTAATTGCAATGGGAAATTGTGTTTTGTAATAACTGCTTTCATTACTTGCTTGGAAATTTGCATCAAGAGTATTCTAAACATTTTTTAAAATAATTAACAAATATTGGCAGAAAAAAAACATAACTGTATTTTGTACAACCTTGCAGAAAATGTACACTTTTTCATACATTATCATAACCTGGAACATGACATTTTGAAATGTAAGATGGAAAACCGTCTGTCTGCATTGCAAGAAAGCCATTATATTCAATATATCCTGTACACAAGGCTTCAGAAATGTTTAGTTTAATGGTTATCTACATCAAAAAATTTCAACAAAAAGTATTACATGTGGATACCATGTAAATTCAAAGATGTACAATTATTCACTGAAATAATGACCTGAACCTAGGTAAGAGTATGAAATAGCATCAAAATGACAAAACCCTCTACAAACCGGAAACCACTGTAAACTGGAATTTTCGACCGGTCCTGAAGGAGTCCCGTTTAGGGAGGTTCCACTGTATTCATATTGTGTTAATTTGTTCATAATTTTTTTTAAAAACAAAACCTATGCAAACCGGAATTTTCAACCACTGGAATTTTCAAGCGGTCCTGAAGGAGTCCGGTGTAGGAAAGTTCAACATGTAAGTGGAAAAATATTAATAAATCTTTCACTTAATTCTCATACATCCCTGAACCATTCAGTAGTGTGATGATTTAGTGGTCTGTGTCCAGGAGCATCATGCCAGGAACCAAGCTTATTGGTAGTGGGAAGACGGGAACCAGGTCCGAGGTGATCCAGATGATATATACGACCAAACACGAAGACGCAACAGACGAACAAAACTGTAGTGAATTCTATCCTTAAGTATCAAGGCTGCAAGACACAGACACGAGGGTTTGTTGAGGCAAGTCACTCTTTGGGAATATATTTATCACTATAATATCTTACCATTTAATGTAGGATTCATCTCATCCACACCATGTTTGCTTCCTGCTGCTCCGGATATCAGCTGTACAGGGCCCCGGGAATTGGTATAGTTGTATGATAGTACCACGCCCTTGTACATCGGCCACAATCTCTCGTAGGAATGTTCATGGGCTTGTATCACTACATCGACACCTTGACGATAAAATAGGTCCTCCAAACTGCGAATGGATTATTTGATAGAAAGTATTAAGGATTTTGTAAAAGGAGCTATTCTGGGAGTAAGAATGATGATCAATTAAAATACCATGGCTGGGGTCAAAATCTCTGTGTGTGGGGTCAGAAACTGAATAAAATTCTGTTGGTGGTTTCCTTATTTTCGACTGTCGATCCTTCACACTTAGCGAGATTATTCTGGAATAGCCCTAACAGATATTACCCTAACATGCAGCATATGCTAGTAAATGTCACTCATGTTGTATTTAATACATCATATACATGTATTCCATGTTAACATATCATTCTATTTGTGAAATTTTACAGCTGATCACACAAGAAGGGAGAAATACAAGAAAACACGGATAATCAACAAGAAAAACAAGGACAAGCATTTTTTTTTTCTCAAGAGATGGCAATGCGCAGAACATTCAAAATACCATAACAAATGAAACCAGGGCTTATATTCACAAACTTTTTAAGACTGAATCTAAGACTTAGACTTTAAAATGGTAAATTTACATTTTGTTATTGTTACACAATTTATTTTGATGAAACATGGCAAAAGTGTAGAGTGAGTAAGAAGAAATATTCAAGGCAAAAATGTATCCGTTTAAATATACAGTCAATCTTGCTAATAAGACCATGTGTCTTATGCGACCATTTGCAGTAAGCGACCACTTAAATTTCCGCCTGAGCGTTTTTACTATATAAATAGTATCTATTAAGACTTTTCTATAACGCGACCAGCAACAGAATTAAACCAGTCCCGACAGGTACAAAGATATTTAAATAATCCATTAAACGACCACATGCACTTCATTTCACACCTGATTCACAACTGCATTCCCGCATTGTCCTTTAACAATTGAATAAAGACGTGATCAATGCGACCAGGTAATTACTCGGCGACACAGTTATAAGACAACATAAAATCGAGTGGGAATCTTAAATGTAAATGGATTACACAGCATATCGATCATAATTTCAACAGGAACCAAGTTCATCCAACGTCGTTGCTAAGCAACTCAAGTTCCTTGATGTCATTGAGGTTTTACATTACGATATCCCGAGTAGAAATATGCGAGGTGTACTTTTTTATGTCAACTCGTCTGCTTTTATCTTTACTTTAAAGATTGTTGTGCAGACAAACTTCTTATACTCACTAAGAAAATGAAAATGTCAGACAAAAACACATAGCATAATTTAACACTGGGTTCAAATGTGTAAACACTCACTTTGTTTCGTAAGTAATCCTTTTTAATAGACCCCATAAAATCATTGCCTTATAAAAAAAGTTTATTACTATCAGCCTATATTAATACACACATGAAATATAGTTTGAGTATTATTCCAGTCATAAGCTGTTAATACTTCGTCATTACTGAATTTATGATGTCAGGCCATCTGCAGATTTGTGTTACTGTGATGAGTACACTGTACAGTTATCTATTTATAGACTGAAAACTAGTATGTACCCGTCTAAATGTGTGTGTCTGTTGTTTGCATTTTAATTTCGCGTGTGTGATAAGAAAATTATTGAATTTTAAGCACGATGCATCTACACCTATTCAATGTACATGAGCTCTGTCACATTGGATAACTTATGGCGAATTTAAGAATGAGGTATTTGTGCATACTTAATGTTCTTTTGCCTAGTGAGCTCACAGAATGGTTTAAATTTACGAGCTTTGTTTCACAACTTAGATAAGTTTAAACGGAAAGAGGATGGTATTTATACGTTCTGATTGTTCAGTTGGACATTTATTTGTTCTTAACTTTTATTAAGTTTGTCGATATCTATTAAGAGACCACTTTATTAAGCGACCACTTTTTTACTTTCCCTTGGGTGGTCTCTTAATACAAGATTGACTGTATTGAAAACGAAATGCTTGTTAATTTAATTTTTGCAATTTTAAAGTCTAAGTCTGAGATTCAGTCTTAAAACGTTTGTGAATACAAGCCCAGGAAGTCACAGCACAGTATACAAAGGAAAGAGTTGGAGTTACTTCCTGGAGTTGATATTTATCTGAAAGTGGGCATTATCCATTAAAGTAAGGATGTTGGAAATAACTTTGAATAAGGAACATAAAATATCATATGTACCCAAGTCTGACTTTTGATTCTAACATTGTGCAGTCATCACCATCATTATTAGAACAATACATGGGTCTATGGCCAAATGCTACAATCCACGGTCTTGAATGTCGGTTGTTATTTGCTGCTTCGAGATCAGCCATTATCCACTGTCTTTGACTTTCAATGAACTGACCATTGGCAACAAAAAATACTTCTGTTGAATAACTGAAAATGGGAAGATAACAAAATATAGAAATGGTAATATAAAGGCTAGAGCACAATAGTGTTTATTCATAGACTAGAATGATAAAGTGAAACAAGTCAAGAATAAACACAATTTTCCTAGCAATGAAATTCATGTCAATAAATATCAATCCTAAATTATATCAAGCTCAAATTCATATAAATTTGAGAACATGAATAATGATTATTGTTACATTTTGGTGTGTGTGTGTCTATGAGGCGTTGGTGTTTTCAACAGTATTTTAGTGACACATACCAGTTAGTTGAACTAACAAACATTCTAAGGGTGTACAATCAAGAACTGGTCCTTTCTCCTGTGAATGACCATGTCACCACAGGAATCATAGCAGAGGTCAATGAAGTAAATGATTATCATCAAACTACTACAGAGAACAGACAGGCCTAATCAGAGGTTTAAACTCACAGACTGACTGACATTCAGTCAGCAAAACTTAACAAATTGTTGTCTGACCAAAATAAAGCATGTATCATATTTACTGGTTTTGAATACATGACGGTAGCTTGTCAACTTGCTAGACATTTTATCAGACACCTTGCAAAAGAAATGCGACATATTTGAAATGTCTGATATCTCACGACGGTTAAGCATTTTTTTGTCAAGCTTTGGTAAATCGAACAGGCAAACGAAGGGACTGTGTAGCTATACCTGAGAAAGTGTATAGGTCCTATATCGAAACTATACCACATCTTATGTAGGGGTATCGGCCAATCTGAGTTAGGCATAGAAAATCTGTATCTGTACTGATTGAAAGTTTCCGACTCAATCTCTGAAAAAAACACATAAATAAGTCACAAATTAAGACATACACTAATAATAATCATCGAAAGGATTTGACAAATTTCTAATTAAAAAATTATCATCCAGATGAAACCTGAAAAGTTGATACTAACAATTTACAAAAGATGTAATTTTCATGTTGTTGTTGACTATTCCTTATCAAATAATAACAATGAATACTACAAAAATATTTATGTACACATTTATATAGGCTTGATTGTGGTGAAAGCATTGAGATTAGTTAAAACAATTTTTAGTCTGTTCTTCTGGAACCACCAGGACTCCTATGTTATGAGGTGGTGTGGGTTTGGCCCAATGTCGGTTTGAACCCAAAAACATTACGGCCGAGTGCCTGGCATCGTATCCACCTCATTTCCATTCCCCAGCCAAGAAACTAAGAACACTATACCGCTTTGACAATAAATGATACCACTCATCAACCACACTAGCAATTTCACATATATATACAGTAATGACCATATTAATAATATGACCACCTCGAAATTAAGAACACAATTTTCAAGTTAATTTTCACTGTTTTGCTCTTTATTCAACCTCAATATTAAGACCAACTCAGTAATAAGACCAGTTTTCAAGGGTCCCAAAAGTGGTTATTATTGAGGTTTTACGGTATTTTCTACCAAGATCCAATTTTTTGAAAGAGATAAGAGAAAAAAAATTCACATCTTTGCTATCTTTTGTGAAGATTTACTATAACTAACAACTACCACAAAAAAAGCATAGAAATTGTGTACCAATCATGAAACCAGATAACAGGACGTAAAACATTGCGATATGGGAGTTTCACATGAATAAAGAATACCCAACATAATAAACATTATATTACCATGGTTACCCGGTGATACCATATATGGTACATGAGATGCTATCTCTTCAATCTGTCTCATGAATACATCACCAACCTGCAATTTGTTCAAAACAAACATACATTTATCTCAATTGGATCCGTTCATTGTACTTTTTTAGTTGACAATATTGTAAATATCTGAATTGCTGTGTAAGATTTTCAATACATTTTACAACCTGATGCAGGAGTAGTATCAACATTTCTCTACCTCCACTAACAGGAGAGGTTGTCCGATTGATACATTTGTTTTAAAACAAATGACGCTGCTGTATCTTCTGAAATTTCATTTCTGGGTATTAGTTGTCAAAGAGAGGTCAATCTTCACTTGTTACCATAAGAACACTGTCTTTATTGTTTATTGTAAATTCCGAAATATTTTACCACACTGTTGATTATTAAAGCCAGACGTATATTTTTAAATAATACCAGAATGATATTTATTCAACAGACATAATTTTTACCAGAATTGTGGTATTTAACAGACATAAATTTTACATTTAATTAGTCTACATTATGAGTATTTTACAACAACAAAATTTGACAAAAATTATGATTATTTTACATACATAAATTTAACCAGAATTATGATTATTATACATACATAAATTTAACCAGAATTATGATTACACTGCAACTCCATTATAACGAGATCGGGGGGGGGGGGGTCCAAGACTCATGATAGCGTTATATCTGACCGCTTTATAAATCTTTTTGCCTTGACTTAAAAGGTCTAGACATGTCACAGCTACTTTTTGTGATAGATTGAGAAATAGTTGACCGACACATCTAGTAGATCTATGTGAACAACAAGTGCTGTATTAATCGTAATAAGCGCATCTGGATATCGCAAACAGGTTTGCATTGTCATTATTTAGTTTATTGAGGATTAACACTGCTTTGTTCCATGATTGACATGCCCTACAGTCATTCATTCAGTTAAAAGAAATCTCACCTCCCCTCGTATTTTACTGGAAGAATAAAGTTTGCAAAGATTTCAGGATGATAGAATCATATGGCAAGGTTTGACACCACAATCAATTGACAGCATGTGAAGGTCACAAACCAATGAATCATACAGACAGAACAACAGAATAATCTCACATGCTATGATTCATGTACATGACCGACACAGCTGTTGCCACCTGACGTCATGTAACACAAATTAATTCAGTTGCCGAGGAAAAATGAAAACATCAATAAAAATAAAACAATATTCTCATATCTGTGTGGAATTAACAATAGACCTTTCATAACACAATCATTTATTGACTTATGAAGGGCATTCCTAAAAAAGCTTTGAAAAAAATGTGTTGGATTTACATGTAATGTATGTTGCTATCTCCACCTCTTTTTATATACATGTAAGTCCTTGATATATTTCTGGATTTTCCTTTTTATATTCTTCAGTGAATGATTCTTAATGCTGCGTATCTTAAATAAATGACTCCACTGTATAATGTATCAGCAATTCCTTACATTTTAAAAATCAAGGAAGAAAAGGAATCTTGAATAGTAACACCCAAAATCTTCACATTATATAACAAAATTAAACAGCCGGCAACAGGTGGACAACCTGGTGGACAACCTGTCAACTGACCAAGCTTACAGATATGTGTTGACAATCAATGCATAATTATACATGTCATTAAGTAACATAAGACCATCCTTAAATAAATGTTTGTTTGCAGTTAGGCCTAAAAAAGAAAATCTGTGTTTCGGGTAACCCGACCCTACCTGTCAAAAAATCCCGACCCTAGAGTTTTTTACGACCCTGGATAATTTTTTTTTTCGATTTTCAATTGTTTTCGAAAAAAAAAAATCCTAAACACAGATTATTTTTTTTGGCCTTACGCGACCAACTCAACCTTTTTTCTCAGTCTTTTAGCCATTACAGTGCTAAACTAAAATAAAAAATTTACCTACTTACCCGCTGTTAAATTCCTCGTCGCGTAACCCCAAACAAACAATTTTTTAAGGATGGCCTAAAGACCTACATGTTAGTTACTTACATTTTGATCTTTGTACATTCCATCATTGATTGTATCATACAAGTTATAGCCAAAATCTCCAATATGGAGTACAGCCGTGTATTTTCCTTTCAATGCTTCCAGTTGTAAGTTTGTCAAACTTTCGGAATGTACACCCAAATCACCATATACAAGGAACTCTGCTTGCCAATCCTGGAAGACATATAATCAGTCAAAATGATTATTTTGTTCGGTACACAGTAAAACCTAACATAAAGACCACCTCAATATTAAGACCAACTCAAAAGTAAGAACACAATTTTCAAGTTCATTTTCACAGTTTTGCTCTGAATTCAACCTCAATATTAAGACCAACTCAATATCAAGACCAGTTATCAAAGGTCCTTAGAGTGGTCTTACTATCAAGGTTTTTAATGTAAATGAAATCAGTGAAAAATAAGTCAATATACCATCTCAATTTTGCAGGGGAACAATTATGAATATTTGAGACTATAGGATTATTTCATAATACAGATGCATGACACAATCATGACATAATCAATTATGTCATGTACAACTAAAATACTTACTAAGCTACAAAGAAAGATTTCATATAATGCAAACAATAGATGGTTAGTGATGTTATGGTGTTTGATGCTAAATTTCTCCTTGTTTTTAAGTTACAATCAGCTGTCAGTTAACCTAACCCATTCTCCATAGTTTCCAACCAGCAAATCATTCTGCAAGCCACTGATAACTTTTTAACAATTAATACCAGGAAGACCAGTGACTAGAGATGTATATATTTAGTACATAGTTTATGCTAGCTTGAATATTTTAAGCATATTCAGTCAAATAAATCATTTTTATTTGTATTTGCGTATATTTAACGTCACCACAGGTTTCCCATATGGGCGACGCCTCCAAAAGAATGTTATTTTAACAATATTTTAGATTTTTGGAGGATAGTGCATAATACAGAAGATGCCCCAGTTCCAGAAACATCCCTGGTTCATCCCTGTAAAGCATCGTACACAGGACCTCGGTTTTTTATCTCTTCCGAAAGAGTGTTAGTACTGTTAGTGGTGGAGCAGGGGATCAAACCTGTGATCCCTGGATAGCTAGTCCAGCATGTTACCACTGGACCACGAAAATTCACTAATCCACAAGCTGGTCTAAAAATACCATATAACCTTATCCAAAGTTGCATGTTGTAAATGTCATCTAAAAGTGTCTGATTTTAATATACTCCTACTATTATAGGGATTGGTAAATGAGACACTAAGTATACACTGTCTGTCACATAAATACACCTTCAGTAGTAATGGAATCCACATTTTACAGAGGAAAACACAGTGCTGTATAATTATGTTCATAGAATAATATATATACAGTACATTCGTGAAGTTCTACATGATTTCACCATGGTAACAGCAACAGAAGAAATCATACAAATATTAAATCATGTATTCAAAATTTTCCTTTTAGTTTCATGAAATAGTGAATTTTCATTGCAAAGAATTGATTTCTTCAAGCACAGAAATATGAAATCTAAGAAACATTCAGAGTTCAACAGTACGATCAGTAATGAGAATTTTTGGCCAATCAGCGGATTTTTCGCTTTTTGATACCTGCTGGCATCATTTTCGGATCAATGTAAATCAGATGAGAATGTTCTGGGTGAAGCAGGGAGAAATGTGTGATGACCATATTTTTGTGACACAGCAATTTGTTTTACTTTTTACTATCCTGAATGTTTTGTACTACTATATTTAGACAGTGTATTCTGTTAGGTACAATATTCTGCTTTCTACTTTCTTTGCCATCATCATCCCAGTAAAATTAATTCCCTAGTTAGGATATTATTATACTGTATTGTCATAACCATCTTCCGTGGCCAAGTGGTTAAGGCATCTGCCTTGGGAGCGGAAGGTCGAAGGTTCGAATCCCGGTAGGGGTCTGTTCTGATATGGCCGGTTGGTTAGCCGCCAGCTAGTTAAATAATGGTTACAGTGCGCCTACATGCCTGGTGTCTGACATTAAGGGATAGGAATCGGGAAGTAAATGTGCTCAGAAAGGTCAGAAATGGCTGGCCCTTTAAGTAGGGGTGACACTATAATAAATAAACACTTCTTTACAAACCTGAGATGCTATGGGTGTTTTGAAATAAAATGGCCCACTGCTCACATCATTACTCATTGGCATGTAGTAGTATGTACTATCTTCTTTTAAGTTCTGTAAATAAGAGGCAATAGTTAAGCATAGAACAGATTTCCCCACATTTTAAATTCTGTAAAAACAAGAAATCTGCAGGTTGGTTAAGGAAACTTCTTACAGAAAGACTATCTAATCTTTAGGGATGCTTATTTGGTCTAAACATATGCGATACAAATTAATATAAATAAAGCTTTGTCACGAGTGAAGTCAGAAATTGTTAAAATTAGGCGGACTCTACTAGCACACTTAGTAAAAACTATTTATTTTTAGTCCAAGACAGGAAACAGACAACACATGGTTGCTATGGCTAATACGTGAGATTGTATATAAATAAGTAAATTTATGAGATTCCATAATAACACAGATACAATGAGCATCATGTAAAATGGCATGTAAGTTTTGATGGATAATAATTGCAACTTACAGTGAGTTTTGCTCTGTGAAGGAATGATGTTATGTTAGGATTCTGATACACCATAGCAATGGTTGTCCCCTCTACAGAATTTGAAGAATCCCAAGGTCCTGCTCCATAGTGAACATCAGCAGAACATTGGCCAGGGGTCGACCACATGACAACCATCTCACTAACAGTGTCTCCAAATGACAAATGTACTTGTTCTGGATGACAGATCACTGAAAATAAAAGGCAAAGCTACAGCATTCAATATGTTTTGTTAGATACCAATATTTGCACTAAGTCGCAATATGTCACCAATCCATAGCTTAGAAATATGGACGAATACCAAACCAAAATATTTAAGCATTTTATCTGCAGCAAAAATATTATCCAATTCTTTTCAACATATTTTATATCAAAAGTAATGGTAACTCTTAGGGGATATTATCTAATTCTTTTAAACATATTTTATATCAAAAGTAATGGTAACTCTTAGGGGATATTATCCAATTCTTTTCAACATATTTTATATCAAAAGTAATGGTAACTCTTAGGGGATATTATCTAATTCTTTTAAACATATTTTATATCAAAAGTAATGGTAACTCTTAGGGGATATTATCCAATTCTTTTCAACATATTTTATATCAAAAGTAATGGTAACTCTTAGGGGATATTATCCAATTCTTTTCAACATATTTTATATCAAAAGTAATGGTAACTCTTAGGGGATATTATCCAATTCTTTTAAACATATTTTATATCAAAAGTAATGGTAACTCTTAGGGGATATTATCTAATTCTTTTCAACATATTTTATATCAAAAGTAATGGTAACTCTTAGGGGATATTATCCAATTCTTTTAAACATATTTTATATCAAAAGTAATGGTAACTCTTAGGGGATATTATCTAATTCTTTTAAACATATTTTATATCAAAAGTAATGGTAACTCTTAGGGGATATTAATATCTAATTCTTTTAAACATATTTTATATCAAAAGTAATGGTAACTCTTTGGGGATATTAATATCTAATTCTTTTAAACATATTTTATATCAAAAGTAATGGTAACTCTTTGGGGATATTAATATCTAATTCTTTTAAACATATTTTATATCAAAAGTAATGGTAACTCTTAGGGGATATTATCCAATTCTTTTAAACATATTTTATATCAAAAGTAATGGTAACTCTTTGGGGATATTAATATCTAATTCTTTTAAACATATTTTATATCAAAAGTAAAGGTTACTCATGGCTAATGGGAAAGATGTTACATTAACAATTGTAACCCAAAGTAGTTCTGAAAACATACTAATATAGACATTTGCAGGAGCCGTTTCTTGACAACAATGTGTAGAGATACCATTCATTATGTAATTCTAGACAGTATAATGCTACCAACAAATCATTCAAGAAAGTAGGTATGGAATAAAACACATGACAAAACACATAATTTACAGCTCAACATATACGCAGCAAGTTCAACTACCTTCAACTAACTATATTACTGTAACATATTGCATAGACAGACACAGCTGACGTGAATTAAATATGAATGGAAAGTATCACATACTTGCCACTGTATCCAATTTGTTCAAATGAAAGTACCAATATACAATAGGTCAGTTAGTTCATATAGAGACAATGACTATAACACAATGTAATGCATTACGTGTGGCCAGAAAGTCTGCATCGACATAATTCAATGTTGGCATTAATGTATGAATTCATCAAATAATGTGGAAAGGTAACAGTTTGACATGACTGACTGGGTACATGAATTACACACATTGGTGAATTCTTTAGTACAATGGTACAAGCAAGCAGACTCCAGGGATGCAGCTGGTTATCATTTATACCATTCAATGTGACTTGAGTGGTAAGCCATGAAATAGTGGGAACAGTAAAAATATACGAATCAACAAATAATACTGCCCTGCATTCAGTAAAGGTGTTTGCGGCTAACGTTTGAAATTTGATTCCCTTTGTGCAGTGAATGCGATACGTTAGGCCAGGGATACAAAACAAAACAGTTTCATAACATAATATAAGCAACTTTTACTGATTGCAGGGCTGGTACATAGCAACCTTTATATATTGCATTTAACTTTAAGACCACTGAAAAACATGTCTTCTTACATTGTCCAGAAATACAACAATATTTATAAGGATGTCATTTTTGACAAAAAAAGAGAGGAAATCTTAAAAAAAACTCCATACACAAAAAGAATTACCATTTTTGCACATATCTGTCAAAAAACAGGAAATCAGTGAAAAGAGGATGATTCTCTCCCTTGTTTATATATACTGGGCTGTTTTATTATTTTTTACTTCAATTGGTCGAATATATTACCCAGACTGCAGTTCATTACATTTCAAAATAGGTATACACTATGACACATTTAACGGAAAAAAAGCAGTCATTGTGCATTAATAGAAAAGTAAATCAAGCTGTTCAAGTTGCACTTTCTGTTCTTTAAAAGCACATCGAAACGTACAAACAGGCATGGAATAGTCCGGAAAGTTCATACAACAGTTATATACTATCATACACTTTATACAACAGTATCAGTATCATTAGAATATTGCCACAATAACATATAATCTACAAGTTAGGACACAAAAAATAGTTTTATACCCTCAAAATTCGATATTCAGCCTCAGGAGGTCAATTTAGTTAAACAGCAAGTAGAATTAAATAGTTAATAAATAATAAATTTAAAATCTTCACACAATAGAATGGGGGGGGGGGGGGTGATAAAGAACAATCAGCTGTGCCGTAAAACTTCAGCAATGGGAGGGGGGGACAAATATCAATACAGACAATTAAATTCTTGACATGGATAAACTGAAACAGACGAACTACCAGCTGTTACAATGTGACATCTGCACTCCTGTCACATCTACAGCAACATAATCAACTCCATTTTTCCACAATTTTCCAATACTGAACGCACTGGTGGATGTACAATGGAGCGCATGTATTATATGGTGTGTGTATCAAAGAGTGAAGTGGCATGATTACTATCATTATAATGGTTGTTATGTATTATACGATCCTGATTGCCTAGGAATAATTGTTTGAAGTATTGTATACTAATGGTCTGTACTAGACTGAAACTAATTTACACAAAAATACATCCCTTCCAATACACATGTAGAATTGTCATATAAAGCTCTACTTTCAAGTTTTAGAATTCTTAATTATAGATAGACACTGTGAGTTCTTAAACAAGTAAAGGTTAAGTCTATCTTTTATACGCTTAATTGATGCAATAGCTTTCACTGTTACATAAGGATCTGTCAGTCACCAATAAATAAATTCCAAATATAGAGTTATTAACCTATCAATGTTTCGCACCAGGGGGATGAGGCTGCAAGGATACGCAGGACTTTAGACAGAAGACGATTCCCGGCAGGTGGGAATTTGACACGCCAAATGATTACGACTCCCGGGAAATAGACGAATTTGGCCGAATTTTTAATAGATTCCGGAAATAGACGAATTTGGTCGAATTTTTAATAGATTGCGGAAGTGAGGAATTTCAATGAATTTGCATCTCAAACTATGGGGAATTAGAAAAAATGCTTGACTCTAGCATAGAGAATTTGACCCAAAAAAGAATTGTCTGATTCCCCTGGAACTGTGAGTCTGTCACCCACCCCTGGGGCAAAATATTGATAGGTGCATTATATAATTTAGCATTGATGTCAATCTTACTAAAACACTACCAGCATTACTCATTTAATGTAATTTTAAACAGGTTGTTTTCCTATATAAAACAGACAATGAGTACTTGTCTTATAACATCTCATTCAAATGTTTTTTATCAAAATGATTACAATAATTAACAGGATACTTATTACAGGAACATCAAAGACAAACAATCAGATACAAAGGTATGGTGGAAACTAATTAAGAATATTTTTCTATGTGACAGGGTTGATTGCAATATATTGATGATCAACAGCACTGATTGTAAATGTGGTCAGTATACTTCAGGTATACGGTATAACAAATGAATGTTTCCAACCTCTACACATGGTCCAGCAGGCCTCTTTCTGTCCAATTTGGGAAAAAGACCCTAGATTAATTGACAAAATGTGCATCATAAAACTTGCCAATATTTGGGAAAACTTTAATTGCTTTAACTCCAATTTTATGGAATTTTCATAGCTAAAAGAACAGGCTTTTCAAATCTAAATTGTATATAAACTAGCTGAAGAACCAATCAGAAAATGCATAAATGCAGTGAAATGTTTCATTTAGCAAACAAACCAAGTGTTTGCAAAATATTAGACAAATTGTAATATGCATTAAGGAATAAGGCATCAACAATAAACACCTCTATACGAGTCCCGAGGCAGTCATTCTATAAACAGCAACAACAATAACAATTTCAATTCTGACAGTAATATACTGTGTCAGAAAATCCAATCAATGGAAATAACAACATTTTACTGCATTGGAAACATTATCATTTTATCACATACCACAGAGGCAAAATAAGGTAAAACTGAAGCAGTTTAAATGCTAATCATATGGTGGAGGATTTATGATATTGGAAGTCAATGTTATCAGATCCTATACCATCTGGTTTGCTACAGATTATAGATATATACAACATTTGTCACAATCCCAAGCTTAGATACTCCACAAATGTAGCTTTCTCATCCTTGTCAATAACAAAATGAATGCCATAGATATAATCAGGTATTTATAATTAACTATTATCAACAGATTACAAGGCTTTGCCTAATTTTTTCAGAGTACTAGCCCGTTTGGTCAAGTTGCTCAGCCAAACCACTAGCCGGGAGTCATTTTAATAACTTTTGTAACAATAATTCATAAGTAGAAGACAGTCACAATTAAGTGATACATTTTGTATAGAATTAGTTAAAATCATGGATGAAATTGTTTTTCTTAATTTCTGATGAAAGTATATTCACTAAAAGTAAGCGCTCGCCCATTCAGGCTAACACTCAATAATTTCTGCTAGACCAAAATCAAATTTACTAACCCCGGGCTTCGGGCTAGTGGGTCATCATGAAAACTGGATTACTTCAGTGTAGACATGTATAAGCTTAGCCTCCACAATTTGGAGGAGTCAAGAGAAGGAGTCAAGAGGAGTCAAGAGAAGGAGTCAAGAGAAGGAGTCAAGAGAAGGAGTCAAGAGGAGGAGTCAAGAGAAGGAGTCAAGAGGAGGAGTCAAGAGGAGGAGTCAAGAGAAGGAGTCAAGAGAAGGAGTCAAGAGAAGGAGTCAAGAGGAGGAGTCAAGAGAAGGAGTCAAGAGAAGGAGTCAAGAGGAGGAGTCAAGAGGAGGAGTCAAGAGAAGGAGTCAAGAGAAGGAGTCAAGAGGAGGAGTCAAGAGAAGGAGTCAAGAGGAGGAGTCAAGAGAAGGAGTCAAGAGAAGAGGTCAATATAAACTTCTGTAACAACTGACCTTATCAACTTTTAAAGTACATCAATCCTACAAAAACATTCAGTTCATCTCACATTCAATGAGTTAACATCATTCACATGCAAACAATGACCAATTTAACAGTGGATTAACTAGGATAAGTTTTTAGTCGTATCAAGAAACTGGACACTATATTATATCAATGGAATTGGAAAGCCTTTAAAGTAACACAGGGCTTAGTGAATCTGAATGCACATATAACCCTGAAATGGTAGAAGTAATTAACTGGTCAATGACTGTCCGTACTATTCAATTATCCAAGGGACAAGGAATGAAGGATATAAATACTATCAGTGACAATAAAATAGAAATGACCAAGACAACATGGTTGATATTCTGTTGAAATAAAATCAGAACCGGGGCCTGGTTGCTTGAATACCGGTATTATTCAAGTTTTTCAAACCAAGTCAGAAATTTTAATAGCATAAATAGAATTAATTTAAAAGGAAATTGATATATCCCAACTATTAAGGGATTCCTTAGAGACATCCATTCCAGGTAAATTGACACAACAGCACTTTATACACGTTTCATAATGACAATTATTTTAAACATAAACAACATGGTGAAAACAAATATAGCTTGTAAAGTGATATTATGTGTATACCAGTGCATTATATCTTCTAAGTCTCTGATTAAACAACAAATATTTGGTTTAGGCCATCTTTAAAAAATAATTTGTTTGGCATAACCATGGTGGGTGAACATGTGACTTTTTTGTTTACTACGCGGCACGAAAAGCTGGCAGATGATCACAAAACGGTATGTATTTTGGAAGCTTTTGTTAGAAATAGATCTCTGTACATTTGCCGGAATACGTGCCACAAAATTTAAGCAAGGCGAAATGTTCTCAGATTTGTTTTGTGGCACGCATTCCAGCAAATCTACAGAGTTCTCTGAGTGGATATGGGCAATGATGCAACCGGATTTTGGATGACCAGGTTTAAGGCTCTTAAAATCTGTTTCTAACAAACAAAAACTGCCGAACTATGTACTGTTTTGTGATCGGCCGCCAGCTTTTCGTGCCGCCTATAGTAAACAAAAAAGTCATGTGTTCACCAACCCTGATAATCTTGCCAGACAAAATTTAGGTAGGTAGATAATTATCTTTTTATTTTTTAAGTTCAAAACTCACACTAGTGTTAACTGTTAATATGCTGCTAAAAAAATCCCACTCACACCCCTCCATTTTTTTTAGTAGGGGCCATTTTCAGGGGTAGGTAGATTAATGCCAAATAAAACTATTTTCAGCGCAGCTGTACGAACATGGTTTTGCTATTTGCATATCAGTGTTTTGTAAACCAATCAAATCTTACGTTAACCACCAGGCAATTTCTCTTCAACGGAACAACGTTTGTTACCATGATGCGGATTGGTTAACCTTTCGATAAAGGGTATGTTACCTTACCGAAATCCACTTAATTTTGCTGAATTTACCAAAATCCATTTTGGATCTGGAGTAACCAGCAATCGTAACATCTCAGCATTTTTTCTATGCTGCACAACAAATCTTGACCTTCAAATTGCGCTGACCATTTTTTTGATGATATTTCTTGTTTCAATTAAGGGTCTCATATTGATGAATATATTGTAGTTTCGTAGAACCAGGAAAAATCCTTTATAAACGATCAAAAATAAATAAAGTCCATTCAAGTCAGACATCATAGGAATAGTCAGGTCTCAGGGTACAATAAACTTACATATTTTGAACAATAGCCTAAATGACTGGTATGACTGAACATAGAAGAATTTGACATTTTATCAGAACCATTAACTCAAGCTAATGAGACCAGAAATTATAGGCTGGCAATGCATGAGCATGCATGGAAGTACTATATTTCATGTATAGTAGGGCTAGTAATAATCCAGTACATTGTATATAGGGGAAAAGTAGTGCCAAATACTGTGGTGCTTGCCTATAAATCGATGAAACACTTTCTAGACCACTTATGGACATAAAAGAGTATTAGATTTAGAACAACTATAAGATACTGATCTTTTGGGAAAATGACGAACACACTCTCAAGTTTTCATAATTTGAACATAATACTCGCTATTTGATAGGCACTATGGAAGTAACTATCTAATTAGTCATGTGAAATGATTTCAACAAATTTGAGAATTCGAATTAAAACACTTCATAAACAAGATGGCCCACAATCGTTCACCAGAGCAGTACCACTGCTCAAGATGACCAACAACCGCTCACCAGAGTACCACTGCTCAATATGGCCCACAATCGCTCACCAGAGTACCACTGCTCAATATGGCCCAATATTACTCACCAGAGTACCACTGCTCAATATGGCCCACGATCGCTCACCAGAGTACCACTGCTCAATATGACCTGATGGTACACATTTACATTGTTTACAATAACAATGTTTTCTTAAGATTTTACAGTGACCTGGTTTTGGACCCAAGTGACCATGTTTCAAACTTAGCCTAGATTTCATAGAGACACACATTCTGACTAAGTTTCATTTTCTTTTTTGTCAGCATTGCATTGTAGCTCTGCTACAGACCTAGTATTATGTACGAACAAAATTTTGTAAAATATAGCAACCATGCGCCTTGTAGTACATTTTGATGCAAGGTCGCAATATTGTACCATTCATGATGTCAGAAACAGAACCAATGATGTATTCTGGTTAACCAGGGATTGTAAGTCATTCAAGGAAACTCAATATATCAATCTGATCAGACATCTAATGCTTGCCAATGCATAGCCTGAATAAATAATTAAATGCTGGCAGCTGAGGTATAAATATAGACAGCCAACATTTTACTGTTTAAGTCTCTAGCACCTAACTATTAGAAGTCTGTGAGTTATCCCAAGCAACTTTTTTTACATTTCACTTGAAGTTAAAATATGAAAGTCGGGCCATGAATAATACATGTGGTTTAATGAGTTATGTAGTTTGCTTTCTTCAGTGTGAGCACGTTTCCAAAAATAGTCTGTTTTTGTTGCTACGGAACCAAATTATTACAAGTACAAGGACATGTTAACCACCTAATCAATTTTTTTCGGACATGTATTTTAAGACAGCACATTCAAGCTTGTCAAATTCTGTATCTACATTTATAAATTATCAACTTATGTATACATTTCTTCATGTTTGGTGTACATGAATAAAAAAAACACCATGTGCTTTGTAATCTCAGCAGTTCCATTTAACCCAGGAGTTGACCCTTTGACGCCTAGAATTTCCAAATTTAATAGCTACATTTTGACCCTAAGGATTCTGACTGAAGGGTAAAAAATTCCCTGAATTATACGTAATTTGACAATAAAATGGAAAATTTGGGTCAAAACATTATCATAATGACCTTTGAGATTCAGCACCTAGTGGAACCCCTGAATTGAATATTTAGTCCAAAATGTGCAAACATAAAACCATCAACAGTCTTTAATATTAGTACTAGTCAATAGTTTGTCTGCCAGATTCTCTAATACTCTATCAGGGCCACATTATGATAACCAAGCTTCTAATTAGGCTATTTCCAGACAGATTTTTTTCAGAATGATTTTTAGGAGATTCTACATTCAATGTGGGATAAAAGATATTTTGTGTCATTGGGAATATAACCCAATAATGCCCACATAAAAGAGTCAAAATGAGTATATCAAGTGTATTAACTGAGTATATCTATTATATCAAGTGTATTAACTGAGTATATCTATTATATCAATGAGTATATCAAGTGTATTAACTGAGTATATCTATTATATCAATGAGTATATCAAGTGTATTAACTGAGTATATCTATTATATCAATGAGTATATCAAGTGTATTAACTGAGTATATCTATTATATCAATGAGTATATCAAGTGTATTAACTGAGTATATCTATTATATCAATGAGTATATCAAGTGTATTAACTGAGTATATCTATTATATCAATGAGTATATCAAGTGTATTAACTGAGTATATCTATTATATCAATGAGTATATCAAGTGTATTAACTGAGTATATCTATTATATCAATGAGTATATCAAGTGTATTAACTGAGTATATCTATTATATCAATGAGTATATCAAGTGTATTAACTGAGTATATCTATTATATCAATGAGTATAATAAGTGTATTAACTGAGTATATCTATTATATCAATGAGTATATCAAGTGTATTAACTGAGTATATCTATTATATCAATGAGTATATCAAGTGTATTAACTGAGTATATCTATTATATCAATGAGTATATCAAGTGTATTAACTGAGTATATCTATTATATCAATGAGTATATCAAGTGTATTAACTGAGTATATCTATTATATCAAGTGTATTAACTGAGTATATCTATTATATCAATGAGTATATCAAGTGTATTAACTGAGTATATCTATTATATCAATGAGTATATCAAGTGTATTAACTGAGTATATCTATTATATCAATGAGTATATCAGGTGTATTAACTGAGTATATCTATTATTATATCAATGAGTATAACAAGTGTATTAACTGAGTATATCTATTATATCAAGATCCATTGCAGTCTCAAGTAAAGATATATATATACAATAGCTCAGAAGTCTCTATGCATTATAAGTAAAGATATATGCAACAGCTTGTGAATGTCATCATATTTTATACCATTATATGTAACCACACATGTACATTTACACAAGTGTAACAGGTGGAGATGTTCACAAGAATACTGGTATGATTCATAAATCTATACCTACTTGATACGCAGATGCGGCAGCTCCATTAAACTAAATAAACTGTTTGGTTACATAAAAACCTACTTAAATAATATACAGTGATTTTTTTGGTAAATATTACTGCCTAATATAGGCTGTTTCCCTTATCAAAAAGTGTTAATTTCACCCTCAAAAAATCATCACTTTTTCCCTTTGTTCATTCCTCCCCCTCTGACTGAATGCTTGGTATGTATTGTCACTTGTGACCACTTTTTATCGCCTGAAGAATCGAAATTTCATCTGACTAAACGACGTTCGTATAGCCTTACCAACAACTGGGTAAACACAAAAAACAACCAAGACATTATAGCTGTTATATAAACTTGATGACTAAGAACTGCGGCTCAAAAAGTCAACGTCTCTCAATCGGAGTCAATCCAGAAACAAGATGACGCGGACATCGCCCTTTTTAAGACAATTTTTCTCGGAAGAAATCTCACTGCTTGTGATTTTATATTGTATGATTCTTTAAACAAAATCAGGAGACTCCAGCAACAACGTAAAAACTAATATATTACACACAGACATATCTTTTTTTTCATTTCTAGGGAATTGGCAGGGCCGTTTGAGCAGGGAAATAGCACCAGAATGCATCTTAAGGAAGATTTCCTGGCTAGAGTAGTATATATTAAAATCTGCATAAAGTCAAAGCGTCAAAAATTGCCCTAAACACAAATTTAAGATGAAATGAAACACGGAAATCAAAACAAAATTTTAACAATAACATCAAATAATTCTATTTTTTTACAAAGTGAAAGTAATCGCAAACATTGGAAATCAAGTAAACATATATGGGGAAATAAGAACTTCTATTACATAGTATTTACCTTTATCCGAATCAATGCTACATCTGCATGCAGTTATCATCAACAGCAAGGAAAATAGTGACAATGTATTCCTCATATTCATAACTGTTTAAATGAAAGCTGTCAAATATCTGAAATCTCGTTCGGATACACGATGTAGTAAACCTCAAATGTTATTCCAAAAAAAAGATATAACTATTGCATCAAATACGTGAACACATCGAATCGCTATCGGCGAGACTAGTGTTGAGTTGACGACTGAAATGAGCTG
This sequence comes from Mactromeris polynyma, assembly GCA_032209605.1. Lineage (NCBI taxonomy): Eukaryota > Metazoa > Mollusca > Bivalvia > Venerida > Mactridae > Mactromeris > Mactromeris polynyma. The sequence continues at coordinate 2,422,912 of JASFXZ010000042.1, forward strand.
CAAAAGTGCAATAAGTGACAGAATCACTTCGTCTGTTACAGTCAACTACACAACAATGAACATCGGAGTACCTCTACCGTCAGTTACACGCTACATAACAGAGCAATTCCGAAATCATGATCACTGGATTCTGGTTTCCGACGTACTTTTCGCGCTGTCATATAAAATTAGTATTACTAACGCAGGTACCAGGCTATTTTAAACAAGTGTAAACAACGGCGCTTTCGCAGTTTTGTCCGTATAAACGGAATGTGTTATTTACGTAACTGTTTTGTATTGCTTCGTTTTTATTGTCTCATTGCGCAATTAATTATGCAATTACCTCAAGTACTATTTTCAAAATTGTAAATTGCTTAATTTCATACACTTTTGATTACAGGCCCGGTTCCACCGGGTCGGGGGGGGGGGGGGGGGGCAAGGGGCTCCTAGACTTTTCGACCCCTAGACAATTGACCCCACGACACTTCGACCCCTAAGACAATTCGACCACTGACAGACATCTCGGCCCCTCATTTGTATTAGACTTTTTCGACCCCTGATTTATGTATATAACACAGAACTTTTATGTTTTATGGATGATAGACATATTGTTTGTGATTATGCATTTGTATTTTCTTATCATGTAAATAAGGTTTTTGCTTCAAAAGCTTATTGGTATTTTTGTAGTTTTTAGATTTATGTCGAATAGTTGCCCGCCCCATTCAGTGAACATATCACTATCCTTGCTTATCCTCTGTATTAATGGACGCGTTTTTATCGGTGGTGAAACAAACTGTTTTTGTTATTTTTTTGTTTTGTTTTGTGGTTATTGAAATGTGTGTGCTTAAAGGATAATGATCGATGTATATATATATGTAATAACATAATATGAATAAAAAGAAAAATAGGAGTTCCTTCGTGATATCACACACCTATCCATATATCCTTATCCATGCGTTATAGTTTATTTTGTTTGTTTTGTATTGCAGGTTTCACTGATTATGTACACGTGGCAATGGTTTATTATAACGATATGTATAAGTCTAAATCTGTTTTGTTCTTGCATTCTCACACCATTATCTCGACTTGCTAATTGAAGTGGTGCGAATATGCTCGGATTAATTGTTCATACATATGATCACGGACCTATTTCCGTGATCCGTGATTCGATTGATCTGATAATCCAAAATAAGGTGCTAATATATATAATGTACATCAGTGGGTTTGTAAGTATGTACGATTGTGCAATTTAACTCATTTATTTCCCAGTATATTTATAGCTTTTAAAAAATAAACTGATTCTGACCTTATGCATGGATATACTACAATGATACTAAGCAGAATATACTAATGTCAAATAAATATGTGATCAATATACACAAGTAGTCAACTGTGAAAATGTGCTAATAGACGTCATGAGGATCAGGTTAATTTTTACAAGCTATACGTGAACTAATAAGTAATGTTGATTTTGTAATATACTGTACTACCAGTTTCGTTCATTTCGTTACTATGTATCATTTCATTACATTGTACCATTTCGTATAATACTCTTTAGTAAGGGAGTTAATAAATGTTGTAGTTCCGCCATGGTTGTCTTTGTTTATCATAATATTACATGGTGTCAGAATCTGACGAATCCAAGCCCATCTGATGAAAAGGAGATGTAAGAATTAATGAAGATTGAAGTATAAACATTAATTTACGGATTTGTGTTATTAGTTAGATGGCGTCGTACGGAATAAGACCGCTTCAACAGTTTAATCCGACAGAATCTGGTGCGCCCGAATGGGAATTGTACAAGAGGGATTTTCTGATACATATCGATGCTCTGGGGCTGGACGATAAGCCAGGTAGGAGGAAAGTTGGTGTATTATTGTCGAATCTTGGAAGAGACTGTGTTAAGATATATGATGCTTTCGAGTGGGAAGCCGCAGTTGACGCAGACGAGGAACACGGAATCGTTGGACGTCTGGCTGAAAACAAATATGATTTGGAGACTGTATTCAAAAAGTTTGATAGACATTTCGGGGTGCATAACTATAGAAACATTAAGCGTCAAGAGTTCTTAAATACGAAACGTAGTAATATGTCAATTATGGACTATATCTCGGAACTGAAACGAAAGGCAGAATACTGCCAGTACGGTGAACAGAAAGAAGGTCTTATCTGTGACATGATAATCAATGGAATTAATGACAAGAAATGTTCAGAGAAATTAATGGAAATTCCCGCCGACCAATTAACTCTGGATAGAGTTATCAGTTTGTGCCGTCAAGTTGAGCTTACGTCAGCTCATTTAAAGACTTTGGCCGTTTGGGTGCAGAGTGTGCAGATGTGAATGTTGCACGTAACCATGGCAACAATTATAATAACCGACAGAGGTTCACAGGAAATCGTGACACGCCACCGTGTAGGAAGTGTTGTCGTCGTCACTCTCCTAGAAACTGCCCAGCTTACAACAGACAGTGTGATGCATGTGGTCTCCGTGGACATTTTAAGGCATCGACCCTATGCAGGTTAAATAACACCTACAGTAATCGTGGATCTCGTGCTCGAGGAAGACCCAATTATAATCGCGGACGTGGTAGTTACCGTGGTAGGAACTATAATTATAATAATAGACAAGTACATTATACGGATATGGATGGTGAGTCGGTTGAAAATGAGAATTTAGGTGAAATGTTTGAACAGTGCGTCAATGTACAGGATGTATTTTCAACTAAGACTAGTGGTAGAAATGATCCAGACTGGAATGTTAACTTTGAGGTAGGCAGTGCGAAATTGGTTCTAGAAATTGACAGTGGTGCTATGTGTAACGTGTTGTCGATGGAAACCGCTAAACGGTTTGAGAAGTTATCCAGGATTTCCAGTAGTGACTTGATCATAAATGGTGTTAGTGGAAAACAAATTAAATCATCAGGTAAAATTACGTTACCATGCAACTACAAAGGCCTGAAACGAGACATTAAGTTTCAAGTGATAGACACTCCCAGAAATGTAAACTTACTTGGTCGTGAAGATTCGGTGAACTTTGGGCTTATAGCAAGAGTAAATGCTGTTGAGATCAGTACAGAGAACCTACTTAGTAATTTCAATGACGTAGTTAATGATGAAATTGGGTGTTTACCAGGTGAATATGAAATTAAGGTAGATAGTACAGTATCACCTGTAGTTCATGCACCAAGGCCAGTGCCAGTTGCTATTCGTGAACAGTTGAAAAGCGAGCTTTCGCAGTTGGAACGCAGTGGTATTATTGTGAAGGTTACAGAACCTACCGAATGGGTGAACAGTATGGTATGTGTTAGGAAGAAAAGTGGCCGAATTCGTGTATGTATTGATCCGAGAGATCTAAATAAAGCAATCATGCGTGAACACTATCCAATGAACAGTATTGATGATGTGGCTACTCGTTTACATGGTAGCAAATTCTTTACAACATTAGATGCGAACATGGGATACTATCAAATTAAGTTGACAGAGAAAAGCTCAAACTTAACTACATTCAATACGCCATTTGGCAGATATAAATACCTACGTATGCCAATGGGGATCAAATGTGCTAGTGAGATTTTTCAGCGGGAAATGCAAACATGCTTCGGGATTATGGAAGGTGCTGAAGTCATTGTAGATGACATATTGGTCCATGGGAAAACGTTGGATGAACATAACGCAAGACTAAAGAGGGTTCTTCAGAAAGCAAGGGAGATAAATCTGAAACTGAACAAGGGAAAGTGCATATTTGCGAAGCCGGAAGTTAATTATGTAGGTCACAAGTTAACCGGTGAAGGAGTTATGCCTACGGATCAGAGAATATCCGCGATAGTGAACATGAGAGATCCTGAAAATCACAGTGAATTAGAAACAGTTTTGGGTATGTTATCATACGTGTCGAAATTTATACCAGGACTCAGTGAACTGAATGCTCCGTTGCGTGATTTACGGAAAGATGATCAGTGGAATTGGAATGCCGATGAAAAACAAGCATTCGCGAATATTAAAAATGTGCTAACTTCTAACAAAGTGTTGAAATACTATGATGTTCATAAACCAGTGAAACTAACAGTAGATGCGTCGATGAGAGGACTTGGGGCCGCGATTATTCAGAAAAATGGTGTAGTGGCGTATGCTTCACGCGCATTGACACCAGCCGAACAAAGATACGCGCAAATCGAAAAAGAAATGTTAGCAGTAGTATTTGGATGTGAACGGTTTCACAAACTGATCTATGGGAAAGATGATGTGACAGTCGAGTCAGACCATAAGCCACTAGAGAGTATCATGAAGAAACCAATCCGCACAGCTCCTATGCGTATACAGCGAATGATGCTCAAATTACAGCCGTATGAATTAACGCTTGTTCATAGTAAAGGTAAAGACGTTGGTTTAGCGGACTGTCTTAGTAGACTGCCGTTAGAAGGGACAATTAATCAGTCCATTGACGATGAACTAATGGTGCTTACAGTCGACACCTTGTCCTGCAGTAATCACGAGAAAATTGCGCAAGCTACGATGAAAGATGATCAGTTTCAAATTCTAAAGCAAGTGATCAGTGCAGGATGGCCGGAGATGAAAGGTGGATTGCCAGTAGAGGTAATGCCATTTTGGGACTACCGAGATGAGTTGTCAGTGTATAATGGAGTAATTTACCGGGGTGAGAAAGTGTGTATTCCTGTTGACTTGCGTTCTGAAACATTGAAAGTTATTCACAATTCACATTTGGGTGTAGTGAATTGCAGGAAACGTGCTAGAGAATTAGTATTTTGGCCAGGTATGAGTAAACAGATTGAAGATGTAGTCAGCAAGTGCAGTGCATGTTTGACATATAGAAACAAACCAGCTAAAGAGCCAATGATCATGCATGAAGTACCACAGCTTCCGTGGAGTAAGGTTGGAACCGATTTGTTCGAATTAGAAGGCAATCATTATTTGATTATGGTAGACTATTATTCTAACTTCATAGAAGTCGCTCCTCTACAACGTGACACGCGTACAAGTGTTGTAATCAATCAAATGAAGCAGAACATTGCTAGGTATGGAATTATGGACACGCTAATAAGTGACAATGGTCCACAGTTTACCAGCGCAGAATTTAAAGATTTTGCTATGAAATATAACATCAATCATATTACGTCGTCACCATTACATCAACAAAGTAACGGTTTGGCTGAAAAAGCAGTACAAACTGTGAAAGACATGATAAGAAAGTGCAGAGACTCAGGTGATGATATCTATCTCAGCTTATTAGAGTTACGGAATACACCGAGGGACACTGAAATAGGGTCGCCAATGCAAAGGTTAATGGGACGTCGTGGGAAGACACTCATTCCAATCACACAAATATTGAGAAAACCTATGTCTTCAGACACAGAAAAAGTTCAGTCAAGCCTGACTGAATTTCGTGAGAAGCAGAAATTTTATTATGATAAGAATACCAAAGTGAGACATGATTTAAAGCCGGATGATGCTGTCAGGATTCACACTCCAAAAGGATGGAAACCAGCCGAATATGTGGAGAAATCGACATATCCTCGTTCATATATAGTCAAAGCCGGGGATAGTGGTCGAGAGTACAGACGAAATTCCAAAATGCTGATAAGTACAAGGGAGAAACCTCATATTATAACAGCTAGAGACATTCCATCTACTCAGCTGATACGGTCTGATATGTCTGAACATGTTAAAGTCGACAAGAATGTGTTACCATCAAGGGAAGTAACTCCTCAAGATAAACCAAATCAACCACCAGTGGTTCAAGAATCCACAAGTCAGTCATGTGTTAGTAAATCGAGGTTCGGTAGAGAAATCAGAAGACCAAAACACCTGCAAGATTTCGTGTAAAATCCAGTGTTAAGTGCATGGGCATAATAATCCCTATATGCATAATGTTAATTGGCTAAGAAGTCATACTGTATATAGTTATTCATCCATAACAGAATTTGAACACTATAGACATTTCCGTGTATTCAAGTTACAGAACAAACCAAATAGACATTTCCGTATATTCAAGTTGAAGAACAAACAGACACTTATATATATTCATGTACTTGAACTGTTTAAAATATTGAATTGTATGACACTCAAATTATAGGACAATGTGTTCATTTTTTTATGACAATATATGAAGACAAATATGCTAAGCTTTAAACTTGTGTTTAACATATTTCAGGAACAGTTCACAAGAATATACAGACATTGTTTAATTGATTGTTGAATTATCAGGACAGTGCTTATTTGCTTGTTAAATCATTCAGTTTAAGAAGTGTTGTGATTTATCTAGTCATGTGTTTAAACTTCAGTATTATTAATGTAAACCATACATTGTTTGAAATATGTTTTTTTTTAAAGAAAAGAGGATGTAATATACTGTACTACCAGTTTCGTTCATTTCGTTACTATGTATCATTTCATTACATTGTACCATTTCGTATAATACTCTTTAGTAAGGGAGTTAATAAATGTTGTAGTTCCGCCATGGTTGTCTTTGTTTATCATAATATTACAGATTTGACGAGGAAGAATTTGTATCAATAAATAATTTATTAATCAAAATATAACTGCAAAACATAATTAAACAAGACACCAACTACATACACCAAATATAAACTAACAAGATAATTATATTCAACAATATAAATTAAATATGAACACACATGAAAACTGTTCATTGAAATAGATATATATTTTACACAGTATACAACTCCGAGACTTCACTCAAAAAGTCCCCGTGAAGAATCTGGTGGTTGTCATATGGAATATTAATAATATGTGTTTAAACAATCTCGAAAAGGATTTTATATACTTGTTATACAAGTGTTATGTTTTTAATTATATAACAACAAAATCACATCGTTTTTAATCGAAATATAAATTTATAAAACAATATATAAAACAACAAACTCAAACTCAATTGTTATGTTTTTCATTTATTACAATAAAATCACATCGTTATTAAACAAAATAATTTCTATTTATGTATATATAATTAATTTCAATTAACTATCATAAAGTAGGAGTCGAAACGTCTTGAAATCAGGGGTCGAAATGGCAAGGGGTCGAAAAGTCTTGATACCGGCCAAGGGGGCATTGCCCCCCCCCCCCAGTCAGCTGTGGAGTGACCTTCTTCTATACTACCAGTATAGCCGAAGCAAGTGCCATACAATTTGGCCCCCTGTTGTGCTCATTGGCCTTGAGACCGTTTATAAGAATCGTATGCTCACTCTACATCAGCCAGGCGCTTTCAATTTCCGTATCATGCATATATAATCACAGAACATCATACGTAACAGAGATCTGACGTGGTGGTGTTTTCCCTGGAACACACGATGTACGTGTCCCTGGTTTTACTGATAAAAAATTGATGGGGAGTTGAGAAAATTTGACACCTGATTTTAACTCAACTGAATTCATTAAAGTTTTCTTAAAATAATTTTAATCAATTCACTAATTTTATTTTCCCCCGAATAAGCCTCCTTTCATATTAATTTTCACATTTTCTTTAAAATCTTTTTAAAAAGAACTATCATGTTATACTAGTAAAGGTACAATAATGATATAATGACTTTAATTTTCCGCTGCTGCGCAGACGTCATCAAAATTAATGTTGTTTAAATGTTTCAACCAGTCACAATAACTGTTCATGACTAGTGTACGGTTCTTTTGTTTTCAAAAACTTTGCCTTTGGGGGGCATGTTATGTCGTCTGTCAATTGTGGTCTGTCAATTTTGGTAACGATGAGTCGTCAACAAGTGGACATTGGTAAAAGATATTAGTACTTGTACGAATAGGTCGTTTTGCATTTTTAACAAGAGAATACTAGTGGAATTCTCATGAATGAGTCCTCGAATTTTAGACCCCGGAATGCACCAGAAGCAACCCTTTCATACCTATATTGTAAAAAAATTCCGGCGGTTTATATGTCCGTGTTTAAACTAAGAATTAAACCTTGGAGAGTTTGTTGTGTTTGTTGTTATGTGGCACTCTGTATTCAATGAATGTGAAATGTATTGTTGCTAATGCTACCATATTCGGGCCTTATACAGAATCTGCAAATAAACTTGAAACTTGTTGCTATACATATATTTGTGTTGATTACTCTGTTTTCACTTCTGGTTTTGATTCCTGGGTGGGGCAAGTTATGCTATTCCATGATATTTGGCTACATATGGTCATTTGTCCTCAATCATTGATTTATATGGAGAAGTTGTCAGCTTACGTAAGGTCAACTTAGTACTGGTCAGGGTTGGCAAGCAATTATCAAGGGCGGGTTTTCCCGGAGGGAAGACCATCCCGGTCAATACCCTCTGAAGTGGGCAATACTGAGTAAATTTATGCCGGTCAAAATCTGTCTAATTTCAAGTAATGAGAAAGTTTGGTAGAATGAACAACAACTTTTAGTACACATGAACTTAAATGCCACATATATCTATGTGGAAATAAGTCGACGAGCTGTCGATGAAGAATCTGCGTATATTTTAAAATAGTTGAGTGAAGTTGGCGCGGCAATCATACATCGTACGTCAACATTGAATACAGACCAAGCACTGACATCGTTATTCGACTTATATTTTTGGATACGTATCTTAAATCGAACCCAGAGCTAGCACTGACATCAACATTCGAAATGAGCCGCGGAACATATATATCTGGAGTCGTTTAACGAGCCAGCTCGCACATCGTTATTCGAGTTTTTCTACATATTTGTAAACAGACCTTGTAGCGAACCCAGAGCTAGCACAGACATCAACATTCGAACATTACCGAGTCGAATACATATCTGAAGTCGAATAACGAGCCAGCTCGTACATAGTTATTCGAGTTTTCTAAATATTTGAATGCATACCTAGTAGCAAATCCAGAGGTAGCATTGACATCAACATTCGAAAAGTGTCCGCGGTTTACGAGGGACGAGCTGGCTCGCTACTCATCTCCATATATGTATTCGCCGCGGTCAAGTTCGAATGTTGATGTCAGTGACGTCATTTTATTTTTTAAATGTGTAACGTTCTTTAGGACCTCATAACAACAAAACGGGATGGATATTTGAAAATAAGGGAGGTTTCCTGAAAGAGCAAAGCATACACTGTAAGAATATGTAACAAAGTAAAAATGTGAAATTTGACCATCAGGTTGCATCATTTAACCCGTTTTTGCTTGATCCTTTTTGCCTAAGAACAGTAGGAAATATTTATCTTTTACTGTCTTTGTTTTGAAAAGGTGGTCAGTCATGTCGCTAAGGAGATAGCTCTGTGTTAGAACGTTTAGCGGTTCAGTGTGAGGTTAGCTGGCTGTTAAATTGATTCAACCTTCCAGTATTTTTATTGGTGTCCAGTTCTACAAGGCTGTACAACGATGTAGGGTTATCATTTCTATTTATGTTTTTAGATGTTTGTTAAGTTCCCCTTTCCAGATGTGCAATTATTTTACTTGATAAAATATTCACGTTATTTTCCCCCCTTTCCGGCATATTATTGCTGACTTTCTTGACTTGTACCGTAATGTATTCCATTCATTGAATTTCACCCATTACTGTCTCCCTAAATTCTCCTTAGTTGTTCTTTATGGTCGACCAGACCATTCTTTGCCCCACTATTCAAGTACATGCTTACCATTGCACCTCCTCAGTGCCTTATGTTTTTGTAGACTGTAGTATTCCCGGTGTCTGTATGGGGAGGTATTGTGTATGTGGGATTCCCTGCAACATCATAATTTCTCTTCCAATTTCATTCATTGCGCCTATGTTCCCTTACGTGTGTACCATCGAGACTCCTCAAATGCCTTATGTTTTATGGATTGTTGTATTCCCGGAGGTCTGTATGGGAAGGCACTGTCTTATGTACGTGGCGTTCTCTGTAGCAACTTATTCTCTCTCTTTTAACATGAAAAGTGAATTTTTGATAGTCTTCCTTTAAGTAATACAATCTTACTGCTTTAGTATAGTTACATGAAAGCCAGGGGTGTTGCCGTATAAGATACTAGGTAATTACACGAGGGTAGTGGTTTTGTCCAAACAGCTTGAAAATTACATTTTTGCCATGACCTTGTTACACTCGATGTTAAGTAAGTTAAACTCAAACACTCGTGACATAACCAAGATGTTGATGGTGACTATTGCAGTTTGAACCGGTCACGTTTCTGTGTGAACGAGATGTCTGTATTTCGGAAGTAGATGGTCAATCTAATTGAAGATGTATGCCATATTTATCTTGTACATAAATTAAGACTAAATGCACAATGACTGAAACATCGCAACTAGATAGTCAATATAATGGAATATGTCTGTCATATTTATATTGTATATGAATTAAGATTATATGCACAATGACTGAAATATCGCAACTAGATGGCCAATATAATGGAATATGTCTGTCATATTTATATTGTATATGTATTAAGACTAGATGCACAATGACTGAAATATCGGAACTAGATAGTCAATCTAATGGAATATGTCTGTCATTTTTATGTTGTATATGGATTTAGGCTTGGATGCACAATGACTAAAATATCGGAACTAGATAGTCAATCTAATGGAATGTGTCTGTCATTTTTATCTTGTATATGGATTTAGACTAGATGCACAATGAATGACACATCGCAACTAGATAGTCAATCTAATGGAATATGTCTGTCATTTTTATCTTGTATATGGATTTAGACTAGATGCACAATGAATTACACATCGCAACTAGATAGTCAATCTAATGGAATATGTCTGTCATTTTTATCTTGTATATGGATTTAGGCTTGGATGCACAATGACTGAAATATCGGAACTAGATAGTCAATCTAATGGAATATGTCTGTCATTTTTATCTTGTATATGGATTTAGGCTTAGATGCACAATGAATGAAACATCGCAACTAGATGGTCAATATAATGGAATATGTCTGTCATATTTATCTTGTATATGGATTTAGGCTTAGATGCACAATGAATGAAACATCGCAACTAGATGGTCAATATAATGGAATATGTCTGTCCTTTTTATGTTGTATATGGATTTAGGCTTAGATGCACAATGAATGAAACATCGCAACTAGATGGTCAATATAATGGAATATGTCTGTCCTTTTTATGTTGTATATGGATTAAGGCTTAGATGCACAATGACTGAAACATCGCAACTAGATGGTCAATATAATGGAATATGTCTGTCATTTTTATGTTGTATATGGATTTAGACTAGATGCACAATGAATGAAACATCGCAACTAGATGGTCAATATAATGGAATATGTCTGTCATTTTTATGTTGTATATGGATTTAGGCTTAGGTGCACAATGAATGAAACATGGCAACTAGATGGTCAATATAATGGGATATGTCTGACATTTTTATCTTGTATATGGATTTAGGCTTAGATGCACAATGAATGACACATCGCAACTAGATGGTCAATATAATGGAATATGTATGTCATTTTTATGTTGTATATGGATTTAGGCTTAGATGCACAATGACTGAAACATCGCAGCTAGATGGTCAATATAATGGAATATGTCTGTCATTTTTATCTTGTATATGGATTTAGGCTTAGATGCACAATGAATGACACATCGCAACTAGATAGTCAATATAATGGAATTTGTCTGTCATTTTGATATTGTATATGGATATAGGCATAGATGCACAATGAATGAAACATCGCAACTATATGGTCAATATAATGGAATATGTATGTCATTTTTATCTTGTATATGGATTTAGGCTTAGATGCACAATGACTGAAACATCGCAACTAGATGGTCAATATAATGGAATATGTCTGTCATTTTTATGTTGTATATGGATTTAGGCTTAGATGCACAATGAATGACACATCGCAACTAGATGGTCAATATAATGGAATATGTCTGTCATTTTTATGTTGTATATGGATTTAGGCTTAGATGCACAATGAATGACACATCGCAACTAGATGGTCAATATAATGGAATATGTCTGTCATTTTTATGTTGTATATGGATTAAGGCTTAGATGCACAATGAATGACACATCGCAACTAGATAGTCAATATAATGGAATATGTCTGTCATTTTTATGTTGTATATGGATTTAGGCTTGGATGCACAATGAATGACACATGGCAACTAGATAGTCAATATAATGGAATATGTCTGTCATTTTTATCTTGTATATGGATTTAGGCTTGGATGCACAATGAATGACACATGGCAACCAGGGCCGTAAATTACATGGAGGCATGTAGGCAGTTGCCTCCTATTGCGGGCTGAAAAAAAAATCATTTTTGGTCTAAAAAGGGTCCAAACATTTTTTGCCTCGCTCCGCTCGTCGGTGTGCCTTCCCTTCCAGGGGAGGCAATTTACGGCCCTGGCAACTAGATAGTCAATATAATGGAATATGTATGTTATTTTTATCTTGTATATGGATTTAGGCTTAGATGCACAATGAATGACACATCGCAACTAGATGGTCAATATAATGGAATTTGTCTGTCATTTTTATGTTGTATATGGATTTAGGATTAGATGCACAATGAATGACACATGGCAACTAGATAGTCAATATAATGGAATATGTCTGTCATTTTTATCTTGTATATGGATTAAGGCTTAGATGCACAATGAATGACACATCGCAACTAGATAGTCAATATAATGGAATATGTCTGTCATTTTTATCTTGTATATGGATTTAGGCTTAGATGCACAATGAATGAAACATCGCAATTAGATAGTCAATATAATGGAATATGTCTGTCATTTTTATCTTGTATATGGATTTAGGCTTAGATGCACAATGAATGAAACATCGCAATTAGATAGTCAATATAATGGAATATGTCTGTCCTTTTTATGTTGTATATGGATTTAGGCTTAGATGCACAATGAATGAAACATCGCAAATAGATGGTCAATATAATGGAATATGTCTGTCCTTTTTATGTTGTATATGGATTTAGGCTTAGATGCACAATGAATGAAACATCGCAACTAGATAGTCAATATAATGGAATATGTCTGTCATTTTTATTTTGTATTTGGATTTAGGCTTGGATGCACAATGAATAAAAACATCGTAGTAATACATTCGTTTAATTTTAAACAGTCAAAATGTATGTCTATGACAAAATAATCCCTATATCTAGAATGACAACGGGGCTAATTTTACAAAATATTATTTTTGTAGCTATAAGAAAACAGAAATATGAAGCAATCACACTTAGTATTGAGATCGTTGCTGATCATATGCCACAGGAGATTATCACGAGTTATTCCCCCCTTCTATATCCTTTATGTAGTATATGTATGTATAGTTATATACAAATATACGCTAAGTACGGTATATTTATAGTATTGCAACTAGAGATGAATATATCACATATTGAACTTTCTGTATCTGAAATTTCTATTTGATATATTCATATTTAATCGCAATATCCTAAATATGTCTGTGGAGTACTTAGCACTCAGTTTGTTACGTGTATATATACATCTACTATTGGAGGGATACAGTAGGGGAGATAACTAGTCACAATCTCCAGTAATCAGAAGTAAGACATTCTTTGTTCAAATCTACAGAGAAATAAAGTTACACATATTGCACCAATCACCGTGAATATCCATGGTAACTAATTATAAAATCTATGTAATTGTCTGCAAAAAGCATGGTTTATATAAAATAAAATATTTTTGTGAAGAAAACTATGGTGGCATATTTCTGCCACCAGTTAATTACTTAATAAACAAGAAAATTATGTGATCATCACGTTGAAGAAACTAGATATAACTACTTAATTAACTAGACAATTATGTGGTTAACTAGATAAGTATCGTGATAAATTTTCATACCAAATAAATATCTTAACACGAAAAAATGTCTGATAGTGCTCACAACTGCCACGTGTTAAGATATTTATCTGGTATGAACATTTATCACGATACGTATCTAGTTAACCACATAATTATCTAGTTAATTAAGTAGTTATCTGGTGGCAGAAATATGCCACAATACAAAACAATTAAATTTGTTGTTGTTTACAAATTACAATTCTCGCATCATTAATCAGAATATAGTTACTTTCCAAAACAAAAGAAAGTTTATAGAACACTAAAATGCGTAGCAGAAAAAATGGAACTTCAAATAGTAAATAGGACAGGGGCTCTAGTAGAGACAATATTATATATATCCAACCATTCATTGCCCACGCGCATTCTTCCTTTTATATACTTATGTAGTAATAAAATTTATTATATTAAATGTTCTAATATATAAAATGCAATGTTGCTTTTATATAAGATAATAATTGAAATGATGTCATCTATGCACGTGTGTCGTCAACCACATCGACCTCAATGACCCCTGTGACGTCACTCATTTGTTTACATTGAAAGTTGGCGATAATTTCTTTACGTCCTAATCTTCTAGGACGCATCTGTACTGTTTCTCGGAGTTCTTCCCCTTGAGCCAAGGATTTCCTGTAAAAACAATTGAGTGATAAATTATTCACAAATACCAAACAAACCAAGAACACCGTGTTAGTACTATAGCGGAGAATACGCGGCCCGCCCAAATCAGGTCCAGGATTCGATCTTCGGTCCAGGGGCATTATTCACAAACACTTTAAGTCTGCAACTCAGACTTAGACTTTTAATTTGCAAAATTCATATTTACCTGCATTTTGTTTTCATTAAATGTAAACAAAATTTTTTTTGTCGAAATAATTGTTGTTTTCATCTGGTCATGTTTGCCAATTTATATTAAATATCTGTACTGTTCTAGAAGGGGATTTTGTCCGGAGGGGATTTTGTCCGGAGGGAGTTTTGTCCTTCACTCTTCTAACAACATAGAAGCGAAAACAACTTTGGACATTTCAAAGTCTAAGTCTGACTCTCAGACTCACAAAGTTTATGAAATAGGATCGTGCGTTTGAGTTCCAATCAAGGTGTGTGTAATTCATCACAATAAATTATGTACATGATAAGTTAATGTAAAGGATATCGAGTCTGTGAGACATTGACTGAATTTGTAGGCATTGACCTCGAGACGACATTGCTAAAAGTGTTATTCTATCTCTTATCAACCACACACTACATATCACTGTCTGAATAAGATGGTTCATCTAGACATGTTTTTGATTTTACACAATATACAATTGTATATAAGTATATACTAGAGATGTCAACGAATATTCGGATATTGGTTTGAACGTCCGAATATTCGAATACTGATTCGGCATTCGAATATTCGATAAAATATATTTTTTCAATATAAAAGCTGAATGTATACATGTGTATTACATTTCAATGATGGGCATAACGCATTGAATGACATTTTACGTTTGACAATAATATCTACAGATGTTCATTATCATGTTATGATGTATATTATTATTAGGGGGCAAGAGAGATATAACACTCAGGTGACGACTCTTAGGCCCTGAACTTATTGGTTATCGCGGGGAACTTGACTGATCAGTTTAAAACACAAAAGTAATTAGCATGAATTTCAAATGTAATATCAGTATATAAGAAGGTCGAATGTTCGAATATTCGATCTGAAGGTTAACCGAAAATTCGAATACTAAAATGGCCATTCGTTGCACCCATAGTATAATTATAAATTATAATGCATTGTTTCAATGCTGTTCGTTAGTTTTCCTTTTCAAGGGAGATAACGAGTACAATTATAAATTAGATTGAGTCCGAGTTATTTTTCCCTATGCTACTCTTCATCGTGGAGGCTAATGGTCTTTTTTGTGTTCGATGTACGGAAGTCTGTTCATTTTTTGAACTGTGATATATGGAACTTGTTCGCTATAAGGTTTATCGAACTCCGGATATAAGGACCACCTGAATGGCGGTTACCATTACAGGGCCGTAAATTGCCTCCCCTGGTAGGGGCGGCACCCCGCCGAGCGGAGCGAGACGAAAAATGTTTTGGACCCTTTTTAGACAAAAAATGTTGTTTTTTTCAGCCCGCAATAGGAGGCAACTGCCTACATGCCTCCATGTAATTTACGGCCCTGCCATTACCATGGTGCGTCCAGAAAATGTTTTTGATTTTAATTGTGTCTCTGACTAACTTATTTTCATTGTTTTCTTACTTGACTTTAATGGAAGCCAATCTCTGCATGCCAGGTCCTTCTATATTCAGATGACCATTAGTCAATGGTACACTTAGTGGATTGACTAACTTTATCACTACATCGAATGGTTTGCCTACGTGAGCGCTTCCTTCAGTCTGCAATATCAAATTTAAAAAAATATGTATACCTTTATACAAATACACCAACAACTAAAGCACACGAGAAGATCATTGAAATGTAGGATATGTGTAAGAGGATGCTAGAGTGTTGCACCATCATCTCAAAGGACAATGTTTACACAGTTGAATCAAAAACACAGGATCCACGTAACGGCCAAAACGCACGGACTGGAGCACAGACATGCCACGGAATAAAAAAAGGCACATACGAGTATATTCCAATATTTAATTATCATTTCTAAAAGCAAAATTTCTTTCTATCATGTGTAGCTGGTGAAAGGACATATCACGGAATTAACAGTCTTAAAACGCCACATATATTTCAATATTTCATCATTATTTCTAAATGCAAAGTCGTCTTCTATCATGTGTAACTCCTTAAATGCCAAGATGCTTGCTAGGGTAAAACAGATTATACGTCGCTGTTACTGCAAAAGAGGTTCAAAAGCAAAGACAAGAATATACCACAATTAAAATAAATAAATTAACTTAAAGATGTATCTGGCTCATCTGAATGTAAATTGTTGAATGGGCTTCAACCAGTATTGTTGTTACATTGGCTAAACATCTTTGATAATAAACATTACAATGTAAAACTGATGAAAACAATCTTGTTTTATCATGTCACTAACACACAAAATTTGTTAAAACACCCGCTTGTTAAATATACTGGAAGTTATTCAATTTCATGACAATACAAACTTCGTTTTTCAACAAATACAGAGGAATGCGTTATTAGTGTATGTTTTTATTATGCATATTTATTGATTGTGTTTACTACATGTATATGAAGTATATATATTCTTCATGTTTGTTTAGGTAAACGCATAGCAAAACTATGAGCATAATATAACTTGAAGATCACAGTAATATCTCACCTTTAGTTCTATGTGTGGTTTCTCTATCCAGATCGGTTCTTGTAGAATAAATCGTTGTCCGGTTTCTTTGACATGAGCTATTGCATATAAGTTAAGATGACTGTCGGAATCAACACTGCTGATGTAGTCCACACATTTCAATGACAGATCAACCTCCATTTCTGAAACATTCATGAATCACTTATGATGCATTGTTATCATTAGTGATGGATAATCGGACATATTTCATAATCGATTAATGGATCGGTTTGAAAACTCATAATCGATGATTGAATCGGAAATAATCGAATTTTTTGTTTTTTTAATTACAAGTGTAATGCTGACAGTAAAGTTCATTTACACAAGTTTATTTTTGTAACTACATTTAACATCTATGGGCTTTTACATTACTCTTATATCATAAGAACATTTTTATCATTCATTCATTTTTTTATGTTTATTTCGTATCTTTGACTGAAGAAATTAAAAACCATTATATTTTATTTCTTATGTACAGATTAGTACTCGTGTGGATGTTAACTTAAAGATTTGATCTATAGCTTGTTGAAATAGGCTTATTTACTGAGGTCAAATCATTCTAAATTTCCGATTATAATCGATTATTGAGTTCATAATCGATTGTCGCCGACGTCGGGTGTCTAGCGACGATTTATCGATTATTTTCGATATTCAGGCACTCACTAGTTATCATATCATTCATTTTGTTTTGCGTACTATCAATGATAATCCGGACTACTAAGAAGGACAAACGACTGTTTTTCTAATCGATAAATACTGTTGAACTCACATAAATATATATATACTCCACGCCATTAAAAACGCAATAAAAGTTGTCGGCGTCATCACGGTGACATTATAAAGAAACAATTATATTTTAATTCTCAAACATAATTTCCTAAACTTAATCAATTATGAAATTTTAATACTAGGGCCATAGTTTGATTTTTTATGAATGATTTACACATTTGTAACAATAAAACGCTTTTAACACTTGGAACTAACTGAAGGCTAAGTGAACAAGTTGCTTTTTTAATGGCCTTAAGTATATAATTTTGAAAGCAATCAACGGATAGACACGTATATCATTTTATATATTTACGTTTTCATGTGAAATCATGGGCATAACGCCTTATTTACTAAATAAGCTGTCTATCATATCTTTCGTTCTAGACATTAAACTTGGATGGGTGTTCTAGGCATCACAATTGGAGGTGCAGTCTATTATATCTGCTATTTTTGCAAAGTGAGTTTTACCTTATAGAAAATCGTACTTGTAACAGACAGATACAATCTAAAATCAGGATTGTGATGTTTCAATTTCGAATGCATTTTGTTCTGTTTAGATTTGGTATGATTACAGAAGTGCAGAAATTTCAAATATGTAAATCACTGATATGCTTAAGGTAAACATACAAAGACAGCTCTTTTGTAAAATAAATACAGTAAACCCCCACTTAAAGACCACCTCAATAAATAGACCAACTCAATAAAAAGACCACCTCAATAAAAATACAACCTCAATAAAAAGACCATCTCAATAAAAAGACCACCTCAATAAAAAGACCACCTCAATAAAAAGACCACCTCAAAATTAAGAACACCATTTTCGAGTCCATTTTCACTGTTGCGCTCTTTATTCAATCTCAATATTAAGACCACCTCAACAACAAGACCAGCTTTCAAGGGTCCAAAGGGTGGTCTTATTATTAAGGTTGTACTGTATCACCTCAACAGTTACTTACTGAGTACAGGGGACTTCAAAGCTCAGTATCAAGGGAGCTATATTTCTTAGATATAAAACATTATTTGTTATTGAGCCAATGGACACTCAATACTAAGACCAGTTTTCAAGAGTCCCAATGGTGGTGCTATTATAAATGCTTTATACCCGTGTTGGGTTCCAAAACGGTGGCTGAACTACTGTCCTTAAGTTCTGTGGTAGGGATGCCAGTGTATCTACATGACAACGCCGTCAAATGAACATCCACCATACGAGCTTCGGCACTTGTATTCCTTATTTTCAAGGCAGCACTAAAGTCACCTGAACGTTGCATATCGGTGGTTAAGTCAAAGTGTACGTCACGTGACTTTGGTGGTTCTATCTCGGGAAGTACACGGGAACTTAATTTTCTTGCTAGTTCCGCAGTGACTGCTTTCTCATCGTCACCTGTGAAAATGGATGTTGGTGGCAAAATACTATGAGTAGAATATAATGGATGTAAAATTGGGGTACGCTAAACATGCACTACTACATCTCAAATATTGGTCTAAACAACGGGGGCCTTAATCACAAACATTTTAAGCATGAAGCTTTGACTTAGACTTAAGGTATTCCACCCATAATGGACATTTCTCCGAAGGCAAATGAAACTTGTATTGATTCAATCTGTACTATAATGCGGATTTAAAATTTCATAATTTTTTACCGTTCTAAGATATGTGTACCAGCCTTTCGTTTTTATTCAATCTAAACGAATAATTGTTTTCTAAATAATTGATTTTACACACTTTCGTCAATTTTATCAACATCTGTATTGTAATAACAACGTAGGAGCAAAAAGTACATTTTACGTTTTGAAATCAAAGTCTGAGTTTCAGCCTTGAAATGATTGTGAATAAGGTTTCGTTTATGTGAATTTCAATTGCATTGCAGCAAAATATATAGGCCTCCAATTTACATAGCCAACTTTCCTACTAGTACAAAAATAGAGCATTAGACAAGAACATTAATATAAAATTTGTTCATTACATATTTTTTGATGCACAGAAAACCAGTATGCCAAATTTCAAACAATAGATAGTTCCCACTTTTACAATATTTACCTCCATTGTTCTGAAATGTCGGCCATTTTGATAAGCAAAATCCTTAAAGTTTATGGGGCATATAATGTAAACGATGACAAACTAATCCGATGTATAATAATCTTGTTATCAATCATTTGATTGCCAGTCCGACAGGCTTGCAAGCATTACATGTTCGTTGAATTTATCGTGCTGGCTACCTAATGGATTACCAATTCTAAAAATTAGCAAATGGGCAAATAATTGGCGTATTTCGATAAATAACATTTAAAATTTATGTTTACTTTAACATTAACACCTGAAATGCCTTTTTGACGACACAAACAAAGTTTAAATGTCCAACAAGCGAATGTGCAGACAATCGTTGAGCGTAAACAGCAATGGATGTTGTGAAACCCGTCCGATCCGTACCGTTTCGACCGTTAACTTCATATTGATCGATTTTTCGTAAAAACTGGTTCGGATTTCCACCCCAATTCGTTAGTATTTTCTTTATTTTTGTCCACAATCGATACGTTTGGAAACGAATTTTTTTAAAAGAGCTCAAATTCAATATCTATTTTTTCAAAACTAAAACTGCCCGGGGTCAAAATAAGATTTGCCGGGGGGGGGTCAAAATAAAATTTGCCCGGGGGGGTCAAAATAAATTTTGCCCGGGGGTCAAAACAAAATTTGCCCGGGGGTCAAAATAAAATTTGCCCGGGGGTCAACATAAAATATGCCCGGGGGTCAAAAGATAATTTGTCCGGGGGTCAAAACAAAATAGGCCCGGGGGTCAAAATAAAATATGCCCGGGGGTCAAAACAAAAAAGGCCCGGGGATGAAAACTAAATATGCCCGGGGGTTTTGCCTTTCAAAATGGCCGACAGTTAAGAACAAGGGAGATAAATATTGTAGATGTGGGAACTATGTATCATATAGAAAGTCTGGTCTGAAATCTAACTTACAAAGTGGAAACAATGATAAAACATTTGGTGTGCGTACGAATCTACACTCAACAAAATTCCTAATCGGTCAGTTTATATTGTATGATTATTTTTCTAATAATGCATGTATTCACACAAAATTTCACATACTGATATTTGAACAGGTAATGCAGCATATTATTGATTTTTTTTAGCCGGCTCGCTATGAAATTAATCGTATTAGGCGTATTGACGTTTATAGCACGTTTTGCACGTGCGGAGCATGGACACATATTTGCACGTGTTTGTGTACACTTTTGTCATTGCTGATGAAAATCCTTTTTGAAAAACACAAAACATGGTGAGAATGACTGTAGAAGAACGCGCCCGAGCCGTCGGAATGATACAGACCGGAACTCATTTACGACAGGTGGGAATTATTTTTTGAAATTTCATAAGAATATTGACATTATTTGTTTGTAGCCGCAGATTGAAGGTTCTTGCCACCTGAAATAAGTTGAAAACAGAAATAACCACCAATATAATGGCTACAAACAAATAATGTCAATATTCTTATGAAATTTCAAAAAATAAAACCCACCTGTCGTAAATGAGTTCCGGCCTGTATCATTCCGACGGCTCGGGCGCGTTCTTCTACAGTCATTCTCACCATGTTTTGTGTTTTTCAAAAAGGATTTTAATCAGCGATGACAAAAGTGTACACAAACACGTGCAATTATGTGTCCATGCTCCGCACGTGCAAAACGTGCTATAAACGTCAATACGCCTAATACGATTAATTTCATAGCGAGCCGGCTAAAAAAAATCAATAATATGCTGCACTACCTGTTCAAATATCAGTATGTGAAATTTTGTGTGAATACATGCATTATTAGAAAAATAATCATACAATATAAACTGACCGATTAGGAATTTTGTTGAGTGTACTCTATGTATTAAATAATGGTCGAAACATATTGTAGATCACTATCATACTAACTAGTTAAACGATCTTTCATTTTTTGCATGTACATTTTTCTTTCATCACTGAATTATTTAAAAATATAGTGATACCTTATTTTGACAAAAAAACTTTCTGGTAAAATCTGCATGTTAGAGCATTTGGCTAAATCGAGGGTACATTGCAAGACTGTACTAACTCCTATATAAATACGTAGGAGTTAGGATAGTCTTGCGCTGTACCTTCGATATACAAACGTACTAGTTACTAAAATATAATTTTACAATTTACCATCGGAGTATCTATAAGTATTTGTGAGATCCTCTCTTGATATCGTACTAACAGCCTTGGTGCTGATATATTTGCCCATCATATCTCTGTCCACACCAATAGCTGTCATGTTGCCTTCTTGGTCAACTGTCCAGTGTACTCTGTCGCCATTTACTTCAGCAAAGATGAATTGTGTATCGTATCCATAAAATAACTCTCCTTGTCTAACTGCTTTCACGGATGCCGGACCACATGTGAACACACCTGTAATGTATGCAACCTTGTCGTAATTTAACAACTCCCTGTTTCGATATACAATAAATCCTCACTTAAAGACCACCTCAATAATAAGACCAACTCAAAATTAAGAACACCATTTTCAAGACAATTTTCACTGTTTTGCTCTTTATTCACGCTCAATCGTAAGACCTCTTCAATAATAAGTCCAGTTTTCAAGGGTCCCAAGAGTGGTCTTATTACGGAGGTTTTACAGTCGATGGCATTCAGACAAAACCAGGACGCATTCTAAAAATATCTGATAAAACTTGCCCACTCTATCACTCATATTTGTATCATTCATGATACTTGACAAAATCTGCCTTGAACCAAAGGAGTTCCATTGCATAACATAATAGTCATTTTTAAGAAGCTCCGTTTATTCAAGGGGCCTATCCAGGATTTGGGCTTGGGGGCATAACCTTTGGGTCATTTATTTTGGTTTTGCTCAAGCCTCTCCCCTGGACCGCCCCGCCCGTGTTGTCAATATTTCTTTTACACTGTACACCTACAGAGGCTACACATACATTTAGAACACAATAATGATGTTTGGTGCTTAACTATTTAATAAACTGCATTGAACAATTCATGTATTTTTTATGAACTACATGCACCGGAGTGAATCGACAAGGTTTTTGACATGTGCACATTTTGGTGCATTTTTGAAGAGAACTTTATATGCGAATCCTTGCCAATTATTAACGGATTTGCATATAAAGTAGGTAGCGTATGAAAGATAAAATATTCATGCTCAGAATTCGTTGTATTTCATGAATATATTATGATGTTTGAATCACGATTTCGGCCGCGAAAAGAGGTCAGGTTTGAAAAGCGTTAGACTCCTTATAATATGTATCTGTAGAAGGATTAAAGGGAGATAACTATATACGGGATAAAGGGAGCGAACTCGTGACAATCTGTGACTTCATGGGGATAAGCTATGCGTTACAATGAATAAAGAAGGATCAAAACACTTGTGTTTCAAATCATTTAACAATATAATTCAGTGTAAGAAGGCTGACAATTCAAAATATGTGAGTTTTATTTATCCAGAATCCATTCATGAATATTTGATCTGGTATGAGACGTACTGCAAACTATTAATTTAAAACACAGAACTAACAAACCTTCAAGGCACTCCTGAGGGGTCGGGTCATAAGCTTGCCATCCGTCATAGCCCGAGGGTAAATCAGGACGCTTGCACCAGGATTCGTTCCAAACATGGAAATCCCTATTGGAAGAAAAATGCAACAAAATATTAACTCTATCAAGCATGAACATTAGGGTAAAGCGTAATAAGACAATAAATTCGTAATTGGAAAATGTCAAAGAAAAATGACAATTATGTTATATCTGCACGCTAGAAATAACAGACGTAACACGTAAATCATAGTTATCCAACGATGTAGAAAACAAGGACATGTTCAATTTAACAAACCGACAAGAACACAGTGACATCCGATTGGATTTATATTAAACAGCGATTAGACAAAGCTTGACAGGTTAATGCAAATTTGATCTTGAAAGCTTATATTTATATATTTAGGAATATAATCCATCAACGTCAGTAGATTCTATGGATGTAACAGGCGGAATAACGAACAATAATGGTCGCTAATGCATTTTCTGAAAGATGTCTGTCAAATACACTTAAGTTGTATTAGATGGGGGATTACAGTCCTCGCTTAAGTAATCACATTATCTAGTAATCTTCGTTACCGTAAATTTTCTCTGATTGATTTACGTGTTCATTACGTCATGTATTACAATATGATGTCCAGGAATATGTGTTACATCTCTTAAAAATACACTTTCCCTTTACACGTTGTGCATTATTCTGGTGCCAGGGGATGTTATGCTAATAATTTAAAGGGAGGAGCAGCGATCGAGGGGTAGAGCGTCTGACTCCTGATTCGATGGTCATGAGTTCGAGCCCCGCGATACTTCAACGTAATGCTAATTCATAGATTGTGAAACACGTTACCGGTATCACAACTTAATTAATCTCGAAGACTGCTTCCCGAGTTTCAGACAAGAATTAAGTCAGGTACTAAGCATTCGGAAAACCTCGACCAACTACGTTATTAGAATAACGAAGTGGTACGGAAATATCCGAGAGCTGACGAGAATGTGATACTAAGGTGAAGACTGCGGAACAAATTAGTCCACGGCGTGGTACGAACCCAATGACCTCCCATTCTATTCCAAGTCAAACATGCTTTGTCTTTGTGGTTACCCAGCCAACTTACCGAAATTCCCCTCAACTCAAATTATTGTGGATTTTCCGGGTAGGATTTGCTTCATTTGTTAGATAGATAGATTTATTTCAGCATAAAATGAACAATTTACATGGTAATATTAAATTAATACATATATTAGTAAAAACAATACGTATGAATCAATACAGCCATATCAATCAACATCATCATGTGTTAAACGTGTTTTAGTCATTTCATGAACAGATACAATTTGAGCTGCCGTCCCAACCCCAAAACTGTTGGTGGGAGGGACAAGCTTTTTGTCACAACTTACCAAATAGCATCGTTCATTGATGTTTTTGGTTTGCCATCTACAGACCAATGTGAATCCATGGGAGAGCTATAATCACTGTCATGTGCTGATTTGAAACTCGTCACACACCGTGTTGGAATACCCAGTGCACGAAATACTGTGAAAACAACACAAATATGCTACCATAACAAATGTAAAACATCTAAATACAATTAGTTGTAGCATTTGTTTCGTGCCCTGACAAAGTCTACAGTTTGCGAACTGTTGCGAATTCAAAGAAAAGATAGGGATGACACCACGCAAGACGTCAGATCTGTCCATACTTAAGTAAGACAACACCCCTGTCTTCCACTATCTATGCTGCGCTTTACTCTGTACCACAGGAGATGGTCACGAGTTCTCCCCCTTTAGCCCATCTATAGTACTATTATAATTATTATATAAATATACTGAAGCGCGATTTCGGCCGCGGAAACAGGTCACGTGTGAAAGCGTTACACTCATTGTACTATATATCCATATACTGTAGAAGGGCTAAAGGTAGATAACTCTTATAAAGGAATATAAAGGGAGATAACTCGTGACAATCTTCTGTGCTCTGTAAACTTATTAAATGTCAATCACTCCAAAACGGATACAACTCAGATATAAATGTCATGAATATGTGCAGCATCATACTCATTCTCCTCGGTGTTGTCAGTGGTTCTAAGTTTTAATTTATAATGATGATAGAATCAAGGACATTGTCAATAGTAGCTTTCCCGTTTAATACTTTAATATTGTAGTATTGTATATACATATAGTACAGAAGTGGTATAGAAGGGGATAGAAATCTCCTGTGTTTTAATATAATATATTTAAATCCATTGTAGCTGCACGTACATGTATGTGGTAATGAATGCATGACTTGTGCTATAAATGACAATGAAAGCCCAATATTCTATCACAAAATATCTAATAATGAATTTCTTTGTAATAGAAATTGAGTGCGTATAACGTAGGTGCGGAAGTGATTTGGATTTCGAACCATGACATACACGTATACATATCACGCTCAGACAGGAATTGGACCAAATATGGCTAACTGCTTGTAAACTGTATACACCATACCTGTGGTGGCAACAGCAGCAAAAGTCCAACATTGTCCGTATTTCACTCCCTTTCTTTTCTTCAAGAACTCTTCCAGTATCGCTGTACTACCATTCCAGGCATGAGGCGCAACTCCGTCATCATATTTACCTGACCAGTTGCCAACCAATACACCACCATCACGTTCATTGTTGTTTATCTGAAGAAAAAGCAACATTGAAGAATATTAACTCCGATTCCTGTCCACAACACCTTCACCGGATACGTAAAAGAGAGAGAACTAGTTGCTATAGGGAACGCCACATACATAAGACAGTGCCTTCCCACACAGACCTCCGGGAAAACAACAATCCATAAAACATAAGGCACTAGAGGACGTTTAGACATACGATAAGGAACAGAGGCGCAATGAATGGCCTGGCAGACCATAAGGAATAACTAGGAGAATCAAAAAGGACAGTGAAGGATGGGGGGGGGAGGATTAATGGATGGACAAGATCTCAGGACAAGTCAAGACAGCTGGCAACAATATGCCTAAACTGGGCAGGAAATAACCTGAACACTGTATAAAGTGAACGAATTGCACTATAACATATATTCAAAACACAAAAAGAAATAGTAACCAATCCGCATCAAGGTTACAAACGTTGTTCGGTTGAAGAGAAATTGCCTGGGTGGTTACCGTAAGATTTGATTGGTTTACACAACACTGATATGCAAATAGCAAAACCATGTTAGTACGGCTGCGCCGAAAAAAACCAATATCCACTTAAACCCATCAAAGAAATGCATTTCCATGCCGCTCCATACTCTTTAAATACAACCTTTATCCTGTAACTGTTTCATGATTTCGTTGAGTAATGTAAACAATAATGTACCATAGAGGTTGTATCTACATCAGAGAGAATCTCAAGTATTTTTGCTGAAACTCCACGATGCTACACATATTCTAAATGTAACCACTCCGAAAAAGAAACACTTGAAAGAAAAATTACACCAGCAAAATTGGTGTCTGTTTCCGCTATGTTTCAGATGCTATCCACCAGTCCCATTGAACTAAGTGGAGAGTGGTATAAATCCAGATCATTCACACGACACTAAAATGTGTCATTTATTAACGGTGCATACAGTAAAACCTAACTTAAAGACCACCTCAATAATAAGGCCACCTCAAAATTAAGTTTTCAAGGGTCCTAAGGGTGGTATTATTATTTAGGTTTTACCGTTTTTATTTTGTTTCAAAATGATAAACACACACATAAGTGGGACGTAAAGGACTAGACTTGCAACGATTAAAGTTTGCATTAAACATATATGTACGTTTTGTAACCAAATGAGAATTACTGAAATGAACGTTGTTATGTAATAAACACCTTGAGTTCATCGTCCAAATTTCATCTATTGAGCTATTTTCACGATATATGCCCAACGAATTTTTTTGAAACTGACCAGGCTATAACATTTGAAAATACAGTCGGACCTCGTTCATTCGAATTCATCGGTTCCGAAATTTAATTTCGAATAATACGAGGCTCGTACATGGTTTCGAATAGCCGATTTCAATTTGACATGCCTAGGAAGATACATCGGGTCCTGATATTTACTTCGGATGATACCAAGTATTCGGATAGAAGGTTATTGTAATAAACGAGGTCCGGAATCAAAATAAAATCCTGATTTAAAATCGGTAATACAGGGAGGCATAGCGGTCGGGCATCTGAATACTGATCGAAGATTCAATGCCCGCCTTAGGGCCAGGTTGAACCGTGAACGTAACTCTGTGTAAGGCCTCGTTAGTAACCCATGAAGCAGTCAAAGAATGTGAATAAATGAAGATGAAAACTTTTTTAATCGAAGTGAAACTAAATACATTTGATGTAAGAAGACATATATGTATACTCAACGCAATTAAAAACGCAACAAAAAATGTCCGCATCAACACGGTGACATTTTAAAGAAATAATTACATTTTAAATCTCAAACATAATTTCCTAAACTTAATCAATAATGAAATATAAATACTAGGATCATAGTTTTTATTTCTTTTTGATGGATGATTTACGCATTTAATACTTGGAACAAAATGAAGACTAAGTGAAATATTTGCGTTTTTAATGGCGCTAAGTATATATTTATATATACATACCACTCTGCTTAAAGCACGTATAACAAAGACAGCATTCCCTCGAGCCTGATCTCCTAATTCTGATTTCTCCATTATTGCTATAGCAGCTACAAGGCACACATCATCAAACTGTGTCAAGTATACAATTACAATAATAGCATTTTATTGCATAAACCATGTTACAATGTTTATAGCAAACAAAAGTCTACTATACAATATGTAGAAAAAATACATGGATTTTCAAAAAGCATCACAAATTTTACATCATTTTCATACATTGGTTTGATTTCTACATAAATTGGCAAAAGTAAATAAATTTCGCAAGATTACATATAGTTTTTGGGTTTCCGCACAAAAGATTAATACATTTTTGTATGTCTGGCCAGGTGTACAAAATGTATCTTCCGCGTTCAATTGCCAAGTCATGAGAAGAAGTTCGAAATTTGGTTAAAGCTATTCAGATATATTTGTTTTTAATGAAGTTAAAATATAGTTCCATCGAAAATGAATGTTTACATAGACAGTATGTATTTAAGCGTCCTGAGTTATTAATAGATGAGTACCAACCTATCGTGGTTATACGTAACTGTATATTTATAACAAGTTTTTTAAGTTTATTTTACCAAAATCAAGAAGGTCACAGACCCATGCGACTCGTATAATACATTATAGACAGGTAGACACTATTCACAGTCACAAACAAATAAGGAACATTATAAATACACATACACAATTACAAACAAACTATAGCAATAACACTGTAGTAAATATGTAATACATAAAAATTATACAATTACAAGCAATATAATTATAGGACCAGTAAATATATAAATACATATACGTAACCTACCTATCCATATACATGTACATTTAATAGCTTTTCTAATTGGTCACTTTTTTATTATCATACTTTTCAAAATAAATACAGAGAAAAAAATTGACTAACATTGTTTTACTTCACTCTTACCCATACCATAATCCTTTAAAATCCAGTATTCCCACATGATTGTACAAAAAAGTCGACATGTAAAGATTTCTGTCAACATTATAAAATGCAGAAATGTGGGATGACCAAATTAGAAATGTGTTTGAGTGTACATTTGTTCATGGTTTGATAGTGCTCCCGAAATTAATATAACATGCACTTATCAATAGGGCCATCCTGCCATTTTAATATGTCAGAATATCTTCTGCCTTTACTGTCTAAATATACGTGAATATATTATAAAATAACTTGTGTTTCCCAACAAAGCTACGCTGATCTTTTTGTAGTTTTAAAACATCGTCCTCTGGGTTTAATACGTAAGTACTGAACTACAAAAGTCTGCAAATTCAACAGACAAATGTATCATCATTACAAATATCATCTCTCAAAACATCATACAAAATATTGGTTTTTAGGAACTGTTTCAAACATAACTGTGTCTTTGTGGTAAAAACTGTTTTATTCAGAGGATGGCAGGTTTCACAGAGAGAGAATAAGTTGCTACAGGGAACGTCACATACATAAGACAGTGCCTCCCCACACAGACCTCCGGGAAAACAAAAATCCATAAAACACAAGGCACTTGAGGATGTTAAAGGATACATACGTAGAGGAACAGCCTCAGGCGCAAGGAATGGCCCGGCATACCATAATGCATAACTAGGAGAGGGATTGTAATACCGAATGTCGAATTCATAGTACAGTAAAACCTCAATGATAAGACCACCATTGAGACCTTTGAAAATTTGTCTTCTTATTGAGTTGGTCTTAATACCGAGGTTGGATAAAGAGCAAAACAGTGAAAATGGAAAATTGTGTTCTTAATTTTGAGGTGGTCTTATTATTGAGGCGGTCTGTAATTGAGGTTTTAATGTATAATAGATGAGTAAGTTATATGACTAAACTAAAAGAGAGAGAACACGTTGCTACTGGGAACGCCACATCTCTTAAAGTAAATTCATTCGAACAACTCTTGACAAAAGGTTATATAGGAATATCTGAATAACACATTAAAACGTTTCCAATTCCACTCGACATGTTAAAATCGAGTGCACTGTGTTCATTTGATATACATCATCTGTCTTCCTCCAAATAATGAAAACATTCATTTTGTTGGCATGTCTCATACATAAATAGACAGATATATTATATTTCTGGGATATTGGAATGCTGTAAAACAACACATAATTTTGGTCCAGAAATAGTTTCCATTAAAGATCACATCAATCAAAGGCACCACATTTTGTACTCATTCATACAGGAACACACCCAAATTACTGTCAAAGGAAAACAGACACGGCGACAGTTATTAACACCGTATTTAGTATTACAAAACATGACCGTATATATTTGTAGAGAAGAAAAAAGATGAACTCTAGCAGAAATTAACGTACCATCAAACCCATGCTTAATATGTATCTGGCTTATCTGAACATAAATTGTTTGAATTGGCTTCATCCAGTATAGTTGCTACATTGGCCTAAATATCTCTTATAAGAACAATTGCATGTATAACCGTTTAAAAATATATTTTTTACCATATTACTAACAGACAAAACTTGTAAAATAGCCAGATTGTCAAAAAACTGGAAGTACATGTATTTATTATATTTTATGATGTACAATCATCTTTCTTCAACAAATACGGATCAATTCATTCTTTGTTAATACATGTTTATTGTTGTTTTAACTATAGGAAATATATTATTCATGTTTGTCTAGGCAAACAAATAAACAAAAAATGAGCATAGCAGTACCACAAATAAAATGACTTCCTTGGTAATATCAAATTATATAAATGTGTTCTCCGGTAAAGCAAGCCAAACTATTAAAAGTGCATCGAAACCACGGGTTGAAAAAATATCGAGAACTGAATACGATCGTATGCAAGCCTTCAATCAACGAAAGCCATGTTTCCACATGTGATGTTTACACAAAGATTTGACTCAATGTTTCTGTTATGACATATAACATTACCTGACCGAAGTTCCATGGTCTTACACAAAATTTCCCTACAGTTCCTAACCATATTCTACCAGTCTCACTGAGCACATATTCTTCCCTATGTGTTTCTTCGTCCACGTATACCTGGTCCTCTGTTTAAATAAAAGACACATTTTAGCAACACCATCATAGTTATCGTCATAATAATTCACATCACCATTAATAACACGAACGCAATCACTCCCCCCACTACTGCCATTAGCTTATAATAAGCTTATAATAAGTAAAAATAATATTGAGAGCCGCTGTACGATTTCCAACCAGTAAACGTCACATGTGATGTCACCATGTACTGATAGTAAGCAAATATTTGCCCCATATGGCAATATGTAAAGGTGACCATATCGAGTAAATTTTTGATTCCTGCTTGCAAAAAGTGACATCACATGTTGCGTTTTCTGGAAATGACGTCACTTACAGATGAAGTTGTAAATTCCATAGCAGCGCTCATATTATAATCATTACCAGCAGTAATATTTAAGCATCGTGGTATTCATGACTATCAAGCTCATCCAAAAGTAAGGTCACAATCTACATCATCGTCATCAGCAATCGCTCTACATATTTGTATAACATGTACATGTTTATGGCGGAACCAACACATATTTACCAATATTGAGTAAGAAACTGCCCATATTTGATTGGTTCTAAATTTTCGCAAAATTTGTAGTTTATCGTAAGCGCTATAAAATAAGATCGAAACAAATATGTTCAAAAGAAAAAACACCCTATCGAACAGAATTATGGTTTACATGTCTTTACAATTTTCTTTGACGCATGTTTCCGGTGGTAATGGTGTTTGCGCCAAATCACAGATATTGCAATATTGTTTCCCTCTTTCCAAATAACTGTGACAAATAACACATGTTCAATTGATGCTATTAGACGCTGATTTATGAATGTAATGCTTATGCATAGTGCGTTCAAGGTGGAGTACGCGTATTAGACAACGGTGTGGCTAGCGATAATCTAGTGCTTATCTTAGCTCAAAGCCGCTCTACCTTCTAAATAACACACACGTTTTATTCGTACTGACAGAAGTACTTGAAAACAGATTACTTCCTTCTGTAAGTTAAAGGTGAACATCAGTTTTGCACAATTCAGGTATCAAAAACTTTGGCTAGCACATCCTTTCAGCAGCTTACCTGCAGTTTTGATTTGTCTTGATAAATATTAATTATCATCAAATGCTGCGTGAGGCAATGATATATCAGTTAATATATATACTGATACCTGATTAGTGTTTGGCTATGTTATGACTCCATTAATCATGCTTACAGGAAAGCATATCACGATTAAGAAAGAATGCATGTAGTTAATAGACACAGATAGTTAAATCCTGATGTTTAGAGAATGTTCATGGTTATGATATTCTTTCATTCCATACTTCAAAGTGCATTTGTGTTATATTTCAGAACGTTGAAGGCTTATGCACTGATAAATACCGCCTTGTGCAAATATTACACACACTTCTTATCATGTAGAGGATAACATGGTACGTATATTCGGGTACATATTTGGTGCAAGTTTAGAAAACACAGAAGGTCAATGAATTCTGAGTAAAGACGTAGATTCATGTTGCCAAAGATACTTTTAAGTAAATATATAAAGCTTCAATGAATGCCTGTTTTATGGTCATGATGGCCCTATATCACGTACTTGAGTACACTGCCATTCTGACAGAATTAGACTAATGTGCAATATCCTCTGGCGGTCATGTTTTTTGACAGAACTTAATTATTTATGCAATCTTGGATGAGGACCATACCTCAAATATTCAAACTCTATACCTTCGTACTCAGGTGAGCTTATAAAAATGATCGTAGATTCAAAGCACAGAAAGGGTTGATCCTTCATTTACGTCAGTCTCTTCTTGTCCCTTTTATCATTGCATGTATGGATATATTTTCATGTCGCCTTGTGCTTTTTGAGTGACTGTGTGTACTTCGTATGTGGCATTGCCTGATCCACTCCTTCATTCAATTGACAGTCATAATATTTACTTCTCATCTGATTATGTATTTTCATTATTTGTATTCGACCGCCGGTGTGCTATTTCCAACCTCTTCTACACGTGACGTCATTTCCAGAAAACGTCACATGTGACGTCACCATGTGCTGACAGATAGCAATATTTGCTGCATATGGCAATATGAAAACGGAGTGACCACATGGAATAAATATTATTTCCAGCTTGCAAATAGTGACATCACATGTCACGTTTTCTTGATATGACACCACTTACAGCAGGGCTCATTTTATTTAATCGGAACATACCATAGTCATTACTCATCCAATGGCCGCCTGAGGAGTGAGCGGTTTATTGTTTACTTGAAATATATAATCCAACTCCGAATATTTACATGAACGCTCTTGTGTACAAGAGATTAGAAACAGCCGTTTGGAAAATCATAACGAAACATAAAACACCTTGCAAATAATTTCTGAATTACAGCTTACCTCGGCACCATGGGTTAAACAATATATAAATATCATCTGGCTGAGCGTATCTGTATTTCTCTACTTCACCTTGTTCATTTTTATGAGTTGTTTCTATAAATAGATTATATCGTCCGACAATAGCACCTGGTGAGGTGCATACCTGAAATAATGAATTATTTCTATAAATAGATTATATTGTCCGACAATAGCATCGGGTGAGGTGAATACCTAAAATAATGAATTATTTCTATAAATAGATTATATTGTCCGACAATAGCATCTGGTGAGGTGCATACCTAAAATAATGAATTATTTCTATAAATAGATAATATCGTCCGACAATAGCATCTGGTGAGGTGCATACCTAAAATAATGGATTATTTCTATAAATAGATTATATCGTCTGACAATAGCATCTGGTGAGGTGCATACCTAAAACAATAGGATTTTTTCTATAAGTATACTCAGTACATTTAAAAATACACATATTTGTACCTGTGATATGTCTTTAAAATGTCATTTCAGTGTGTTTTAAACCCTCATTTTTGTGGGAAAATACCTGTTGATTGAAATCTTTTCAGTGTTCATCATTGTGTAAAATGAAATAATGTCATGTTAAGCTCTTATCTTGCATCCCTGGCTAAGTTTATGAAATTTGAGAAATCTTACATTTTGCGTTTTTAAATGCACTGAGTAAAGATTCGTATCACAAAACCACTTATTCAAAATTGTTATATCTTCCAATAAC
The DNA here is from genome assembly GCA_032209605.1 of Mactromeris polynyma. Taxonomy (NCBI): domain Eukaryota; kingdom Metazoa; phylum Mollusca; class Bivalvia; order Venerida; family Mactridae; genus Mactromeris; species Mactromeris polynyma. Next base: position 2,457,119 of record JASFXZ010000042.1, read on the forward strand.
AGCATATGCGGTGCATAGTAAAACAACGGATTAGTTCCATACTAGCCCCGCATACGTGTCTCTGTACTCCGACTTTAACACGCGTCTTCGTAACAGACGGTTACGTTCGCGTCAGTTGTACAGCGACAGTATAGAGATGCGACGTCCGTGGCTGGACTAGTTCCATACATATATTAACATCACAAACATATTCTATAACTAGGTTAAATCCTCCAACAACAGTATCTGTTGTGGATACCTCAATCAATAGATTATTTCAATGAATATATTCATATTACATTTTTTTTCTATTTATAGACAATATTTCAAAAAATAGCCCTTGCTGTGCATTCTTAAAACAATGGTTTATTTCTATAAATAATTTATCTATAAATAGAGTATATCTGCACAACAATATGGTCTGGTGGCTTGCATTACGACAACAGTGAATATTTTCAGTACATAGGCTGGTCTTCCAACAACAATACTCAATACACAATTAGTGATACCATGGAATCTTGTTTATGGACAATATCCCTATAAATTACGATTAAATATTATAATAAATACAAAAAACTTTGCAAACTTTTTTGAGTTTGTATTTTCTTTTTTATTGCGACATAAATTAACACTAAATACACGCCTAACATAAACGGATACATTATAATAATATATTTGCCTACATTATTATCATGTGGAATACCAACATGAATGAATCTATTATAAATAGATGATAGTGTGATATACCCTGAAAGAATGGAAACTGTATGGTTACAATCTTGTTTTTCGCGCAGCCGTACTAACATGGTTTTGCTATTTGCATATCAGTGTTGTGTAAAAGAGAGAGAATACGTAACTACAGGGAAAGTCACATACATAAGACAATGCCTCCCCACGCAGATCTCCGAAAAAACAACAATCCACAAAACATAAGGCACTAAAGGAGGTCAAACGGTACACATATTAAGGAACTGAGGCGCAAGGAATGACCAAACAAATCTTACGTTAACCACCAAGGCAATTTCTCTGCAACCAAACAACGTTTGTAACTTTGAAGCGGATTGATTAACCTTTCGATAAAGGGTACGTTACCTTACCGAAATCCACTGAATTTCGGTGCATTGACCGAAATCCATTTGGATTGGAGTGATCAGCACTCGTAACATCTCGGCATTTTTTATGTTGCAAAACAAATCTTAACCTTCAAATTGCACCGATCATCTTTTTTCAAGATATTTCTTGTTTAAAATGGTGTATGTTTGATCCAACTTTATCTAATATTTTATATTATCAAATACACCAGATATTTAACTTATGCGTTGAAACCAGATTCGTGTTCTAAAATGCTCAGTTATCATGTTCCAACATTTCTCAATTCAGGAGAAAAGAACTAAACTACCTGATCAATTATAGAGATTACAAGGGGTGTCTTATTTGATCAATTGTTTAAATTGCATAGGTAAGATAATTAGGCATAGTCCCTACAGCCAAAAAAAGCTTCTGACTTCTTCGCGTTTTTTTCACGATCTTTGACTGCTTTTTTGACAAGTAATTATTCCTCTATGTCTAAGTTTAGATTCCAAGAAAGCACAGTGAATGAATTTGAAAGTAAAGTTAACACATCGGTAGGTATATTGAGAATGTTTATCACAGATAATAGACTGGCATCTCAACAAAATCAGCACAATCATTTTTAACTGTAATTTCAGTACACAGTGTTTGATTAAATACACTTTCGGTTCTTTGTTTACACGGGTACGAAAACATATTTTTGTTTAAATCGCGGAAAATATCGATCGTTCGCGTGTTTATTCACGGGGACCCCTTGAGTAATAATGTTGACTAAGCTTTTGATATCAAATAACTTTCCCAATTGCTGATACTTCAACTAACCATGGTTAAACCACGCAATACTCAATATAATATTTCAATACTCGTTCTCTTTTTATTTTAAGGTTTCATAAAAAGTGGGTACAGTGAAACCTCCACAGTAAGACCTCCCTTGGGACCCTTGAAAACTGGGCGACTTAATGAGGCGGTCTTAATATTCAGGTTGAATGAAGAGCAAAACAGTGAATATGGACATGAAAATTGTGTTCTTAATTTTGAGATGGTCTTGTTATTGAGGTGGTCTTTAAGTGCGGTTTTACTGTATATTAAATTTAAATGTTTATACTGTGTTTATCCATACCTTAAGGTGGACCTGTTTATCCTCGACCCTCACAAGTTGGTATCCCCATACAGCGTCACGTAAAGTCTGTACCCGATGGACTGGTACCACTGTGCTCTTACTCTGCAATGGCTGGCGCCCTGTAATAAGCCAATGCTATATGTTGAACAAAAATGTAATTTTCTGAAAATAACCCTTTCAGTGAAACATTAGAATATTAAGAAATATACTAGTCACGTGTTCAAATTATATGTGTGATTCATTTACATTCTAATAAAAACCAATGCCTGGAGCATTGTTGTTTTGATGTATATTTTTTGACTGCGTTTTTTCAATTGTCATTAAGCATATTTTTTCAACAACGTTTGTTTGTATTAACAAAACTTATCTTAAATCGAGTGATGACTATTTGTTGCTGTGACAAAAGCGAATAATGTATGATGTTCGTACAAAATCTGTGCAAAGTTGGACATTTTATGTCACATGTAGTCGGAGATAAACAAGCATTTGCATATAAGCTAATACAATTAGAAAGAGCGATTATGTTGTTTCAGGGAACGCCATATAAATAAGACAATGCATCCGAACATAGATCCCAGGGAAAGTACACTTTACAAAACATTAGGGACTAAGGAAGTGCAAGGGTAAACATCTAGGGGAATAGGGGTGCAAGGAATGGTCTCGTCGACCATTACCACACCTATGGAGAATTCTGGGGGTGGCAACAAGGGGGGAATGTTTAATGGATGTAAAACATCACGTAACAAGCCAAGAAGGTCGGTAAACATACCATGAAAGAGAGAGAATAAGTTGCTACAGGGAACGCCACATACATAAGACAGTGCCTCTTCACTAAGACCTCCGAGAAAACAACATCCATAAAACACAAGGCACTTGAGGAGATTTAAGGGTATACACATTAAGGAACAGAGGCGCAAGGAATGGCCCAGAAGACCACAAGGACTAACTAGGAGAATCAATGGTGGACAGTGAATAATATAACTATCATATCAATACAGATTGTTATGTCCACAATGACAAAGAAACAAACTGACTGACTCATAATTCAATTCAATAAAGTGCAAAGCTATTAAACGAAGGATTAACTAAAATATGTTCTCTAAATTTAATGAACTGTTTTCTGGGTTATTCGGTAACCGTCACTCGGTTGTTAACGAGAACATATCATACACCGGACCACTTGGAGGCCGGGCATGCATGTGAGATGTTCAGATATCAATTTCCGCTTACTGTGTTCCTAGGGATTTCACATTGCCGTGATTAAGTGATGAGACATTTATCGTCATAAAATGCAAACACACACGCGCGACGAAGTGAGAATTTAATCTCCTGTTGAATCCTTTAGAATGATTTATCGCGCAAGCAATTAACGACGGCCACAACTCTGTCAATATTGTAAAAGCATCGGGTGGTGAAAACAATGAAGAACGTGAGCATGGTTATGTGTACATGCCTTTCTATCGACAGAAGCCGTTGGTATTTACGTATAAAAGGGGCGATCGGGTATTCGGGAAAGTCTCATGCATTTGGACATTCGCTTTGCATGAATATAGATTTTTTGTTAAAAATGCATTTGTGTTAAAATTTATTTTCTATAAAATGATGATCCAAGCCTATCCTCTTCACAGAACATTATCACCCATCTTATGAAGGAGAATTTAAACATGTTTGGTTGCTTTTGAACATCCCTCTCTTATTTGCGCCTATGCTAACTTGCGATTAGATCTTTATGCTTTTATCAATTGACAGACTAATTGCCGAGCTCGTTAGAAATTGAAAACAAGCTTTCTAGAATAAACGTGGTTCCGCATTTGTTTGTAATAAAACGACTGTTTGTATGCCTTATGGGAGTCTACGATATCATGTGATCTATAGCAGACACTGAAAGCTATCGAAATAGTCTTGATTAATGATGACAACGCGTTTAATACTTGTCACTGCCTACGATGTTTACTTCTCACAGCGGACCTTGGTTTGATGGAATATTGAAATAGAGAAATTAATGCAGAAATTTATCATTTGACTAATTCGTATTCCATTCTCTCCTTACTGTAATTCGAGACATTATATCGTCAGTAAATCAAACAACGTTCAGCCATGATAATGTAAACATTTAATGTAAAATTGAGCGCTGCTGTGGGACATACAACCTCTTCTGTAAGTGACGTCATTTCAAGAAAACGCAACATGTGATGTCACTATTCGCATGCAGGAAACAATATTTACTCCATGTGGTCACTTCGTTTTCATATTGCCATATGGGGCAAATATTGCATATTGTCAGTACATGGTGACGTCACATGTGACGTTTTCTGGAAATGACGTAAGAAGAGGTTGGAAATCGTACAGCGGTGGACGTTTTAATTTTGCTGTATGTACGTTTTTTTGTCTTTCGAAATCAAATATGAAAAAAATGAAAACGCTCCTTGGGTTTTGTGAAAACCACGTAATTCGTCTATGAAAGTCTAAACACCGACTATTGCCTAAAGAATGTTTACTGTTTAATTACAGGATAACCGATGGTAATACAGCTATCATAAAGATCCTGGTTCCTGGACACTGCAAGAAACATTTTGGCAAAGTTGTACGAGAAACGTCGGGCATATTCTACTGTAATGTTTACACAAACGACAAAATGCGGAGGAAGTGTACGTATGTTTATGATATTATGTACATTTACATTTCATATTGGTGTTTGATAATCGGAATTTGCTGGCGATACAACAAGCTTTCACACACGATTGGTAACAATACCCAATGAACCCAGTTATTATTTTCATTGTAATCACATGTTTTGAATAATAAATTACTTTAAACATATCTTTACAATTGAAAGAGGTAACCCGTCAGAAATATTTTGCAAGTTATTTAAAGACAAAAAAACTAATTATTCGTACAATATGGACAGCAATGAAAAACACGATTAATTTGCAATAAGGGGACATTACAGTGAACATACAAGCTGGTGTAAGAATGTCAAAGTTGTGTTCAGAACCACATGTTCTTATTTACAAAACATTAATGAGCCCCGCTGTACGATTTCCAACCTCTTCTTTAAGTGACGTCATTTCCACAAACTTCATATGTGACGTCACCATGTACTTACAGGAAACAATATTTTCCCCATATGGCAATATGAAAACGAAGAGACCATATGGAGTAAATTTTGTTTCCTGCATGCAAATAGCGACATCAGAACAGAATCACATTTTGCGTTTTCTTGAAATGACTTCACTTACAGAAGAGGTTGTAAATCCCATAGCATTTACAGATGAAATCAAACAATAGCGGTTTAAATATTTTGGTTAAATAAACAGACCTGTGACAAACTTCAGGACGAGCCCATCGTCTTCGCATGAAAATGTTCTATCAAATGTGATGCTCACATCAAACTGTTGTCCACGGCGGATGATTAAATTTGGGATTTCATAATCACTGGTCTTGTGAGCTTGTCGGTTCTTTCCTCGCTCGAAATCCACAGACTTCGGCTTCAGCTGGCCATCTGCAATTATAAAATGCACGTAAGATATATGTCACTTTGACCATGTAAAAATAAATACAAAACGATCGGACGTTTGTAATTTAAGCTACAGTTTATAAACTGTGAATATAAGTTTATACGCAACATTCTACCACCCTAAACGAAAAAAAATCCTTTTAATGTGTATTTATCTCAAGTGTATATAGAATCTCAAATGTGCATTCATATCTTTGTCTATAGAATCTCAAATGCGCATTCATCTCTTTGTCTATAGAATCTCAAATGCGCATTCATCTCTGTGTCTATAGAATCTCAAATACGCATTCATCTCTGTGTCTATTGAATCTCAAATACAAATTCATCTCTGTGTCTATAGAATCTCAAATACGCATTCATCTCTGTGTCTATAGAATCTCATATACGCATTCATCTCTGTATCTATAGAATCTCAAATGCGCACCCATCTCTGTGTCTATAGAATCTCAAATAAAAATTAATCTCTGTGTCTATAGAATCTCAAATGCGCATCCATCTCTGTGTCTATAGAATCGCAAATACGCATTCATCTCTGTATCTATAGAATCTCAAATGCGCACCCATCTCTGTGTCTAAAGAATCTCAAATACAAATTCATCTCTGTGTCTATAGAATCTCAAATGCGCATCCATCTCTGTGTCTATAGAATCTCAAATACGCATTCATCTCTGTATCTATAGAATCTCAAATGCGCACCCATCTCTGTGTCTATAGAATCTCAAATACGCACCCATCTCTGTGTCTATAGAATCTCAAATGCGCACCCATCTCTGTGTCTATAGAATCTCAAAAAAAAGTTCATTGTACTGACCAGCCGCATATAGACAACTTAAAGCAAAATTAAGTTGCTCTTAATATGCGAGCTAATTACCTTAATACGTTTGTATTTTCTCCTTTTTTTATCAGTTTCATTAAATCCTTTCTTTATAACTATAGTTACATTTTGATAATTTCGTGCATTTATGTTTTTTGTGAATTTTCTTCTTTGAATTGTAACAATGTATAAGTCAAGAAAACTATAACATTTGTAATATATATATATGTAATGTAGAATATTATCTGATAATTGAATAAGGTATATACACGGAAGTATTTTATGTTATGTTACCATTATTGTATATATTGCTATTGCTAATAAATGGGCCTGCTTGGTTCCAAAAAGAAAAAAGAAAAAAATCTCAAATGCGCATCCATCTCTGTGTCTATAGAATCTCAAATGCACATCCATCTCTGAGTCTATAGATAGGTTAATGTTCATAAAGGAGTTACCTAAGCATTAGGCGAATATCAATACGAGCATCAACAACATGTCCATTCATCCTAATAAAACTAAATGTATGATAATTTCAAATGCTAAAAGACCTGTACTAAATTCTTCGCTATCACTTTATGTAAATAATATCACTCTAGAACAGGTAAGTAGCCACAATATGCTTGGAGTAATCATTGATAAAAATCTTCGCTGGAATGCACATATAGATCACGTATGTCACAAACTCAAATCAAAGTTAAATTTATTAAAAAGAATAAACTATATCTTAAACACCAACACAAGGAAATTATTCTACAATTCTTACATATTATCTTCAATGGACTATTGTTGCCCTATATGGTGTCGAGGGCTTGTAGCAAACAACAAGAAAATATCCATAATACAGAAAAAAGCAGCAAAAATTATTCTACATAGACCACAAATAACACCATCACGACCCTTATTCATTGAATTAGGGTGGCTATCATTTGAAAATAGATGTAAATTTATCTCAGCAACTTTAGTTCATAAATTCTCAAATAATAAAATGCCCACTTACTTTCATGATATAATTTCTTTCACCCATAATTCTACATACTCATTAAGATCCACCACCAACAATGACATAGCACCCTTTTCATTTAAATCAAATTATGGTAAACAAACATTCTCTTTTTATGCTCGTGAGGTATGGAATGCAATTCCTGTAAATATACGTTGTCTGTCTGATACAGAAACATTTAAAAATAATTATAGGAACTACTTAATGCTTAAACAATGATATCAATAATATTTCATTATTGTATGTATGTGTCTTATGTGAGGTGTCTGTTATTGTTGTTGTTTTATTTCAATTTTATTTTCAGATTATCTTAACTTTTGTAGTTTTTAATAGTCTCATTTACATCCTGATGTTAAAACATGATGTACATGTACAATGTATTGTGTATGCGTGTGTGAATGCGTGCGTGATTGGGTGTGTGTAGGTGTGCGTGTGTGAATTCTTGTTTATTTGTGCGTGTTTATATTGTTAATAGAAGGCCATATTGAAAAAAAGATGTACAATTTATTGTTAACCTTAACTATGTAACCTTCTGAAAATAAAGAATTTATTATTATTATTATTATTAGCCAACAAAACTATCGCTCTGTATTCAATGTCATTGTTGTCGTCATGTTATCTTGAAACATTACATGACATAAAACCAAGTACGTCGTGATTTTGTTTGTTCATGATGTTGAAATGTTAATTAACCAATTAAATTGTTTCTGTGAACATACAACAGATCCAATATCTATACAATAGCAAGTGCGATGATACTGAATAATATGGTAATCGTTAAGATTGAGAAGGGCAAGAAGAAAGTCTAATTTGGCGAATCTTGATGACAACATTTATTCATACGATTCTAAAACAGTTGCCTAGTGTTTACCTTTAGCTGTTGCTTTAGTGTGCACCTTTTTCATTTCCTGGGATTGGATATAAAACAGCAACAAGAGCTTCAAGCAAAACGTAACACTTTCTTGGAAACGTTTATATATGTACATGTAAAAACAAACATTTGGAATGTCAGTTGAATTTCACGGCTCAATCCAATTAACATTTCATCATTGATTTTATACACAACGTAATCCAATTAAAATTCCCGCATGCCCACCCTGAAAGACATACTCCAGTATCGCGGAAACATCCGATCACTAAACTGCAGAATGTCTTTTGAAATGAACACAAGCTATACGTGTTCATCGTCTGTATGTCATTCAAGTCACAACGTTATATACAAGACAGTTGTTTTTAAAACCTCGATAAGATAAAATTCCGACAGATATTAAACTATCCGGGAACGAAACCACAGTATTCGGAAATGAACACAAAAATGAAAATGTTTATCATCTTTATTTCATTCCTGTCACGACTTTATATACAAAATGGTTGTTATACGAACCAGTGGCGGGTAAAATGCAGACAGGCACTAAACGTAAGTATTTGCAAAGAATTTGGAATCAATTCAAGCAACCGTCTGCGATTTGGTCAATTAACGTCATGCACTTGTGGTACATTGCAATATGTAACATGACTTCCTCATCATTGCGTTTTACTGGTGCCTAATCTTTGAAAAATTTACCGTTCGTTTAAATGTGTTCCCACGTTGCACAAGGCGTATATATATACAAACTCAAATGTTACTACTATAAATACTCATTCACAGACATAACACATTTCTTTCATGACCCATCTCTTTATGTAAATACACATATTGTTTATTTTATTGTTTAGATTTCCCTGTTCCTGACTATTGTCTTTTATCCTCGACTAACAGACATCAACATGAGCAACAACTCTGGAAACACTCAGTACTGACAACCAGGTGGGGAAGAAACGATGCTAATACTTACAGGTACGTACAGTTACTAACAAATACACCATTTTCAATATCGTTTTACTAATTAATCGAATATATTTCTTACGTTTATTTGGAGCATGTCTACTTGGATAAAACGGTCATTGTTTCTGTATGGGGTAGATTGGTCGAGTCCAATTTGTACCATATACGAAGGTTTCCAGAAACAAATATTCATTTTATTGCATTAACGTCATTTACTCGAATATGTTTTTATTTTTTATTTTTTTGTAAAATTTAGATTTCATGAAACATGTTTTGTTGTAAAAAATACGAGGTCATTTACTTATACTTAATACAATTATAAGATAACGGACAACTTTGATATGTATACTTGTATGGTGCGTTATTGTTAACTTCTTTTGTGTGTGAAATATATTGTGCGGTGCCCAAATACTACCGAGACGAGGTTAATAAAAATGATCTTATAAAAAACACACAAAAACACAAGGTCACTTAGTTGTAGTATCAGCGTTTACCGTTGAACAAATTTTATTATTATCTGTTTTTACAATCACATGTATTATTCATTTTACATATTACTATGTAATTGATGTTATTCAATATTTGTATATATGTTATTTTCCCACATCACATGATGATGTATTTGTGTAAATATGTGTTAATGACGATGAGCTGAAAATTGCTCAAGTCAAAAATAAACTCTATGTTCTGTTCTGTTCTGTTCTGTTGAACAAAACCAACTGTGCCAACAGAAATTTAATCAACCAATTAATTGCTTGATATTTTCTCGTTACCTGCTAAAACAACAGAGATAAACACTAGAAAAACTACGTTTATTGTGTTTAATATTCAACACGTTAATAATTTCGATGTGATCGATATGTTTTATGGTTCCATTTCTTATCTTCCCTCGTTCAGCTTCCTCAAACACTGTTATCGAAGCATTTACAAATTCAATCTATAGGAATATTTTGTCAATAATGAGCTCACGACATTAAGGCATCATTTGATACAGAAGCTACCCGAGACAAATTGGCATCACGTGACTGATGTTACAAGGGCGAACTTGTGCGACAATACACTCCTTTAGCATCGGGAGCTTATTCCGATACCTTCATATAACGGTAGTGGAATCAAAATGCTGTGTGGAGCATAGTGCGACAAAAGTCGTTGAGTTCTTTATAATTACGGAATGTCACGGAAACAGGAGCGGTTGAAACTGGGCTTTACCCGGTATTCAAAGTTCTGTCTTAGTTATCTAAGAGAACCTGTTACAACAGAGAATAGACGCAAGTTGACATCAGGCTCCGATCTCCCGAAGCATCTCAATCTCAGCTAAATCTCAGCTAAATCTCAGCTAAATCTAAGCTCTAATATTGTCTCAAATTATTCGATTCCCGGTCGCGGCAGGTCATACCCTTCCATGAAAATTTGACAAAAATGTCGATTTTCTTCCACATGTGGAGAAGTTGCCGGCTCCTTGTGGAAGGGTTAGTTAGTACTGGTAAGATTTCAGTCCAGGAAAAACTGGTTAGGTGAACCGGCCGCCGTATATAACTGAAATATCGTTGAGAAACGGCGTTAAACCCGATGAAACAAACAAACAGCATCTTAGACCAAACTCGAAATCAATATTACAAAACAAAAAAGATCAGATGAATTTTTTCTCAGAATATTTGAGATCCAAAATGAGATTTGCCGTCTCAAACTCAGACTCAAATTAGAAGAAAATCTCAATATTGCGATGAGATTCTATTTGAGACGCTTTGAGAGATCAGAGCCTATTACAACAGAGAATAGACGCAAGTTGAGATCAAATCTCTCCAAGTCGAACACACTACATGTATACGAAGAATTGTTTCAGAGCCGTTTATTTCTATCCATACTTAACCAATCCGGTTAAACGAGAAATCTCTGAACACCACACTGGTTCAAAACGCCTGTAATTTTAAGCTGTGCATATATTGTCTTAAATTTAAATGGTAAAATCACCATTGTGCTCTAAACATATGATTTGTAAATACAAAATGAGGCATTTTAACTCAATAAATAATTGTCAGACTCAAGATAAGTAGCAATAGAAACGTATAATATCATCACGGTATACAGTAAAACCTCAATAATACGACCACCCTTGGGACCCATTAAAGGTGGTCGTAATAATGAGATGGTCTTTATATTGACGGTGAATAAAAAGCAAATCAGTGAAAATGGACTTGAAAATTGTATTCTTAATTTTGAGGTGGTCTTAGTATTGAAGTGGTCTTTAAGTGAGGTGTTATTGTATATTATCGACGGTTCTCGACAATTTCGCCTTTTGGCGTTTCAAAATGTGTTTTTTTGTGAGAAATGCTCCGAAGTCACGCAACACGTCTCTTTCTTCCAGACGAAAATTATCCCTAAATGGAACAAGTTATTTTTTTCATGCGGATTTTACTCAAAATTACTTAATTAAATAACGTATATATGTGACGTCACCATGTACTGACACTAAGCAATATTTGCCCCATATGGCAATATAATAACTAAGTGATCATATGGGGTCAATATAGTTTCCTGCTTGCAAATAGTGACATCACATGTTGCGTTTTCTTGAAATGACGTCACGTACAGAAGAGGTCATCAATCCCATAGCAGCACTCATTTGAAAATCTTAGATTTCGGCCAACATCTTCTGATATTTGCTATATCTTAACGAAGACTATCAGTTGAAGGCCGATGTTCATATAAGTGTATTTCGAGGGAATTCCTTTATGATTCTTAACTGTAAACTAATGATATCAGCAGAAACTTTACTTGTCATAACTACTTATATATCGGTGCCATTTTTGCTTATAAGTATTTTAACTTTTTAAACTTAACTTTTTTATGAACTACTTAGTTTAACATTTTATTTCGCTATACTTAATTACCCAATGGATAATACCGTCGTAAAGATATGACGTCTTACACGCTAGTTGCCAGTAAGTAAGTCGCCATTTCTCTTAAGAACTAATACTAAAAATGCAAAAACAGAACTTATGTCATTTAGTCAGATATAGTTATTTCAACACACGTAAATCATTCGCAAATTACATGCAGGATTCTCATTTATGTCGTGTTTATCCCGAGACTGTCGGCAACTTAAGGCGTTAGGATACACGGTTGTTGGTTAAAACCTTAATATGAAAATGACATACGTTGAAAGATGACAGACATTCGAAATATAATACTTTGCTAATGGAGAAACGTTGAAGAGGAAATGTGTTTATGTTACTCATATTACATCTGGGGAAATATTACAGAAACATCTTAAGTAAAATGTTATCCTTTAAATAACATTTTCCTCAACAGGTTTATATAACATACAGGCTATTACATGGTCTCAAATCAAGAGAGATAACTGAATAGTATTACATGTTGTTGTCATTACCATTAAAAAGCCTAACAGTTTTAATGTGGTTTTGGAATTACATCCATTTGAAGTTTTGAACTTAAGTGAAAATATTTAAGATTTACTTAAGATGCTTCTGTAATACGGGCCCAAGAGATGTATAAAACGGTGACACTCATAAATTCTTCAATCGATTCCTCAGACATTCTTGAACCTGTTTCCAAAACTAAACAACCCGCGATTTCCTCAACAGGTCTTAAGGTTAAACCTCATCCACATTGATATCCAACACTTATATATTACATATAATGCATTTGACATACTGCTAGCTAAGGGCGTATGAATTGTATATATTCAATTCTATTCTGTTATTCAATCGCTCCAACCACATATATCTATGTGTTCATATGTGTTTCTTTACCTACTTTAGTAATACATTACTTAAAGTAATATTACGCTAATTTTTTGTTCATTTGTTTACCTAAAATAATATGAAAAATATATTTCCAAAAGTTAAAACATCAATAAACATGCATTAACAAAGAATGACCTCATAATGTATTGATCCGTATTTGTTGTAGAAAGATGTTTGTACATCATAAAATTAAAAAAAACTTCCAGTTATTTTAGCTATCATGCTATTTTACAAGTTTTGTCTGTTAGTAATATGGTAATAAATTATATTTTGTATTGCTTATAGATTGCAATGGCTCTTATTAGAGATGTTTTAGCCAATGTAAAAACAATACTGGATGAAGCCAATTCTAACAGTTCGTGTTCAGACGAGCCAGATACTTCAATATGGTAGATAAAACGTGGTTAATTGTCTATTTTGTCGAAATAAGACGTTTGTATTATCATAAAGTAAAACAAACTTCCAGTTTATTAACAGTAATATGAAACATCAAGATTGTTTTAAACACTTATACATGGCAATGGTTCATATTAATGATGTTTTAGACTATGTCACAACAATACTAAATGAAGCCTATTAAACTATTTTAGGTTCAGATGAGCCAGATACATCTTTAGACCCATTAACGAAAGCGAACGAGACGACATCAAAACAGCAAAGAAACCAAACAGTGCTTGGCGTGAATGCGAATATATCAAGCCGATGCACTGGAGAAATTTAAATACAACATGATCAGAAGACAAAAACTGAACTTATTAAGTGAAACATTTCCCTCTTCCCTCCGATATGAAACATTACAAGTTAATATGATTACATTAACTGTTCATAAATTTGGGAATTTATTGTCGATGTGTCTTGTTATTTTAGACATTATTTGATATCTTGCATTATTCACATGACGGCACACGGCAATGAAAACACTCTCAATGAAATCAACATTCTCGGGAAAGACTCGCATCAATTAGTGGTGTTTTCCTGGAATGCGGTGAAACGGGAAAAAGGCTAGTGGCAGTTTGGCGGAAAACGGTTTTTGCACGCTCACATCGCAACACACAATGATACTTTTCGGAGAGAATATGAAAAGAGATGTTGGTTATTCAGAGACTGTGGATAATGAAGCCATTTGTTTGTGTAATTAAATACAATGGTGCTCATTCTCATACCGCCGATAATATTTCATAGCATTTAGATCACTTGGGACGCAATAAATATCGCTGATAGGCATTGTACAGATGACAATGAAGTTAAGAAGCTAAGCGGCAACACTGAACAACTAAACGTTTCAAAATTAAGGCATTCCACGCCGTCTTAATCAATGCATAGTTCTCACATCTACAATATTTACCTCCCTTGTTCTGAATTGTCGGCCATTTTCATAGACAATTTTCCTTTAAAGTTTAATGGGAATATAATGTAAATGATAAAAAACTAATCCGATGTATAAAATAACTTGTTCATTATGCTCATGTGGGCATTTGACTCAGTTAGTTTAAGAAATAGTGGTTGTCACATGCAAATGCTCATGGTATTTTCTCAAATATCACATATTTGGAAATTTCTCCTAAAAGGGCTTATCAGTTTTGCCTATCAAAATGGCCGACAGTTAAGAACAAGGGAGGTAGATATTGTAGATGTGGGAACTATGTATTCATGTATTAGTTCAAATTGGCAGCACTTACATTATTTTGTCAGTAATTACTCAAAACAGGTGCAACACGAGATAATAATAGTGAGATGAAAGAAATTTGAACTGTCTTGTGAAATCAGAGCACGCCGTTATGACAGAGTAGTTTCTTTGATGGACCGTCAATTCATTTCTTATATGCACAGACAATTAATTTGAAAATTTAAAGGCATTCAGATGTACAGACAGACCTCATTCATTCGAATAAATCGCGTCCGAATTTTTTTTCGAAAAAATCATTGTTTCAAATAGCCCAAATGAATTTGACATGATTAGACCTGATATTTTTTTCGGATGATACCAAGTATTCGGATAGATGGTTGTCGAATACTGGAGGTACGACTGTATCTGGGTCAAGACTTGTTCCACAACATTGGAGGGAACAAAATGATTTACTAAGTATAACAAAGACACAGTTTATATCTATATCGTTTGTATCGATGACAGTTCTAATACTTTCTACCGTGTTTATACACGGCAGTCAGTGGACAATGACCAATTTTCCTGAGTTTTCTACCAGAATTAACCAGTTCTTCGAAAGCAACTGAAAACTTCCTAGAACACAGGCACAATCACGGAAGTAAACAATAATATATATACATGGTAACATGAGAATTTCATCCGCAACACTGCTCCAAGATTTGAAGAGATGTTATCAATAACAAAACAGCGATCAACAAACTAATTGAAATACTAAATCTATTCATCTACTCATGAAGCAGACACATTCACATACGAGGAGCACTAACAATTTATTGGTTCTTGTAAATTACTTAATATCAGATGAAAGAGTACTTACATTTGTCAAACAAAACAATATTATAACAATTGTTGTATAGTCAGACAGTTGAATATATCAATCGTACTCAAGTTATTGCCACTTTGTTTTATATTCATGACAAAAGAAATGCTTGGTTGACAAATTGTACTAATAAGCCTCCACATACATTCTTGTTACAGAGATTTCCCTGACGCAGAAATCTAGAGTCCCTGACTCCCATTTCTTTCTAGGGACTCCCATTATCGACTTGCTGTGCATCCCTGGGACCCCTAAAATAAACCTTTTGCAAGTATAAACTGCACATCTGGGACTCTACAATTGTATTAAGGACCGCCAATTTGTCAAACACGTGGGTCCAAGGACCCCTAGCTGAAAAATCCTAGGGAAAACCTTGTTGTTACAACCAGTATTATATATACATAGGGACCAACAGGACTGCTATGTAACTGATTTAAACATTGTTCTTAGAACGTATATGCAAATCCTACAAAACACGAAAGAGCTAAATGTTGGCATATAAATTACCTTCAACATGATTTTATATTACAACAAGACTAAATTTAAGACTTAAAGTAAATACAACACTTCGACAATTCACTGTTTCTTACATAAATACATTACAATGAATAGGTTCATGCCCAATATGCAACAACGTACGAATATAGATAACAAAACAATCCAATGTTTTTTGCCATTTTACCACCAAACGATTGTCTAGAAAAAAATAGACCCAACAAGCACTATAATCATAGAAAACATTTTCCGACTCATTAGCACTTCGTAAATGAATTCGTACCATTAACAGAAACAGTGCTAAGATGTCAAGACGTCACTAACCTTTCGTCTGACAGACGCTGGATAAACATCCAGTAGTTAATTGTGCGTAGTCCTCATTTATTCCATAAATAGAATCAACTTGTTTCCTTCGAGTTTCCTGTTTACTGTTCGCTTTGAAGATTTTTGAAAGAAACATGTCCTTACGAATTTCTGTTACGCACTTGATAATATATTTCTTGACTTCAGCTTATTCAGATATACAAATTTAAATAATTTACATAATATTTATCTAACACAAAAATATGGAAAAGAATTGCATTCTATTTTTATTTCGAGTCACGTATGTTAACAAACAAAATGATTTTCTAACATGATTTGCTTATTAAGTAAATTATCCTAGCAACAAAGCAGAATTCGGACTTGATGAATGCTGGGTTTATTATTAGTTTTACAAGAAGTATTTCCAGTTGCGACATCAAACAGAACTCCGGCTATAGCCACGTGACGTTTTGGTACAATATGACAAGCGTCCGCATGACGGACTCATTAATACTACCAGATATTAAGCCTTCTAAGTGTCGTATGAATATGGAACGTTTATATTGACAATTATCCGCGTACTTTTTCATCCCCAGGGGTCGAAAGACTCGCTGTATCAGTATCTAACTCGACATTGTCTGCGATTATATCTTGAGGTCATGCAGTCATATTAAATCATACACTAACTACACCAATTTCGTCAGGCTCATTCTCTAGTCTGACCTACACGTACAGGGGCATTGTTAGGTGAAAATGTTGTTGCCAGAAACAAACTCTAAATAACACTGTTGGTAAAAGATTATTGGCATATTCTTACATAAACCACCAGACCCTTTGACAACCTGTGACATCCTTCACACGTAGATCAACATAAGCAACACAATGTAGGAATGGCCATGCCACTAAAGACAATCCTTTACAGCTGAGCTTATCACGTGGTATTGTACATCACGTGATATTGTACTAAACTTGGACTGTCAAAAATATGAATAGAAGTATGATATTAGGTGCCGATTGGCTTTTACACAATGGTGTTAGGGTAGGAAAAACATATGTACCTTTAGAGGAAGATAATATTATAGACATAACATCACTTATCAGATTACGATTTGACACTAAACTTCAACCACGAACTGCTAAGCTTTGTTATGGAAAGGTTGCACATAAACCAGATAGACGTATCAAACAAACATATTGTGTGACAGGCATTGACAAAGGTTTTATTGATACACGGCCGGGCTTCATAGTATCAAATTATGTATTGGAGTTAAATGAAAAACGTAATTTCCCAGTCATGATTGTAAATATTAGGTTAAAACGGGGTTGCGTTGTTACCAAATTAGAACAAATAAGGAAAGAATACAAATATAGACGATTTAATACTTAAGAATGAACCATGACATGACGAAAGGACGTATATTCTTAAGAACATGTCGCTTTGGCAATGTGGGTTCAATTTCTGAATTTATCGCATGAAAATTCATGAGAAGTTTGAGACATAAATATTTAAGTTAGAAAACAACTTGTTTGCATATCTATCTGCATCATTTAATAAGTTCCGAGCATTAATATTAAAAAAGCGCACAAAAGGCATGAGCCATTGATGTTTAAAATGTATATTTCAAATCTGAATCTAGATCTTTAATATACATACATTAGTTTACCTTGCACATATAACACTTTCAAGTGTCACTGGACATCGTTTGTAACCATTGACAATTAACCAACACAATCCAAATGTATTTGTGTTCCATGATGCATTAATAAATATTATGTTTAAGCCTTTGCACCAGTCCAACACGGGACCTGAGGTCTTTGATGTTGAGTAATTCTTTTCACGTTGGAGAGCTCGTGTTGAAGGCGATTTTCACAGAACGTATTTGCCATATCCTTGATTCTCCGCGTTTTGGTCCAACAATGTACGTTTAATATTCGAAATGTTGAAAATTCAATTACCTTTATATAAAAATATGAATTGTGTACTTAGACGATATGATGATGATGGGAATTAACACCAGCACAGAGTTGCCTGAGAAACAATCCATTCCTGTTCACAGTACAATCGTACACTTTGAATTGTATTTTAAAATACATGTACAGTAAAACCTCACCTAAAGACCGTCTCAATAATAAGACCACCTCAAAATTAAGCACCCGATTTTCAAGTCAATTTCACTGTTTTGCTCTTTATTCAACCTCAATATTAAGACCAACTCAATAAAAATATCAGTTTTCAAAGGTCTCAATGGTGATTGTATTATCGATGTTTTACTGTACTGCACTGTTGATTATTTTTTATTCCTTAAAGCAAGACAATAGCTTTTAACATTTATTATTTTGACTTTCTGTACGAGTGTGTTTCTGAATATTGCTAAATATACTTTGAAGTAAATATAAAACCATCATATTTAGACTGGTCTTCGTTTTTTATATCGACAAAATAACGTTTTTAATATCACATTGATGTACAGTATTAAATAAAGATATAAAAACAAGTTCGAACTTTTTATGATATGATAAAAAGCTTACTAAACAATTTATATTTCTTCAGAAACGACTAGTCAATTGTAAATTATATTTATTCATTATACATAAATCGAAGAAATGCAATAGCGCGAGTATATACTATGACAGAATGCAACATATCTATTCAAAGATCATTGAACTATTTCATAACATGATCCAATCTGTCGAACTGTCTCGAATGTTTCTTGAAATATTTTATACCAGAACAAAGTACATCTAGGCATTGGTACTTTTTTATATCGACTGGCCTCCAGATTTTGACCGATTTAGTCTCGGAAACTTGAAAGTCATTGAACGTCATATTGAAATGTGATACGTTCGTAAAGTTTGTAATATTCCATCTTCACTTGAAAGGCTGATATATCTGACATTACTCTCAGAGTTTGGTGTAAGCGTCATTGGCTTCGGTCGCCACAAACTGGCCGTAAACAATCGTGACTACACATGCGGGACCCCTTTGTGTTTCCAACTTCCGCTTAGTAACGTAGCCCTTAGTTAATTTTTTTTCGAAAAACTGTGTGTGCCCGCACGGCATGCCGTTTCAAATTACCAACTAGCTCTCAGTGTTTTGTTACTTACGGGGCCGTAAACTGCTCTGGAGCATCAAGTGACCGAAGCATTAGTCAAACATGTAATACACTTTGACCGTGACAATCGTCTATAGTATATGGTAACCATTGTATTGTGTTCATTTTAATTATGGTTTATTTTTTTAATCATACATACATAGCATATAAGAGATAAAGCATATACATGTACATATAAATGCAGAATAAATGTGGCAGTTGTTTAAAGATATACCACATTGTACGTGTTTCTATATCTAAATTATTGCTAGATATAAGTGTATACATGAACGAATTCACTTGCATTTCAAATTATTGTTGTGTTTAATCGGATCAACACTATTTTTCAATCTTCAAAAAGGTGTGTCCAAATCTGTCGGAGAATGCGAAATATCTGCTTTGGGTACCCGAATTACTGTCTAATTTGATAACAATTGAGTTAGTTTAAAGTTGAGATCAGTTTGTCTTGTTTACTTTTGATTTTATGTAAAACATTCTGATATTTTTTTCCATTTTCCCCTTGTAATGTCTAGCTTACAATCCAGAGCTTCTAATTCTCTCTTTATCTTCTAGACATAACAATTAAAACTATAATGAATAAGAGCCAATAATGGGATGTGTGTTTCTGATGAAAAAGTTTTTATTAGTTTTCCCACCATAAAGTCCTCGGGTCCTAACAGTACAATATTACCATTGAAACTTTCACAGTAAAAGTTGTCCCTACACCATAAAGCTTTTAAACGCTAACATCTTGTATGAGTCAGTAAGCCATTCCACTCTAGTTCCGGGTTATAAATCATTAAAGTTTGGCAAACGGCGCGTCAGGAAAATAATTTTCATACATAACATGACAATTATTTTTGGCGTTTTATGTAATCAAAACATTAACCGTAAAAACATTTTGGGATGATTTCATGTCTAGGAATTTATCCTGTAATTTTGGATCACCCAGTATTATAGATTATAACATGTCACATCCATAAATATAGCTGATTTGTGTAATATCGAATACGCCGAGGCTCATAATGACAAAAAGGGTAATTTAATAATGTAAAATAATGCATTCGTGAGACGTGAAAGTGTTAACCATTTTTTTTATTTCAGACTTATAAAATGAAGATTTACGACACACGCTTACGATTCATTGCCATGGAATACTTGATGAGAACATTGCATGTACAATACATATATCAAACCGACTTCACTTCCGGTGTTTCGGCGTTGCTTATCAGACATCGTAAAACTTCATGTGATATATGTATCAAGAAATCTGGAATAAATTGTCATTTTGAATTAATATCAGCATTCCTATTTTTTTTTTAGTTTTCCTGATTTTTCCTTTTTTCTTTATAAAAGAGCTCCTATTTTTTCTAGTATTCCTGATTTTTTTCTAAAAAAATATTTTCTCTAATTTCCCCCAAAAAATCCTTGTTTTCCTTCTCTATCGACAACAGAGTTGGATAACGACTAGAATATTTTGAAAATGTTTTGGAGATTTTCTTGGAGAAGGGGTCAAGAGGATGTTTAGTTGACATGCTCCTTTGCTGAAAGTGTGGTCTGGTGGTCTGGTATCACTGGTGAATAGTCCAGTATTCTCAACTAAATGACTGAAAAGGTTGGTGTAGACTTCAGTGATACATACAAGTGACTGCGGAATCTAATAACCTGTGAACTAAACAATCCAATTGCCCTTGATGTATGGTAATCAAATCGAAAAAAGGCTGCTAATGTATCATATTTCCTTTCAATAATTCCTACTTTTTATCACTGCCTTCTTATTTCCCCTACTTTTCCTAGTTTTCTGTGACTTTCATCCCTAGTTTTATCCTAGTTTGTTTGGTATAATTATACTGCTTGAGAGCATGTTACATTGCCTGTATCAGGGAACTGACAACAGCAAACATTGGTGAGGGTAATTACCTTTTTCATTGAGAGTTCAGAAAATAATATTTATAAGAAAGTGGAAGATTATTTCAGTAGTTTTAGAATTCGATCAGTTATAAGTGTGTTACATTTAGTTACATGAAATGAACCTGCGTGATAGCTACTATACGTGAAAACCCTTTGTAATAAATACACATGTAATTATACATCATGCTGAGATGGTTCCAAACATGTTAAGAGCTTCTAATTGACTTATCAAAGATACGGAACAGATTGTGCGTAAAAAAAGAATATAAAATAATTTCAGGAGGTAACATTCTTCCCAGACTTGAAAGGTAAACCTAATTCTCATGGAAAGAATACATGCTCTACACACATTCATCTGTAATACATGTATGATTCAGATTTGTTTGAAATATGTTACTTTGTGCAATCAAAACGAAGCATAAATATGTATCCTGAATACATTTCCAAAAGATCTTTGCCTTTATGAAATAGAGAAGAATTAGTCAGGACTGACTTCAACAGGGATTTCATTGACGCAGAAATAAAGAGTCCCTGACTCCCTTTTCTTTCTAGAGACTTCCATTTCCCCTTACTGTGCATCACTGAGACCCCTAAAATAAACCTTTGTCAAGTATAAACTGCATATCTGGGACCCTACACATTTACTAAGAACCCCCAATTTGTCAAACACGAGGGTCCAAGGACCCCTAAAAAATCCTAGGTAAAACCCTGCTTCCAGAAATGGAACACTATCGCTGATACATGAAATTATTCCCGAAATATATTGGACTTCATGAAGAAATCTTAATGAAACATAGAAATATTATATAACTAGTATGAATAAGCCAGGATTGACTTCTACAACTAGAACAATATTACTGACATATCTATAGATAAACATATACAGTCAAACCTGTCTGTAAAGACCACCAATGGGAACAGCAAAAATGTGGTCTTTGTTTACAGGTGGTCTTTATTAACAGATTAAATATCATTGAAATGGTCTGATGGGAGATAAAATTGGTGGTCTTTGCAGACAGGTTTTGCAATGGTGGTCTTTGTTCAAAGGTGGTCTTTAACACACGTTTGACTGTAATACCATAAGCCCCAAAAATCAAGTTTTGTTCAGTGTATGATGCACGTAATACAAACAAATTGAGGACATGGTCACGTCCTCATTGTCATTAGATTGACAAAATCTGCAATTCCAATAAACTAACTGATAATTCGATGAGATGCCTATGGTGGCTTCTTTCTGCCACCAGTTAACTGCATAATTAACTAGAACACTACGTGGTTATCACGTTAAAGAAACTAGATAACTAGTTAATTAACTAGAAAATTATGTGGTTAACTAGATAAGTACTGTGATAAATTTTCATACCAGGTAAGTATCTTAACACGAACATTTTTCTGATAGTGCCCACAACTGCCACCTCTTACCCACTTAACCCCTAGACTTTCAGAACGGACACTCTATTTTAGACAAGTGTTGTATGTGGAAACTAATTTTTAATATACTCAATATTTTATCTTATTTCTACGATATTATGAGCTTGTGTCGTATTATGCACACAAATAACGAGTTTACAGTCAATCGAAAATGTATACTAACGCTACCGCGGAGCACGTCAGAAAAAAAACGTACATTTTAGTAAACCAATGCATTACATTTATTGATCAACCCTCGTATATTTGATGTTTTGACCATTATAAATATGAAATATATACGAGCTAGTCAAATTCAAAATTGCATAATTATTCACAATACAATTATACTGTCACTAACCTTTTGTGGGACAAGGATTAGATATACATCCAGTTTGTAATTGCGTGTATTCCTTATTAATTCCATAAATAGAATCCAGCTGATTTTTCCGTGTTTCGTTTTTATTATTCTTCTTGAAAATTTTAGAAAGCATGCTAGTCATTATCACTGATGTTCAAAGTAATCAATGCATTAACACTGTTCTCATTTTCTTGACAGTTGTAAATTGTTTTGAACACTTCTTGTCTCTAGCCCAAATCTAAGATAGGATACTCGTTAAAATGATCTAGAAAATATTAATAAAATGTCTCTCTCGGTTAGTTTTTGAATTTTCAGACGAACTGATGTCGCATATCCAAACAGTTATTGATTTTATCAATATATGTCCAATGAGATTTACGTAACCACAAAACGGATTCCAGTCACGCAAAATTGCAGCCCTCTCCGCTTAGTAACAGCGAAACAAATACATCCAGTTTCTAAGTGCTCGGCGATGACTTACAACTCCGAGGAACGTTTTATTGACAATATATGTTACTAATTACCGGCATTTTTCACGTAGTTTATCGAAGTATCTCGCATTATTCTGTCCCGATTAGCTTAGAGTTGCAAGGAACATCAATAAACCAGTTACAAGCCACGCCAGTATCTTCAAGGTAATTGCCCAAGCTTTCAGAATGGCATCGGGTAGGGAGAATGTGTTATTGGTAAATAGTCCTAAATAACATAATTGTCAGAGATTTCCTGATGTTATCTATTAGATATTATTTGAAATAAAACGCGGAGTCATCACTTAGAAAATATCAAAACAAATTAATGGCCTTGCAACAATCTCGTCCAGTGACCTTTTGTCTGTTCTTTAACTCTATATAACATTCATGGTATGTAAAGCGAAAACAGAACCTATCCTTCATAATAATTTCGGAAATGTATTTAACATTCAGAGATATATGTACAATTTACACATTTGTTCAATGCTACATACACATTAAAGCTATCGGCTTCCTCAGGGGCAACATTATATTCCTCTAAGATGATATATTCGGATTTTATCGCGACGATTTTTAGATATACAGAGAATAAAAATATATGTCGATCGAATTTAAGTTGAACCGTAGACTATTTAAAATCATCAAAGAAAACCCTTGCGGCTCAGAATTCGATAAAATGCGAGAGCCTCTCTCCCTTTATTTCCATGGTACCAATTAGATATCTCATGAATGAATTATGTTTCTTTATCTGCAGTACTTCGCACAATTCTTTACGTGCAACTATCTCGACAAATGCACACACTGAGTGTTATGCATTCATTGTCTGACATCATTATCTCGTTGGTATTTTGCTTTGATACAAAGGTATTCAAGTTAGAGACGAGGTTAAATATTTCAAAGACGAAAACCACATTGCCAATTTCTAAACACTGAACTTATATTACATATTGGCAAATCGCTGTTTTTCGTGGTATTCGAATCCCCTCGTTAATTAATTTTCAACTGTGCTTCTGACCAGATATACATGAACAACTGGCCTAATTTACTGTGTTACTGTGTGTTAAAATGTCTGAAGTCTGTGATGGGCAAACATTTGTGCTCGAAATAACGATGCTCGACTTACAATACAGAGTATATAATAATATCTCGGAGACTATGACACCTCTTAGACTTACACTAGCTTGTTATTGAAGTTGCTCATGCTAAAGGAGCGCCGTGGTGTAGTGGTTAGGGTATACCAGGGTCTCGGGTTCAACCCTTAGTCGCATAATTGACCTTGCCGTGTGTCCTTAGGCAAGCCACGTCACTTTGCACTGCTTCCTGGGAAGGTAGATAAATATTTCTGGCTGTAAACGGTTGATTCTTTTACTTGTACATTCTCCAAAAAAATCTCCACATAGCTTTTGTTTCGTTGTTCACAAATAAGACGTAAAATAAGTTTTACCTTTATAAGGATTTTACTATTTTTTTAAATAAACCAAACTACGTGAAATCGAATTGAATATAGTTGATTGATCATTTATATTCTATGAACGTATGGCACTTTTATATAATCAGTCATGATGGCTTTTTTGTGGTTGCTATGATGTGTTAAAAATAAATTGTAGATTAAACAATTTCGCAATATAATGTTAGATATAATTATACAAACTGCCTAACAAGAGGAAGTTTAGCCAGTGACGCAACTTCCGTTTCACTGTGATTTGTCCAAGAATGAAGCAAATATTTATTCAAAATAAACAGGAAACAAACAATACGAAGCATCTGGGCTTAAACTTAAAAGAACAAATCAATGATACATCAGTGGTATAGATTTCACACCTTGATGTACCACAGGCTCCTCCTATCTGGATACAGTGTTCCAAGTTTTATCAAAAACCCATTTATTTATATTGGTTATAAACATTCATCATTCCGTTTTACAATTTGGTATTCTCATCCAGCATATGTATCGTATCATCTGAAAACTTGATAAATAATTAGATGATTTTCGGGAATGCTAAAAGACCTTGCACTAAGAGCAAGCCGCAGCGCTAGGGACAACACGTGCATACTGCGTAAATGTCATCAATGCTTTATTTCGTCAACATATCCCAAAAGGTCAGTAACAAAGCAATGGGAGAGTAATAACTGGTGTTATGCACCTTTGGAATTACGTTATAAATTGTTGTTTTCTCGGAGGTCTGTCTGGGGAGGCGCTGTCTTATGTATGTGGCGTTCCATGTAGCTGCTTTTCCCGGAGGTCTGTGTGGGGAGGCGCTGTCTTGTGTATGTGGCGTTCCCTGTAGCTGCTTTTCCCGGAGGTCTGTGTGGGGAGGCACTGTCTTATGTATGTGGCGTTCCCTGTAGCTACTTTTCCGGGAGGTCTGTGTGGGGAGGCACTGTCTTATGTATGTGGCGTTCCCTGTAGCTGCTTTTCCGGGAGGTCTGTGTGGGGAGGCACTGTCTTATGTATGTGGCGTTCCCTGTAGCTGCTTTTCCGGGAGGTCTGTGTGGGGAGGCACTGTCTTATGTATGTGGCGTTCCCTGTAGCTACTTTTCCGGGAGGTCTGTGTGGGGAGGCACTGTCTTATGTATGTGGCGTTCCCTGTAGCTGCTTTTCCCGGAGGTCTGTGTGGGGAGGCACTGTCTTATGTATGTGGCGTTCCCTGTAGCTACTTATTCTCTCTCTTTTATAGATAGTTCCCATATCTACAATATTTACCTACCTTGTTATTAATCATCAGCCATTTTTGATAGGCAACTCTGATAAGCACTTATAGCAGTAATTCCCAAATTTGTGATATTAACATATAACCGAGAGAATGTGCATGTGACATCGCTTTTTTCAACTTTCGGGGTCATCTGCCCACATGAGAAAAATGTTGTTTTTTTCTATCTGACTATTTTATCGTCATAGTAAATTTGCCTATCAATGTGGCTGACTATTCAGAACAAGGGAGGTAAATATTGTAAATGTGGGAACTATATGTATATCAATGTTCCAAGATCTCAACAATATGACAATCATACTTGCTTGCTCTTTCCAAATATCTGACAATTTTGTATCATTTTCCCGCAAATCTAATGTTGTCATATTTCAAGTGCCTGGCAAATCAACATTGCGCCTACATTGATAGCTAAAGTATGCCGCTGATATGTTCTGTAATAACATGCTGTGTTGAGATAGACACTTTTGACACATTTCTGATATGTTTACGTCCGAATGCCATTTACTTGAATAGATTTATTTCTGCACTTTTGAAATCAATAAAACCCTATGCTCGTATACATACATTCAGAAATTGTTTTGTCCGTTTCATATTTTATGGAAGTAAATTAATGTTACTGGACAGATTGGTAAATTATTCATTTATTCCATTTCACATTATTTCTAAATAATTGTTATCACAATGTCTTTGTAAATAATTGAATAGATGCATTTTATATCAAACATATCAAACAACATTATCTTTTCAGATCATGCAATCTTCTATCCTTGATTCCTCTGAAAGACATTGCATCAGAGTTTTTGTAACTAATGATGTTTATTACGGTACACTAATGTAACCATTGTGTTGTCGCCATAGTTACTCGACGGTACGATACAACGTGCGACGTGACACGCAATACTAGGGTCCGGTACAAGAAGGGTACGCCACCACCAACTGTAACGTGGCCCGCCTCATTTGCTCAGTTGGCAGTGTGTCCGCATTGAGTGCGGGAGGTCGTGGGTTCGAACTCTGGCCGCGTCGTCATACCAAAGACCTGAAAATGGTACTGGTAGCCCCCTTGCTAGGCACTCAGTATATAAAGGGCAGTATCAGGAGATAAATAAGCCCAGGTAAGTATCTGTTAGTGGACAACTTGTTGGTCGCACACAAGCTTTGTAGCTCATGTTACTTGTTGATCATATGTGACGTTAAAGAAAGCTTATCTTTATATCTGTATCATTGTCGTACGGTCCGTATCGCGTTGTCGCGGGTCACGGCAACAACACTCCGATAACACAACGACACTAACATGAATTTAATTTAATAATGTGCTGCGATCGTTTGCTCCAACCAATTCCTCGCAATAGCAGAAACGATATTAAGCCATTTGCCAAGCAATATTTGATATATTCTTCAACTTCAATGAAACTCCTAGAAGACAAATGCGCGGCTCTCGATAAATGCATGGCCACCACGCAGCGGATAAACGACAACAATAGTGCATTAAAAGCTTATATTCAATATTAATTGAATAATATGACATTAAATTGCCAAAATAAAACATAATTGCCCACCCATGAGAGCGAATCTGAACACGAGACCGATGCATGTAAAATTATCTAACATATTAATGTGCTGGAAAGTAATTTGATAGAAGCTTTTAAAATGTTCGAATGTATCGATGTTTGTGCTTTGTTTCTGATAAATTGTGTTGTGTGGGCATTTACAACCAGCATGCAACTTTAGATGTTTGGTATATATTACAAAGATGCATATCAAAATACATAGACAGCAAACATCTCTGTTGCATCTAACTGTTGTCAAAAACACAGGAGCGAATCAGCGCAATATTTCCGTGTACATTAATTAATTAATTTAAAATCAATTACAAACAGGGGTGTAACCAGGGCGGTAGAATGTGAACGCAAACAATATAGGAGAGGCTAAGGGCATAATACCCCGGAAAACCCGTATTTTCTAGAACGTTCGAAGTGCAATCTGGTAACATTTTCACAAGTAATACAGTAAAGTTTGTAGCGTTATATATTCAGAAAATTTATATCCCAAACTGCTTATAAATACTTTTGCATTCAGGTAGCTACGTGCCTGAAGAACTATGGAAACTATTCCAAAATGTAAAACAGAAAACAACTAATTCCACGCATGAATATTTAAATTCATACAACAATGTCAATTTATCACAGAAATGACGAACTATACCAGCGCTTGTGACAATAAAAAGCACCTTTCTGTCTGTAATTACGAACATATAGTGGCCTCGTTTCATTAACCTACTTAAGGAACTTGTTAGCTTAAGAAATTCTTTGTAAAGAAAAATGTTTTAGTTCTTGCTTAAATATGGCCGCCATTTTTATCTATAATGTAAACGTACGACGGGTACAAGACCATCACTGTAAAAAACGCTTTCTGCAACGATTTAGGAATTTTTTAAAAGCCTTCTTAAATCGAAAATTTAAGACAAGAAAAGAGTTAAGATAATAATATAAATGAAACGGGACCCTGGTTGTGTATGTTTTAGTTTATAGTTTTTTGGAAACTATAACAGTTTTAAAAAAACACTGTACGAACCTCAAAGCCAAGCTATTTAAAATGCGAGATTTTCTTTCAAAACTAATGCAGAATTGTGTAAACAAGTTATTATAAAAACCAATATTTGATGTAGGGATCAATCATTTTGACTGATCGACCCATAAACAAATGTTTTCACAGGTGTTTCCATTAGTTCTTGTAAAATATTGCTGAATAACGCTGACTTTGGCACGCCGATAAGTTGCAGCAATTTAGATTGGTACATTTTTCGGATATTGATGTTGCATTTGGAGTGAGAACCAGACTATTTCATAAATCAGTTTAAAAATTTAGTATATACAAAGCAACTCTAGTTAGCCAGGCAAACAAATAAACTGACTTCCGGGTTTTAATGGTTGCTATGGCGTTTTAAACCCGCTTTGAAATACGCTTATAGATCGTAATAAAATAATCAGAAGACCTAATGGCGGATATTTCAATATGAGTAAACAAAGTGTAACATATAATATAGTTAAGTTTTAAAAGCACGTGAAGCAGATCTATAAACAGAATATATACGATGACAAATATGGGACACTTTTCAGTTCCTTTATACACAGTTCGCACATGTACACTATTTACCTCCCTTGTTCTTAACTGTCGGCCATTTTGATAAGCCCTTATAGGAGTAATTTCCAAACATGTGATAATTGAGAACATACCAAGATAATTTGCATGTGACAACCAGTTTTTCTTCATCTTACTGAGCCAAATGCCCACATAAGCATAATGAATAAGTTATTTTGATATAATTATGGGATAAGTTTATCAGCATTTACATTATATTCCCCATAATCTTTAAGGAAATTTGCCTATCAAAATGGCTGACATTCACAACAAGGGAGGTAAATGTTGTAGATGTGAGAACTATGTATTGGTATGTTCATGCATATAAAATATATCTTGATATGATTCACATAAAATATTGGCACAAACTTTTAATTTTTATTTAGTAAGCAATGGAGCTTCTAGTCACACATATAGTTAGGGTCATGTAGAGACTTTTCGAGCTAACAGGGCGGAGGGTGACACCTGGTAGAACCACCACCCCTTCCGTTCGACAGCTGGATGGCTTCCTCACAACTTATGTATCCCGTGTGGAATTTGAACCCACATCGGCAAGAGGCCATTGACGTGAAGTCAGCGACCATTACCACTCGACCAAGGAAGCCACGCACCCCTCGTGAGAATTTTCACTTACAACATCACTCTAAAGTGGGCAAAATAACATACCCACACTAGGGTTTTAACCGCGAATTTGACAAATTTGAAGCAAGTGTAGTAACCTGATTCAATGGTATTCATTAAAACACAAACACTAAATAAACAGCATTTACACAAGAGAATCACTTTATAAACAACTTGATTTAATGCTAAATTGCAACTCGCAATAATGAATATTGTAGGTTTTACTAAGTAGGAAATGTTATTTGATACATTAAATTGTTGTCCAAACTAAAGTGCGTACGGTATTTTCATGGTGTATACATTAGTAACATCGTCACGAAAGGCATTGTTTAACAGAGCAGTTATACACGATAGAACCTGAATAATAAGACCGCCGTTGGTTGTGAAGAAAGTATGTCTTAGTTAGCGCTAACTGTACATCATTTGGTCAAGTGCAGTGGTTCTTAATGAGGCATTTCTAAAATAGGAGGAAACAATACGGCGCGTACAGTAAACATCAATAATAAGACCACCATGTGCATATTTAGAAGCGGCAAAGGGAGATAGATAACTCTAGATAGGAAATAAAGGGAGAAAATTCGTGACATTCTCCTTTGACTCGACCAATATTCGTGTATATCCAAACATTATTGCCTTGTACCTGCCCTGCGTTCAGTTACGGCTATCAGTGGCGAACGTTTTGTATTTTATCCCTTGCCCACCATAGCACATTGGTTGCACACGGGAACCAAATTGCAAAACGTTACGAAACGATAGGGCTGATAGCCGTAACTGAACGCGGGGCTGTTCAAACACGGATACATGCACTATATGAATCCGAACAAACCATTGACAGGGCGTTGTGCTCGTAGTATCAAATCAATGAAATTCTAAAAAATGTCGGAAAAACATGCATCTTTCCCATGACAAGACTACATTCCTGTAGTTTATACGTCGTTTTCTCTATAAAATAATGATTCCATAATGCCGAAGAGACGCGAAACGTTTACTTATTAACACGTCAATTCAAAAG
Source organism: Mactromeris polynyma (assembly GCA_032209605.1). NCBI lineage: Eukaryota > Metazoa > Mollusca > Bivalvia > Venerida > Mactridae > Mactromeris > Mactromeris polynyma. The sequence goes on from JASFXZ010000042.1 coordinate 2,488,216, forward strand.
CTCCAATAGAAGCCAAAATGTTGAGTATTTTTGTTTAGCTTCAACCGAGAAGTTAACGGCATTACAAAGTAATCTGCGGCTTAATAAATCTCACATTTGCGAAGGAATTTCTATTTTATTAAGCAAGTATCAGCGTAGTCTTGCTGAATTCGATTAATACATTAAAATGCCACGAATAACGAATTTGTTTCAAAACCAAATCTTGCTAAAAGCATGGTAAGTTTTCCCCCAATTGTTTGAAGTATTCAAGTTTATTCATTGGCCCCCATTCTCTTGTTTAAAACAATTTCTGCCATTCCCTCACCATTGTTTAGTCTTATTTGCAAATTCCTGCATTGCATGAATGTCTAAAGAGTCATTGTTTCATTCGCTTTGCATTTAATTGCAGGGCTTTATTGCACTCACAATACGGAATTTCAAGGATGAATTAAACTGTTAACTTTAGTACACGTCTCTATTTCTATTGATTGTTTATCTGCATGTCTTCCGGAATATCTATTCTAGGACGAATTTCTATAAAAAAAGTATTTGATGTTTACAATTAAACAATCCCAAAGTCTATATATGCTCAGGTTCATTTTTCGAAACCTACCAACTAGGCAGGCAAAAACTAAGTTCCGATAGAAATATATTTTGCATCTACATCTTTCTTACCACTAACAATGACATTATACATCAAAACATAAAATACAAAGTAATACTTAACTAACTTAGTACATGACTAGATATATTTTTTTCAGCGTTTGAACATAGTTATTGGTTACTTGACACATTGTTATCGGTTAAAAGGGCCTATGTCGTCATGAAAAATAACATCATTGTTGTGGATTTTGGCATTTCAGATTTGATTTTATTCTATCAGACTGCCGAAACTAACCCGCCTGAGGACGCTAAACATAGACCCATATAGTAATGGCCTAATACAAAGTATTACAAACCGACGTATTTTGTACAACTTTATCAAGTTACTCAAACCGTTAAATGCTGAACAAAAAATCCCAAAATGAATTCGTACATAAAAGGAAGGAAGCACACGTTGTAACCAAGTCTTTAACTTTCTTCCCTATAAATCCAAAATAAAGCAAAGAACGTCAATAAAAACATGTACGGAAATTGTAAGTTATTGGTCGAAACCTGCGATATTTTTTTTATAACATATCATTGATGTACAGAAATTTAATATCGCACATCAGTGATCAAAGCAGAATTTTTTACCGTTTCTCAACAGTAATTTAGCTATTTATGACAGTCATTTTGTCACAATTAGCAACTGAAAGTTTTCACGCGTCGTTCGAAGGTGGAGAATAAATGACTTGGCAATATTCAGACTTCAGTTATGACTCGACTCTAGATGAATATACAGCAGCATGTTTCCTTGGCGACAGGTCTTTGCTAACCACTCTTTCATGTGAGAGTTCAATGATGTATAATTATTATAAAGCAAACTCGATATTACAACTGTAAAACTCTGTAAATACCGCACTTAAAGTATACTCAAGAGATGTCATAACATGAATTAACTACGTACATTCCCTGATTTCGTCGAGAGTATCTGAGCGCTGCAATAGGATTAACAACCTCTTCGGTAAGTGAAAGCATTTCAAGAAAATGCAACATGTGATATCAATATTTGCAAGCAGGAAACAATATATACGCCATATGGTCACTTCGTTTTCATGTTGCAATATGGGGCATATATTGCTTACCGTCAGTTCATGGTGACGTCACATGTGACGTTTTCTTGAAATGACGTCACTTAAAGAAGAGCTTGGAAATCGTACAGCGGCGCTCATCTCCACTTCAATAAATCATCATAATTATCAAGTAGTGTACACAAAGAGAGAATTACACAAACCGAGATTAAGTTGTTAGAGGAAACGCCACACGCATAAGACCATGCTTACCCACACGGACCTCTGGAAAACAGCAGACGACAAAACATTAGGGACTGAGGGATGCAAGAGTAAACATGTAGGGAAATAGGGGTGCACGGAATGGTCTGGCCGACATTCAATACATAATTTAAGAGTACAACAAGGGGGAAAGATTAATGGATGGAATTCATCACGGAATAAGCCAAGAAAATCATTAATCATAGGCCGAAATAACATAAAGGGGCAGCTAATTGGGGAAGCCGAAAGGGGAACTTAACATGTATACCTAAAACATAAGTAGAAATAATAACCACAAAACGATTAACAGCCTTGGAACTGTCAGTAAAAATACTGGGGTTTTAACAATCTCATTGACTATTATGGCCCTTTAAATAGGGGCGACACTGTCATGAACAAACAGTTTGCTTTTTCACACTTTATATTAATTAATGTCATCAATGAATAAATCGTGTCAGATGCTCGTTCAAAATTGATGCAAGATTTTAATTCCTCCACGATATTTGCCAAGAAACCAAATTATCTAAACGCTTGTAATAGAACGTTCTATAACAACGGTGTGTATTAAATCCGTTCCATTGCTTTAGCTGTGTAGTGCCATGCCATATCATTAAAGCATTAATCCATTATCGTTCGTAATAAATGCCATGCAATTATTGATATTTTAAAGGCACGTCTTCCTTCCCTAAACCGGTTAATTTAATTTCAATAACCATTAGCACAAGACAACCAATTTAGTGTCGCGCTGAATCAATTACTTAAAATGAATATGATCATAAAATGTATCTTCAAATATCGACTTGAAACAGAATTCCCATTATTTTTGGCGCCATAATGTGCATGGTACACCGTGTTTGATGGAAAGAGAGCTCAATATTGGCAGATAATTTCAAACAATGCAATTACGAGAACGTCTAAAACCATTACATTTCTCATAAATTTCTGTTTATTTTAATCACAATCGTCAATCATGTTGCAACTTCAATTGTTCCATTATATAATATAGACAGAGCACATCAAAAGATGCAATGAGGTAGGAATAGAATTAAGGTTCCTTACTGTCAAAAACATGCTTCCGTCTGATTTGATATCAATTTACTCATATCCTTTATCTTTAATTTTCTGCGGAATTTATCTATTACAATCCACATATAAACAGTGATAATGAATTTTATGCGACCGATAAGGAGACATCAGTTGAAGTAAACATAACTATGGCAACCACAGTGTCGCGAGTGGACTGCATCACCTATGCATATGTCCTCTGTTGTTGACTGTTGTCCTTTATGGTCGACCATGCCATTACTTGCGCCCCTGTCAACTGCCACATATAGTCCGTGCCGCATATAGTCCGTGCCGCATATAGTCCGTGCCGCATATAGTCCGTGCCGCATATAGTTCGCGTGACGAGGAGAAAGATATGCGACGAAAAGGCATGGTCATGCCGCATATAGGCCGTGTCGCATATAGTTCGCGTGACGATGAGAAAGATATGCGGCGAGAAGGCATGGTCATGCCGCATATAGCTATTTTACGTATTGTCTTATTAAAGTCAACTTCATTCAACTCAAAATGATCATACATATAAAAGGCGAAGCGATGGTAAACACCTATATGCCCGCTGTTATGTATTTGTACTTAAATGGGTCATAACCCATGAGAAAGTCATTCGACTGACAGTGGTTAAGGAACATTGCTTATGAAAGATAAGTCAGTAATATAAACTGTTATATCATTTTTTCAAATTTAACATTTTGATGTTGCTATCTTATTCAAAAATTCGTTTTAGTAAAAGATCTTAAAGAAAAGTGAGCTTAATGCGGCTTCGGGGCACATAACATTATAAGGCACGGACTATATGTGGTACAACATCCATGTTCCCTTGCGTATATACCCTTCGTTTTATGTGGCGTTTCCTGAAGCTACTTATTCTCTTTCTTTGAGTGTTAATAATTTACGTCAAATCATCCTCCGACAAAACTAAGTTCGATAAAAGAACCATTTACTTATGCAGTCATATTAAGGGTCATACGAGTAAGCTATTGCTAGGCGTGAATTCTGAAAAACGGTTAAAATGACAATAAGATACAATATTATTATATCATTGTTCTTTTACTGACGTCCGCATTACGTGCTCCTACACTGTCGTACTGGGGAAATTATAAATCATTATTAATTCATCTAATCAAGACGATCTAACGAGATGATTAGCAAACATTTGAAAGAGTTATGTCAGTCAACCAAGAAAACATACGATTCATTAGTGATGATATGAAAGAAACGTATACTCATTTATTCATATGGCATTTACATTTAACGAACTCTTATTAACGCTGAATTACATGCAAAGCATGAGGAGGTTGCATATCAAGTATTTTTATCGCTTTTATGAAACAATAAACTTTTCTAATTATGCTACCTTCAGAACAGCAGATTTCTCATTTATTTCAAGAAGAAGATAATTCCAGAAATGTTTATTCACCAAGTTCAACCGATATGGTGTGAGCCTCAATTTAGAAAATGAGTATTGTCATGCGCAAGGCATTTATCTTGAAAACAAAATGTCTACGCCAAGACGTAAGTCAAAACGTTCATAGTAGAACGAGTATAATTCGGCATCGGTTGTTTAATTTATGTCTCCTGTGTGTCTACTTGTCGTATGCATCCATATAAATTATATCATTATTACAACCAAACTCCAAAATCTATATTACTAAAAGAGAGAGAATAAGTTGCTACAGGGAACGCCACATACATAAGTCAGTGCCTTCCAAAACAGACCTCCAGGAAAACAACAATGCATAAAACATAAGGCACCTGAGGAGGCTCAAAGGTACACACGTAAAGGAACAAATGCGAAGCTAATGGCATGGCCGACTATAAGGAATAACTAGGAGAATCAAAGAGGACAAACAGTGAACGGGGGGGGGGGGATTAGAAGCAATTCTATATTTCCTACTAAAGTGAACCATTGGCGATAAATGCAGGAAGTATCATAGTTTATAGCGAACTGTATGGCACATTGGTTCATGGTATGTACTGTATGTTTCTAAAACCGACTTTCCGGAAAAGGAATACGACCCAACCGCGTCTGTCTTATTATTTCTCATTCGGATACACAATTTGCGTCACGCATTTATTTCAATAAAAACGTGACGTAAACCAGCAAATGTCACGAATGGTTTGTGTCTTTGTGTTTTACATGTGACTGGATTGACATGCGGTCGATGTACGTATACAACGAATATCTAAAGATAATACCGATTAGCCTATTGCCATTTGAAATGTTGTAAACCACGTCTGGTTGTTCTAAAAATGTCACACAATATGATCATCGTGCACACGAACGGAACAAACACGTGTAGGAGTACGCCCGCAAGAGATTGTGACGAGTTCTTTCCCTTTATCTCTTCTAGAGTTATTTCGCTTCACCCCTTCTATAGTGTATGTACATAGCGGGGATAAAGGGATTGTCACAATTTCTTTCTCTTTATCCTTAAATAAAGGGAAATACCTCTGGAAGGGATAAAGGAAAGTAACTGTAGAAGGGATAAAGGTAAATAACTCTAGACGGGATAAAGGAAAATCACTCTGGAAGGGATAAAGGAAAATAACTCTGGAAGGGATAAAGGACAAGAACACGTGGAATCACCTGTGTGTAACTATCAACTATTTTGACACATATTTTTCATTTCTGGTAGGGTTGGAATTAATTTTGTGTTTTTCTTAAAAATCTGTTAATATTTTTCACAATTCATGGTATTTTACTTCAGCCTGTGTTGCTAACCGTTATTACATCAACAAACAGAAAGACACACAACTTTAAAGGGAACTAATCTTTGAAGAGCTTACTGCGACTTATAAACGCTTCGTTATATCTAAGACAGGGTACATTTTATTTTTGTGCGGATAACATTGCGGTGTTCGATATCGAACAGGAATGTTCAGTTATGACAAAGCGTATTGGGAATTAAATGATTATTGTATCAAGCAACCGAACGCAGAAGTATCTGTTACATCAAGTTCCAACAATTATTGGATCTTTTTCGGCAACTAACGAGACAGTAGCGGAATCTTGAAAGACGTATCAGACTCTTGAAATACTTCATCTGCTTTCTGGCAACATCCAAACTATGTTTAATTTTTTTTTGAAAAATGGCTGCGATTCATGTAATTGATGTAAGAAAGAAAGCGACGATTAAGTTAGCACGAGGATAGTCTTTAATTTTAGAAGATTTCTTTGACTTAGCGTAGTGATTATTCATTAATGACATTGTTTCAAGTAATGGAGCTAATTGACACAAACATTCAAAGATCACAAATTGGTCACTAATCGTGGTCTTTACATTTTCAATATCTATTTTCCATAAAACCTTGCTTTTATTATTTTTCTACTAACAGGGTTTTGCTATTAGAATATCAGCGTTGTGTAAACCAATCAAATCTTACGTTAACCACCAAAGCAATTTCTCTTCAACCGAACAACGTTTGTAACATTGACGCGGATTGGTTAAGCTTTCGATTAATGGTACGTTATATTATCGAAATCCACTGAATTTCGGTGAAATTACCGATATCCATTTTGGATCTGGAGTGACCAGCAATGGTAACATCTCGGCATTTTTTATGTTGCACAACAAATCTTAACCTTCAAATTGCGCCGACCATCTTTTTTCCAGATATTTCTTATTTTTATCTTTATTATTCCATAATGGCGCTATTTCTTGCCCATCTATGTTCTAATTAAAACTTATATTAGTATGTAATGTCAAACAAAGTTTTCGGCTTTGATGAATAAAGCCCTTTTCGACAACATGTGTGTCTGTTTTAATTATACCATACTAGCTTCACCAGTCAACATCACCACAAGGACAATAACTTATAAATATGAACGACATAAGAAATGTGTGGTTTATGGAAGCCCAGAAGAAATATCTGATCTTTGAATGTAACTCGTATTGTACAACTTCAGCGTACAACGAACTAGTTTTGACCAATATGATCTGAACCTCTCTACTAGCGTGGGAGTATGAGCAGGACGTAGCTAATTACCGTAATTATTCGGCAATTAGAGAAATAACTTCCACATATGTTATGGTCATCCATCATAGCACTAACATGCTGTCAAAATGGTACGCATTGATATCCGAAATTTGCAGTAGGCATGGACGGGAACACGTTGCTTCAAAGTGCCAATCAAGATGAATAATATCCTCACTGCACTCATAGCCCTTGTCTTTTCAATTTCCACAGAGCATTAATCATATTTAAGACAAACGTTTTACAGTTTTATGGCTTCTGGGTTTGTTATTAATTTGTCTGAAACAAAGGAAAGTTGGGAATGTATAACTAACTCACTCCTATACATCAATCAGATTTACGATTTAGTTAACGCTTACATACACGATTGAAATCCGATTAAGTGCGATTTCGGAATTTTTCAAATCCCTACTTAAACCATTTTGGTACAAGTTCGATCACAATCTGATGCGACATTGTGTGATATTCTGGATACAGCAGTTTCAATACACAATAATTTGCACGGTATTTGCCATATCCCTTCATTTGCCAAGATTCAACTTGATTCTCCTAGTTATCCCATCTGGTCGACCAGGCCATTCCTTGCACCCTTGTTCCCTAAAGTATGTACCCTTGAACCTCCTCAAATGCCTTATGTTTTATGAACTGTTGTTTTCCCGTAGGTCTGTGCGGAGAGGCACTGTCTTATGTATGTGGCGTTCCCTATAGCAACTTATTCTCTTTCTTTTATGAATATGGTTAACATCAGGAAATAAACTATCAATTTTGACAAGCAATTGTTCGCATAACACAGACTAAAACAGATACATGTAATTTCAAATAGCATCACGACCACACAAGAAAGTCGAACAATAAAATCACGTAGAGAAATAAATGCTACTTTAGCAGATAACAAAACCCTAACAAGCGATTGTATCAAGCAGTCATCATAATTCGAACAGAATTTCAGATAATATTGATACAAGGAACAACAGTAGTTAAAATTTGATAACATATTTCCTAGAAATAAAAACACGTCAGACTCGTCTATAGATCAGCGTGTTGTTATAGATTTTAGAACACGTCACGCAAACTGAAAACGATAGCGATGCGAAACTCCCTCATATATGGAACAAAAAAAACATTAATAAAACAGACAATTGTGTCATTATCATTTTTATTCGAGTTTTATTGCTTGGGTCGATATCACTGGAATGAAACTAAAGTCAATATGTGAATGCTTCTTGTAATAAAACTAGGACAATATAAATTTATAGAATGATATATTTTACATGTTTCATAGACAGTTCTGGGCGTCTAATGGCTTACAAGATTGTCTGGGACAAAAGTATAATCTAATTTTTGGTTTCTATATGTGACCCCAAAATAGAATATATAGTTTAATGTTATCTCACAGAATCAAACCACTGCCTGGTTGTTGTCTTTGTCATTTAACCAAATCCTGTATTATAAGCAAAAACAAAATTAAGTACATCCTCAGAAACTCACGTCTTTGTGAAGGTACCGTCCATATACAAATGAGTTTCGAATTTACGAACTTGTTACCGTTCGCAAATACGAGATGATCGCCCCCAAGCTAATATATCGTTCTTCATGACCCCTGTTTACAAATGATCAACTGAAAAAATATTTTCCATTTTCTTAAATGAAAATATTCTAAAAGACAAATTCCCTTTACCTTTTAACATGGATATTGTTTAATCAAGGTGAATATAGCGCACTCTATAGCTGGAATACTCGTAAAGCGTCTAATAACTGGGCAGATATATGAACCTTAAGAAAAAATTTACACAAAGAAAATATACCAAAAGGGAAAATATTGTTACCAAGCGAAAACATGTTCTAGGGTCGGGGCAAAAACATATTGTAGAACATATTTTTGTTCACGCTTATCAGTGTCGGTATCTGATGATGCACGTAATGTTTTAAGTGATTTGTTTAAGCTCGATTTTGATGTGCTTAATTACAGCACTTCCCAGTCTGCTTCCTGGTAAAAGCTGGTGTCTGACATACAGGTTTGGTCATGTGACCTATGTTGGGTTCAAACTCACAACATTCAGCATGAGAAGCCGACACATTATATCAACTTTATTGCCTTACGTCTTGTAATCATTGGAACGTGCGAAATGCATTACTTTTATTTACGTTAGTCACAAGCTCCGGCTCGACAAATGGTTAGGATAATTTGTAAATTAATTATAATAGTTTTAATTATAATGGTTGTTACTTACAGTCTCTTATCAATAAATAGTTTGACCTCCCAACAACAGATTTAACCCCCAACAACAGATTTAACTCCCCAACAACAGATTTAATAGCAAGCAGTCATAAGTCAGGGGAGACAACTGGTATATTCTTGCATTCGATAATCCAAACAGAGTTGTCTTTTAGTTGCTCTGGGCGTTAATTGCCAATTCTTCCAGCGATCGGTTTGCATGGTTGCTTCCAAACACACCTCTAATACTATGCTTAGGACCAAACATTAGGAAATTCTTGCTGCAAACTAATGAATGATAATTATATCAAATTGATGCGACATTCTTTTGCTTTCATTAGTTTGATAAAATCATTATTAGTAGATCATATTTGAATCTGAAGCACTTCCGTCCCGCCAGTGAAGCATGTTCTGCAACAATAAGTCATTGTCAAGCATATTATCTACACTAGAATTGTTGGTATTGTTGCTGACTACCATCATAATGAATTCCAAGTAAGCTTACACATTGCATATTTGATAAATTGATATGACCCTTGTTGTATATATGGCTTTATGCATTTATGTTCTTGGGTTTCATACCATTTTCATCATTTGTTACTACAGGGATGTAAACGACTAACCGGTCAACCGTTCGACCATGCAGTTATCGGTTAGTAAAATCACTAACTGGTTAATCATTTGTTTTTATATAAAAACATCTTCTTTTCATTTTGGAAAAAAAACGAAAAAAGCGTAGTCTCAAATCTCAATATTTTGTCACTGAAGGTTATAGTTATACATAGCGGTCAGATGATCTAACCAGGGCTAACTAGCATTTCCACAAGCAGCTGACAACTTCTCCACATTAATTAAAGTCGAAGGACTGCCGTAGTCAAATGTCAAATCTAAGGTGTGACTTCTAGCCAAAAGAAAAAGGAACATAGAATAGGAATCATGTAGGTTATATCAAACTCTATTTGTCGGCGCAATTGTACTAACATAGCTTTGCTATTTGCATATCAGTGTTGACTAAACCACTAAACCAACTTCTCTTTAACAGAACAACGTTTGTAACCTTGACACGGATTGGTTAACCTTTCGATAAGAGGTACGTTACCTTACCGAAATCCACTGAGTTTCGGTGAAATTACCGCGATCCATTTTGGATCTCGGCAACTTTAATGTTGCACAACAAATCGTCGCATTATTTCCTGCACCCATTAACTTTTTTCGTCGTTTTGAGAGAAAAAAATGAATTACTGGGTCCTGGAAATAAGGCGAAGAAATCTTAACCTTCAAATTGCGCCGACCATCTTTTTTCAAGATATTTTTTGTTTACCTTCTTTTCCGTCTTTTTCTTTTTCTTTCTTGTATGCAGTAAGTTGTGCCTCTTCACAAAATGGATTCTCTTGTTGAAAGTTTGCTGCACGTCGACCTGTCAGGTTGGAGCCCAGGAGTAAACCACGAAGGTTTCCATAATACGATGCGAACTTTTCCGAAAGTGATACTCTGAAAATAGGAAGACAATCTCATGAGAAAAAATGTGAATCAATTGTTTTTTACATTCCGCTTGGTGGATTCGACTTAGCTTATATCTTACTGTGATTGATTCAATGTGTGGTGTTTTTTTAAAACAAAGTCTGTATTAAAATTATTTGGCAACTTATTGACCAAACCCGCAATCTGTGTTTCCAGCTGAACATAATTGTTATTTTGCAAGCAACTGCTGACTGAAGCAGAAACCTATTTTTGGCACCAGTATATGGTTAGTAGCTTATTGGTGGTTAAAGGTTGTAAGCAAAGTAAGACCTAGCTTGGTCGCTCATGATTTTTAGACCAAATACATTGTCATCGCTCCTCTATCGAAAAAAAAGCATTTAATTTTTTTTTTATAATGAGATACGACAAACCAATCTGCCTAGCTATATCGTCCCATGGATCTATGACCTCGATTTTGATGAAATAAAACAAGTCAAAGTTTGATACAACATATATACTATTTCAAACTTGCACATGAGGTGGGCTTGCCTTTAAATCAGTTGGAACCTTTGGAGCGTATTTTAAGCTTGAAGATGATAAGCAAAACACTCACAGAACCATGTCTTAGCACATAAATGTTATAAAACTAGTGCGCCGTGTTTTAAACGCGAACTGAGAATATGGTGAAGACGTTGTATCATTTTAGAAATGAGGGCCGCTTTACGATTTCAAACCTCTTCTATAAGTGACGTCATTTCAGGAAAACGTCACGTGTGACGTCACTATGTACTGACAGTATGCAATATTTGCCCCATAAGGCAATATGAGAACAAAATGACCATATGGAGTAAACATTATTTTCTGCTTGCTCATAGTGACATCACATGTGACGTTTTCTTGAAATGACGTCACTTACAGGAGAGTTAGGAAATCCCATAGCAGCGCTCAAATAATCATTAACATTTCAGGCATAGATTATAAAACAATACGCAGGTTACCGTGACATAAGATCCAAAATTATCAATTATCTTCTTTACGTCAAAACTCAGATATGTTATTAGATTGTATGCCATTATTACAGAATTAGTTGTTTGTGTCACGAAATGTTATTAGACTTCTCCCTGCCAGACAGTTTTATACGTATTGATAGAGTGTTATGTATAATGTTAACTAACGATAACTTGTTGAATAATGCATTTCTAGGCATAGAAATTGAATAATGTTCCTATATCCCCGTATACTAAGCTAGGTATTATTATCCATATACAATATTTGTCTGAAGAACTTATCTTTTTATATGTAAATCATATCCTGGGAAGTATGATTCTATGTCTACATTATGTTTCGGTCTGTTTTCATAAGAATCGGTTACCAATGCGTTTACAAGTATATATGTAGCTATGCATATAATGTAAAACGTTCTCTTTGCTCCGATGTTTTTATTACAGTATAGATCTTGATAAAAGTTGGCAAAAAAGTAGAATGGGGAACACCAATTATTCTGACAAAATTTCATCCATTCAGATTGAACGAAAACGAAAGGCCGGTAACTATAACTTTGGCAAATTTAAAGTCTTTGTCTGAATTTGAGTTTAAAAGTGTTGGTGAATACGGGCCCAGTAGTTATGATGCGAAACGAAACAACTACAAGCAAATAACGGGGCTAACATACTAGTACGGTTCGCGTAAAAACATACAAATGTATGCAATTGTTGATTTTAGATTTTATACAGGACTGGTGTCAATCTGACTGTTGCAGATCATAGTTTTAGTGCTTGTAAAATATAACATAGGATTGTAGTGTACAGAGATGAAACACGTGTAACAGACCTTACGGAAAAAATGCACATAATCGGCATTCCAATTTTCTGTCATAAAACTGACACATAATTGAATTTCTTGACATCAGATTGAAAATGAATTCTGCAATTCGAAACGCAAGCACATGCCATTGCCATTACGTAAGATGATTTCATTTTCAATCAACTAAATAAAAATACAACGGAATGATTGCATTTGACAGGTAATTTTGTTCACTTAAGAATTATGTTAAATTATATTATCTTTCCCGGAAAAAACGACACAGCACTTATGAAAGTCATTTCAGTCTGTCTAGCGGCCTTTTTGTCACAGCATGATTGCAACAATATTAGAAAAGCTATTATTGTGAACGTTTGACGCCTTAGCCTTGGGAATAAATGTGACAAGTTTAGTTGTTTATGCTCAGGCTCTGAGACATACCTTGCATCAACAATATTTGAATGTGAATAGAAAAGGAACTGAAACAATTTTATCAAACTACAGGAAATTAATGTTAGGATGGAAGGACAACAAACCTAATGTAATCCTTAAGGTACGGAGGAAGTGTTTGAGATAGACACAGCTAAATATGTAATTGATTTTCAGACAAATATACCACGTGACATTATATCGTGACAATTTCTTTGTCTAGTTGAATACTGATCCTTCAAGGAAAATGATAAATGACAGAAACAACAATGGGTAAATGCATTTTGTTACATTTCTTGTTACAGTGTTACCGTCGGACCTCGTTCTTTGGAATTCATCGGGTCCGAAATGCAAACCCAGACACACTTTTCATTTGGGAAGGGCATGAGTCCGTCAGTTATAGCGAAATGTCTAAGGAGAAAGTCTAAAAATCTGTTCATCGGCACGATTGTCATTTCTTACCAAATGTGTAAAAATATTTGTTTTCATACATTAATTTCATAACATATATAATGCCGCTAAAGCTTGTGTGATTTATAAAAAAGAAATACAATTCATATATTTACAGAAACAAGAGTATATTAGACCGAAATAAATTGAAAATGAAAGTCGGTTTTCGGGCAAGGCGACTCATGTCTCAAGATATACTAGGTTGATTATACTGAATTTGAAAGCTTTTGTTTTCCTTATTGAGTCAACTCGATGCATAAGACAAGCAAATTCAATAATGTGTTCATATTTATTGACATAACTTGCTTTTATTTTATAACTTTGTTAACTCTAAGAACGTCACCAGTTTATGAACCACGAATGCTTTTATCTATTTACATAACAGATTGGAAATCATCATAGCTTGGTGCATTTCAGGATTCTCTGCCTTCAAATCAATAGTTCCTTAAGTGTTTACAAAAAATAGAAATACATTATGTTCCTTCAAACAATCACTGTCATCTTGTATTTAGATACACAGAGTAACAAAAAATGTTCAAAGTTTATTGGCATAACGTCAAAAATAATTGCCTGTGGCCATTTACAAACTTTATGGCAAAGACAGTTCGAAAATGAGAGAGAAAACAAAACAAATAATGAAAAAATAACCCAACAATAGTGATTGTTTTTGATAGTCAGCCAGACAATACCCTACTTCCCCATGCCCGTAGACGCTTGCCCTTACACCTCCTGTGTCCCTAATGTTCAGTAGGCTGGTGTTTCCTTGTAGTCTATTGTGATATGTGTGGGGAGATATTGTCTTGTGCATGTGGCGTTCCATATAACAACTAAATATTTCCTTCTCAAGAATGTCTGCGTGGTTCATAATAATAATAATCATCATAATCATCATAATCATCATAATCATCACAATCATCATAATCATCATAATCATAATAATAATAATAATAATAATAATAATCATAATCATCATAATAATCATAATAGTATGTGTGGGGGAGATACTATCTACATGTGGCGTTCCCTGTAGCAACTAAATATTCAGAGGAGGCGTCGTGGTGGAGGGGTAGAGCGTCTGACTCCTGATCCGAAGGTCATGAGTTCGAGCCCCACAATGAGCAGGGTTTGATCACGAACTTCACAATCCCTAAATTTGGCGCAAGTACTGGTTGGTAGCGAGGAATCAGTCATCGAGAGTGATTTGTATAAGTTGTAAGAACTTGTTTCACAATAAATGTAAAATAAATTAGTTTGAACTGAACTTATTATTTCTTTCTCGCTTGTCTGCGTGGTTAATAATACTACTAATATTAATATCTTTAATTCGTGAAGATATCACAATGAGCTCCAGGTGTAACCTTTTTACAATGTGGTCTTCAAACAACACCAATGTAAGAAATCAACATTAAAAGCTATCAGCACATCTACACATGTTCATACATACAACATAATTATAATGATAAGTGAGATCATCAAAAGCTATAAAAGTTACGAAGACGATGAAAATAAACCACCATAGACACCTCACATAAGACACATGTATGCAATCATGAAGGGGTTTCCAAAACTTTTAAAACGCACAGACAAGGCCAAGAAAATGCATTTATAAGTCATCATTTATATAAATTCAAATCAATGCCATAATGCACGTATCGGATTGAACTTGATCATTTATATATATAAGTCGTCTGACATTGTGTCTTGAGAAAGTTAGTTTCCTCTTAGACTAGACATTATACGACATTTATCATTTGTAAACGTGATAGTGAAATAATATAGGGGGTCAAGACGTGCTCTTCCTTATATAAATTATTTTGTGAAGTCCCATGACACCTTCTAATGGGATGAGTAGACAAAGATAATGACAGTATCTGATTTTTTTCTTTTTTTTCTCAGAAACACATCTTTGTATGACAAAGATACTGTAATAATTAAGACATACTATTATATCTACGTGCTTTATTTAATTTAATACAAATCACACAAACATCACTCCTCTGCGTGACAGTTATAGAGTTTATCTAATATTTCAGTATATCGTGATGTTATAGAAATGTTCAATGGTTGTGGTACATGTTCTAGTTGAAATAAAATCATAACAAAATACTATTTCAAAATAACGCACAAAAACGACAAACATAGAAAAATTAATGATATACAAAAAAAAAACCTCACTTAAAGACCAACTCAATAATAAGACTTCCTCAATATTAAGAACACAATAGTCAAGTCCATATACACTGTTTTGCTCTTTATTCAACCTCAATATTAAGACCACCTCAACATTAAGACCAGTTTTCAAGGGTCCCAAGGGTGGTCGTATTATCGAGGTTTTATTGTACACTTCTATATTGAACTGAAAGACAAAGTGTAAGGAGCTCCAAGCAAAAACAGTGACAATTATTCAGCCTGTTTTCTCGTAACCTCGCCTGATAATTAAAGATTGTGAACAAGGAGACAATGTAGCAGATTTGCATCCATTTATTACACACCACTATCGCTGTAACGTTTGCGGAAATAATAAAAACAAGGACAAAAGCGGTAAAACATTTCCATTACATTATTTTCTAATAAAACATCACCTCTCCAATTCCTCTTGGCGTTGCAGTCACCATCGACAACGCTCAATTAATACCAGAATGTTATTTGACAATTTGCGAGAGACAATCTCCAGTTAGCCAATTAAGGAACACAAGTGTACTAGCAAATGTCTATAGAATTGCGGTGTTGTGTTAGTTAGGGATTTCTCTTTATTTACTACGAGAAAGATCGGGTGAGGAATTGAAGGACGAAACGAAATAAATAACCTTCCATAACATTCCCATATTTATTTGGTAATGGTCATAAAATCACCGGCACAATTATATGATATTTCATACATTACTGATATAATGTACCCTATTTGTCCATTAGATTGAACATGTGTGTGTACAAATTACCGTATTATACCGATTGTAATTCAGAAAGTCCATATTACAATATTGCTACAGTTATGTTTATTTGTACTATCTAATATCTGCTTCGAAATTGACCATCTTCTTTGGACATCAATACTGTCGATGCCTGTAAATGGTGATGATGATGACGATACTGATGTTACTGGTGGAGTAAAGGATGATGATGACACTAATGATGTTACTGGTGGTGTAAATGGTGATTATGATGAAGATACTGATGTTACTGGTGGTGTAAAGGATGATGATGATGACAACAATGGAGTTACTGGTGGTGTAAAGGATGATGATGATGATGATGACAACAATGGAGTTACTGGTGGTGTAAAGGATGATGATGATAATGACAACAATGGAGTTACTGGTGGTGTAAAGGATGATGATGACGGCGACGATTATATTGACAAAGATGTAGAGGATTATAATATTCGCTCTACCATCGTACACCAACATTTGATTAAAGCCTCGGTCAAATGAAGCTCCCGGCGTACGGACTTCCCATGCGTCATAGTCCATGCAGTTATCCAAGTCCTGCGGGCCCGGGACCAGAGGCATGTAAGTTGTGCATGTTCAACCTTCAGCCACGTGCTATACGGCGCCTCTAGTGGTAAAAGAATCTTGGAATATTCGTGCTGGCACGCACGTCATACCGTGCGATTACCCATGGGCTCTCATTATGTGCCCCGTAAACTGTCAGAGAGTTTCATTTGACTTAGGCATAAGGCACAATTTATGCTGAGGTCAGAGGATATCAATATATGCCGGCCGACACGTTTTGATAATTATAAGATAATCGGTACAGTTCTGATTGGAATATACCGTGTAATAATCGTAAGTTGAGATATTAATGAAGACAAGGCAGACAGTATGTACGCATACATGCAAATCACATGATCTGTTGGATGGATCAATGATAAATGTTAGCGAAGTGTTTTCCGAGCAGATTGGAGAATAAATGTTCTTGTAATCAGATTATGCAAAACAACATCGTTAAGAGTACAACAACATATATATGTTGTTTGTTACTCTGGTGTCGAGGTGAATTCTTGAAGGAATAAGATAAGATCATCTTTATTTCAAGTCGGTTAAGATAAACACAATAACACTAGCTACAAAAGCTATTTTCCGACATAACATAGATTCCAGTGACAAGCAAACAAATGATCTAAGAGAGAGGTAATTGCAGTTAAATAAGACATACATGTAAGAAACACACGGTTATAAATGAACAAAAGTACATGCATCTAGGAATTTGTCATTATAAAATGCTATCCGAATACTTGTAATTATCCTAAATATATTCCAGTTCCCGACTTCTCTTCATAGGCACGTCGAATTGGAATGGGCTATTCGAAATCATGTGCTATTAGAGCCGATGAATTCGAATGAACGAGGTTCGACTGTAGTTTCTTTTTTTCCTTTCTTATTTATGAATATGGTCTTGTATTCTGGGATCAATGTACACTACTGTATCTAGTTGTATCGCACTGCCCAAGTATACTTAACGCCATTAAAACGCAACTATTTCACTTATCCTTCATTTTGTTTCAAGTGTTAAAAACGTTTTACTGTTACAAAATCGTGGTGCTCAACAAACACTATAAATGTGTACATTAATTATAGCTCAGTACAGCATAATACAGTTAAGAATGTGTATAAAATAAGACTTTACTTGCCAAACGAAAAATCTAAGCAAAATAGCCTTAAGTAAAACTCAGAATGAGACTAAAGATAAGGTTTTAATATATCGATTGGCCGGAGCCAGAATCAGCTATCTCAATATAAATTCATTAAGGAGATGGTAGGTTCTGACTCTATCCCCTCGATATATTGATCTCTCTCTGTAAGGACTCATTGTTATATAAAATCAATGGAAGTTTGTTAAGTAAAAGTTAAGTGTTTATTCATTATAGTGTCGTCCCTATTTAAAGGGTCAGACTTATGAGACACCTACTTTCTGACCACATTTACATCCCGAGTACTATCCTTAAATACCAGGCACCAGGCAGGTAGACACACGGTAACCATTTAACTAGCTTACCAATCGGCAATAGCAGAACGGAACTCCTTCTGGGATCCGAACCTTCGACCTCCCGCTACGAAGGCGGAAGCCTTAACCGCTCGGCCACAGAGACGATAAGTAACGAGTGACGATTCGATTCCAAACAGAGCTTTAATATTCAAACTTCAAATCATAAAATTATAAAGAGTTTCAAAACTAGTTCACTGTAATTGTATTCTGCCTTAGACTAGTTGTGTTTCTGTTTAGCATAAAACCAGACATTCCTCCGAAGTTACATTTTGCTCGTTTGTTTAGAAACTCTGTTCCTATCATGTGTGTATTTGTTACACTGATTTGATTTCCTGTATACAGTAATAAAGCATTTTCTCATTCCGACAAGTAGTCAATATGTCACCAACATAACGAACGATTATTTACCAGACTGAATGTTTGCAGTACACTCCTGGAATATCACACAATAAAAGAACAGTGTATAACGTTAGATACTACTATAAAATACGACCTCAAACTCAATTAGACAATACCATCGCAATGATTTTCCGTGTTGTCCCCTTTGTAATAGGTTTAACGGATGTTTTTGAAAATCAACAGGCCGATGTACCGAACATATTGTAGGTCGTGGTTTTCGGAAAAATACGGATCGCCCCTATTGAGCTTTCAGTCACTACCGTGGAACAAACATGGTCGTTAAAACGGGTATTGACTGTAATCTCAACTCTCAAATTTTAATACAATACATATTTATTTAAAGTGTATGTTGTCTTACTGGTGTACTAAGGTAATCAGTAAAGGTTCACATACTGGTTCTCGTTAGCCAGTTAAATATCTAGAAAAGTACAGTTAAACCTCGATAATAAGACCACCTTTGGGACTCTTGAAAACTGATTTTCTTATTGAGGTGGTCGTAATATTGAGATTTAATAAAGAGCAAAACAATGAAAATTTACTTGAAAATTGCGTTCTTAATATTGAGGTGGTCTTTAAGTGAGGTTTTACTATATTTCTAGTTATCTAGATATCGTTCTCGAAAAGTTTCACAGAATGCTCCCATAACAGTGTTTAAGCCTATAATAATACAAAGCATGTCTTACTTTCGTGTGGACTTCCATAAATCATTATAAAAAAGGTTAAACTGGTGAGAGTTACAATTCTTTCTTAAAGTTATAATGAATTGATTATATATGAAACATATTACATATACATGTAGAACTATTATTATTAATTTATACAACATGCGTTAACTATCTAAACTTGAAGAAACAACATTAATAGCAGTATACAATATGACAGACACACAAATTTAACAAAAAGTGAAGAAACAATCCAATTGATTTTTGTTATCAATCACAGTGCAAATTAAATGTACTACATCTTTAATAAATTGTGTCAATGATTCATAGAACAAATATCTTCGTTGATGTCATTCCAAACAGTCATGCCAAACTACAAAATGTATAAAAATAAATTTCGTTTATCTAAATCATCAAACAACTATGACGATGAAATAACAGATTTACAGCACTGGGACCAAGTTGCTAACAAGAAATATCACACAATATCACTTACTCGCTGAATTTTAAGTTCAAGTTTGGTTTCCGATATGTCAAAGAAAACAAAACAAAAGTGAAGTCAAGTTATGTTTTCTTCCTGTTATCTAACCATTCCGTATTCGCTGAGGGTTTATACATCTCTATAATGCAACCGTCAGATACGTTATTGCTATAAGACAAACCACAATCAGTTTGTTCTGTAAGGTTTGACACGCACATGCATTGATCTCCGTCTCATGTACTGACTGTAACGATGTAGGCGATGAATTCCATGTCGTACTTGTTTGCCCAAATTTTACATTCTTTAGAACTAAATATATCAAACAATATTATATTATTTGACCAAATACCATGAAATT
Source organism: Mactromeris polynyma (assembly GCA_032209605.1). NCBI lineage: Eukaryota > Metazoa > Mollusca > Bivalvia > Venerida > Mactridae > Mactromeris > Mactromeris polynyma. Next base: position 2,508,389 of record JASFXZ010000042.1, read on the forward strand.
AATTGAACTTTTTAAAACAAACAGTAAAAAAAGCATTAACTAATATTTCATTATTCTGTCATAAAATAATGAACCATTTTAAATGATTACACAATGCCTGACTATTTACTTCAATACTACACATATATCACTTGTATGTTCTGTTCAATTCTAGACATTTATGACTTTTTTGTCCTTCATCATTAAATGTGTATATATTTTAACTGAAAAACACTGCTATATGTTTATATGTGTAATGTTCTTATAAGGAACTAATATGTGAACATGTGTAATTATTTCTGTTGTTGTGATTGTATTGTTGCTATACGGCGTATATGTATATGAATGTACATGTACATATTATATATAGTCGTTTCCTTTTCGTCATGTGACACTTTGTAGTGTATGTAAACTGTATAGTTGCTGATGCTGCCCCTATTTGGGCCTTATGCAGAACCAGTAAATAAACTTGAAACTTAATCAAAACAGACAAACCATTTATTCACGTATGAATACGTATATGTATACGTAATATTAATGCTGATTTCTATAATTATAATTATATTGATAAATTCTGTTATATATTACCTAATGATAAAATCGTGAAATACAGTGCCAAAGGTTGTCATGATATTCTAGTCACCAGACAAAATGTATTGTACAGTTAATGTTTACATGTCAATAATACATTATTTTCCATAATGCTAATTTTATGTAGGTGTTTTTGTTTATTTCTTTTACCTTGTCTCTCATAACACATATTGAGTGGTTTTGTGCATGAATAACATTTTTTAATACTTTATATATGAATGCCGCTGTACGATTTCCAACCTCTTCTTTACGTGACGTCATTTCCAGAAATCGTCACATGTGACGTCACCATGTAGTCCTACTAACAGTAAGCAATATTTGCTACATATGGCAATATGAAAACGAAGTGAATATATGGAGTAAATATTTTTTCCTGCTTGCAAATAGTGACATCACATGTTGCGCTTTCTTGAAATGACGTCACTTACAGAAGAGGTTGTAAATCCCACAGCAGTGCTCATATGTAGGCTTATATCCAGGGGTTACAGCCAGATCACAATGTCTGCATCTTTCATGAACTATCAGGAGGGCATATTTTCTTTCATTTTCTTAAATACCAAGGTTCTTCTTTTTATCATTATAAAAAATAGATTGCTAGTGGGTTACTATAAACAAACAAATTAAGTGACAAGTATTTCAGCCAAAAGTCAGTGCTTCATTTAAAACTGACGGGTTTCAAAAACAATACGTTTAGTCTCACACACCACCGTGCTTTATGACAGTATGTTAACTTGATGTGTTTAGCCTCAAATAAATTATTAAATAACAAACAGTTAATTAATTATAATATCGTTGAAATAACTCAACACCATATATAAGGCCATATTGGAAGTAAGATGTACAATGTATTGTTAACCTTAATTTTTTTTATGTTACCATCTGAAAATAAAGATTTTTTTTTAATTATTATTATTATTACATGTATGACTATTATTATTATCATTACTATTATTATTATGTGTAAATGAAAAAATAAGACTTATTAAGCTAAAGATGCACTTTTTGATAACAAACATAGATAACACGTTCTGGCTGTAACCCCTCGAAATTTGTAATAATCATGTGCAAAAGTGAGCCATAAATAAACGCATCTTATCTTGTCTTATCGTATGGATAAATTTGTTCTACTGACGTTTCCTCACTTGTACTTGGCGGTTTCATGACGTCTGCATGTTAGCAGTTGGTACAGATATAATTACATTTGACTGTTGACATTAACGCTAGCAACCAAGATACTATTTACGGAGCTCATAAACCCTATATATATCCATTGATTGTACTTTTATTTCCAATCGTGATAGTAATCAGTCTATATCTAAAACAAGAGTTGCATCATCACAAAACATATGACATAGAGTCTTTCTATAGATAAGTATCCAGACAAGACACATGTTGTATCTATTACGTAAGCGTACCCAACCCCAGGTACACATACAAAGACGGACAGTTTTGCCGACGCTATGAATGACATAATAACATACAGTCGGACCTGGTTCATTCGAATTCATCGGGTCCGAAATTTTATTTCGAATAATACATGGTTTCGAATAGTCCATTTCAATTCGACGTGAACAAGAAGATACATCGGAACCTGATATTGATTTCGGATGATACCAAATATTCGGATAATATGTTGTCGAATAAACGAGGTCCGACTGTAATTATAATTGCATTTTACCAAAACAGAGCAAGGTATTGTTACGCGGGCAAACCATAAGGGAACTAATCGAATGTTACGTAAAAAATCTACGACTAAAAATAATTGATCAAAATACCGAAAAGGAAATCATATACTATTATACCGTAAAACCTCAGTTAAACACCACCTCAATAATAAGACCATCTCAAAATTACGAGAACAATTATAAGTCAATTTTTACTAAGTTGCTCTTTATTCAACATCGATATTAGAACCACCTCAATAAGAAAGCCAGTTTTCAAGGGTCCCAATGGTGGTCTTATTATTAAGGTTTTACTGTATATATCGTTTTATATTCATGTTCTCACAATATGAACTATTTTTCTTGGTTCGTAATCTTTTAAAGTAAGCGCCAATACAAACATGTACACATACAGTAAAACCTCACTAAAATACCACCTCAATAATAAAACCACCTCGAAATTAAGAACACCATTTTCAAGTCCATTTTCACCGTTTTGCCCTTTATTCAACTTCGATATTAACACCGACTCAATAAGAAAGCCAGTTTTCAAGGGTCCCAATGGTGGTCTTATTATTGAGGTTTTACTGTATATATCGTTTCAAATTCATGTTCTCACTGTTTTGTTTGTTATTCAATCTCAATATTAAGACCACCTCGATAAGAAGACAAATTGTCAAGGATCCCAAAGGTGGTCCTATTATCGAGGTTTTACTGTACAAGATTAATAAAATCTCAGATAAAAGTCCTTAGTAAGGACAAATAATATGCACGCCGTTTAAACTCTTTATTTATTAATATTTCGCCTAAAAAGGCTTTATCAAAATCATGAATCTGTCTTTTCAAACTACATTTTGATCTTCCTTGCACAATACATGAAAACAATATCATGATTTTGATAAAGCGAAATATTAATTAATAAAGAGTTAAAACATAGTGAAAGTTAAAATAATATACATGTTCACTTACTGATAACGTCGGTTTCGCTCAGGTGTTCTACAACGCATCATCGTAGAAATAAATCCCTGAAATTATCCCCGAAATACCAACACAGTTATACAAAATGCTTATGAACGATTTCTCTATATAGTTAAAGCATTTAGTGTAATGTCCACAGTACATAGTCAACAATAATTCCATAAATACAATCATTAAATACTGCGGAAGTTTTTTTGTCTGCTCTATGAGGTAATTGTTTATCGAACCATCGGGGTTATTCAGTGCTATCGAGATCTTAACGGATGTACACAGACAGTTAGACTGGTTCCTTATTGCCATGAAGCTAATTGAACTTGACTGGTACCATCGTTCACTATTCCATTGATGCACAGATGCAGCTTTCATGAGATTTGTACCTAACGTGCAAAAAAAGACCGGTGCCACAGACGTTACATAATCTTGAAAATGGGCAAAGAATTGTATTGAAGTAAAGGTATGTTTCAGAATGGAAATACTTCGTATAAAATCTATTTAATTTTGGAATTCTTTGAAATATGCGTGTGCTGGGTCTTATGTCCCAATTGTTCAGTTGTATCCATGGAGATGGTGCATTACTGTAACAAATATGGTACTACAAATAGGGACCGGATCACTATTACACAAACTATTTAAGTAAATGCTTAAGACATTTCTTGGCCGTATGCTGAAAGTCTGTTATTGTGCTTAGCTGATCAGTGATAAAAACGCACTTCATTGACACACAAAGTGATCAATGAGATATGTACTATGTCAGACAAACTAACAGGCTTCTACCTCAATCTATGTCCAGTACTGTGTACATCAATTCCGTAAAGCGAACCAATAAGCAAGATATTTGTTCGTGAAATGTACTTTAATAATAGTAGTCCAGCCACGGACGTCACATCTCTATACTGTCGCTGTTACGAAGGCGCGTGTAAAAGTCGGAGTACAGAGACAAGTAGGCCGGGGCTATCAAATATGATACTAAGAAAATTACCGTACTTCAGTATGCGATCGGATCAAGAGGCATTTATATCACCAACTATAGTGACTATGATTGGATGATAACACTCAGTCTAGTTAATCTATGGTCTAGTTTCTCTGGTCACTCTTAGAATTTGTAGTGTTGATAACCCTATAGAGGTGTTTCGAATATCGAGTATAGTTCAACCGTACTAAATCGGTGGTTGAACCATAGTTAATGTTCAGAACACCTCTATATAGTATTCAAACCTCCAATTTCGAAGAGGTAACTAGACCAGACTGAATTTTATCATCAACCATAGTCACCATAGTCACTATAGTTGGTAATCGAAGTGTCTCCTAGTATATGCCGTTCTCTAGGTTAACCGGCAGTACAGAGTTTTAGTATAGTCTTCTTTTCGAAAAAAATGAAACTATCCCCTGAACTTCCGTAATAGTACAAATTGCAACTGTCTTTACAATAGATGTGGATTCGCTTAAACAACAATGTACTTAGTACGTCTGTAACACAATAACAAGGCAATAAAATACAAGGACACATATAGACTGACGGCAGATCGCAATTCAAAAACAACATCTCTTTTTCCTATTATTCTTTTTCAGAGATCGAGCCATGACCGATTATTGCAAGATCGTAATTACACAGAAATTAATTGGATTTCCCCAACTTTAACGCGTTAGTAATGACTTTCTGTCGTGTGAGAGTGGAACAAATTTCACATCATTGGTTTTTATGGCGAAGACAAGCACAAAAAGTAGCTAACGCAATTAGACAAGTCGTTGTCAGTAATCGGATTACTCCGTGCAAAGCCTCTCCGTAATCTTATAAGGTATACCAAACCCCACAGTGCAAACATTCGCTCTATATTAACATCTACGAATCTTTGTAAACGTTAAAAAACGTCGAATTCGCATTAGAAATTAATTCAAATTTGTTTTAATGGCTTAAGAGACGCCGGCAATCCCTCTCACTTGTAAACGATTTTGCATCAAATTATTTGTCATATTGATAGAAATCGCTGTTTATGCTGACGCCAAAATTTCCATATTTCATCAGCAGTTTGGAACACCATATATCTACCAATATTTTGACAGACGATTTATTAGATAACCAGTCAAACGTGCTAACAAAAGACACACCTTGGAGAGAGATTTATTCTTTACTGATACGTTCAAATAAACTTTTGACACATACATATTTTATCAATTCCGTTGAATTGATAAGATTAATTAATTTCTGTTCATTATTTTCAGTTTAAGACGTTTGATATTTCGACATTATTTGTGAGCGTTGCAATGCCACGTGTTATAATTATACCATCTCGAAGTATATCGTGTTGTATAAGGCAGTGGTTTAATTTAAGAAAACTAACCCAACCTTTTCGCATCTAGTCTAGTATAGTAAAACTTCACTACAATATCATTTCGAAATTAAGATCACCTCATTAAGACCATATTCTTATTCTTTATTATATACAGTAAACCCTCACTTAAAGACCACCTCAATAATAAAATCAAGAACACAATTTTCAAGCCCATTTTCACTGTTTGTTTGCTCTTTAATCAACTTCTATATAATACCTCCTCAACATTAAGACCAGTTTTCAAGGATGGACTTATTTTTGGGGGTTTACTCTAATAGACTAACGAAAAATGTAGTCCCAAATCGCGATTGCAAAACTCAGGCCGACGACATTCGATTGTCGCCGAACGTCGGCCCATCACTACTAACTACAATGTCTAAAGATAGAATAAATATTTGTACCAAATTATACCCCGTCATTCAGCAATTACAGACGGGAAACATGACATATTTGCATACAGTAATCACAATGTTATAGAATAGAATGTGGGATTTCGGATTTATGAATGAGTTCAGTGCAGTGTATACAGTCGTTATGTAATAAATACATACTTGTTTAACATTGACGTAATCATGTAGGCTTTAAGCATTGCTATATAAATCGAGGTAGAAACAGAGCTGTGGGATATCCATACTCTTCTGTAAGTGACGTCATTTCAAGAAAACGCAAAATGTGATGTCGCTATTTACAAGCAGGAAATAATATTTACTCCATTATGGTCACTTCGTTTTCATATTGCCGTATTTGGCAAATATTGCTAACTGTCAGTTCATGGTGACGTCACATGTGACGTATTTTGGAAATGACGTCACTTTAAGACGAGGTTGGTGATCGTACAGCGGCGCTCATTACTAGTTAAACCTTTGGAACATCCATCAACTGTTGTCAACAAAAACGAGTTTGACAAAATATATGAGGATAAGGGATTTGTTTAGCAAAATCACTTAATGAGTCAATTGACGTGAAATAATCACGTACGTTCAATGGAAAAAATGACACTTGGTTGATAAAATACTTGGTTTTTGTTTAAATTGTTTGATTTAAAAGGTTGTCATATTTCTAACGTGTGTAAATTTCTTTTTTACTTATTTTAATACACGACATTTATTATTATTCTGTTAGTCATTTCACCTTCTCTTTCAATGTATTTTCAAAGGTTTGTAAAAACGATCAGCTTATACAATTCTCACTGAACACGAACTTTGTATCAAAGTCAGCTTCTTGATAATATCCGTTCATTTTTGTGTTAGAATAACGGTAGTTGATTGCGACCCTTCTCTGTGTGTTTGTTTCATCAGGTTTAACGCCGTTTCTCAACGATATTTCAGTTATATACGGCGGCCGGTTCACCTAACCAGTTTTTCCTGGACTGAATTCTAACCAGTACTAACTTACCCTTCCACAAGGAGCCGGCAACTTCTATACATGTGGAGGAAAATCGACATTGTTGTCAAATTTTCATGGGTATGACCTGCCGCGACCGGGAATCGAACCCAGATCGCCGGGTTACAAGTCCAGCGCACTAACCACTGGACCACGGCCGCGGCTCCCACGATCCTTCTCGGAATTTCAGACTCGTAGAAACATTTGTTGTGTAAAGATCAACCGTTTCCTAGGCAACCTACTTTGATGTTTGATTGCTTCGTTCAATTGTTGAAATAAAGTCAAATGTTTATTGCTAAAAAGGACCATAATTATTGATATTCAATTTCAGGAAATAATGTTACGTCGAAATTAATCGGTCTCTAGGAAATAAACTTTGAAGGAATAACAATAAAATGCTTACACAGTTATATATACTAGTTGAAAGATAGTTTATTCCGAAATATAAGCCAAACTGTCCATGATTTCACCTAAACAATGCAAATATATATACAAAGATAACGAAAAAACTCATACATTAGTCAATGGTCATTTGACAATGTATGATTATTTGAGCGCTGCTATGGGATTTACAACCTCTTCTGTAAGTGACGTCATTTCAAGAAAGCGCAACATGTGATGTCACTATTTGCAAGCAGGAAACACAATTTACTCCATTCGGTCACTTATTTTTTATATTGCCATATGGGACAAATATTGCTTATTGTCAGTACACGGTGACGTCACATGTGACGTTTTCTGGAAATGACGTCATTTAAAGAAAAGATTGAAATTCGTACAGCGGCACTCAATATTACTTTCTTACTAAGTCACACTCTGATATTTGGAAATAAAATATTTTGCTTCAAACATGCTTGGTATAAATACGACACAAATATTCAACTTACTGATATCTTCTGTTTCGTTCTGGCGTTCTGCACCTCATGTTTCCTGTACAATGGTATGTCATTGAAATACTGCCAGTTCTACATTATATCTTAGCACAATCACTTTATCCTAACAACAGTACCATAAAACAATGTTGTCCAGAAATAACAAAGTCAATATTAATGTAGAATACTCATGCAAAGCAAATAATCTTATCACGGTTGCAGAATAGCATACAGATTAAAGCAAATACAACTTTCAGTAAATTGTAGGTTTATCAACAAATGCAATTACATCTAAAACTATAGTCCTCGCCGGATTTACACGTAAAACAGGACTGGTACCGTATTCCACACTTCCGTTATAAATAATAAAGACACTATAGGATCTGAACAGCACGAGACGCAGTCTATTATCGAGTCTACAAAGAGAATTGCTGGACATATAACAAATATTGGTTTGATTCAGAGAATGAAGTAATGGTGTGGGGACATTAATTTACCGACAACATTCTGTGATCCAAAGCTGCAACATTTGTTTGTAAATCTAAACGTAACGTCTAAATCGGTCAATTTTGAATCACTGATAATGTCTAAAGAATAAGATGTCTCGATATTTTTTAGATAACAAAATGTTATTTTTATTTCTGAAGATTGCTTAGTTTATCTTATCGAATCCCTCAATTCATTTTAACTCGGCAATTTAAACTACACATTTAATTTTTTTTTACAAATTCACGAATCTAAAAGGTATACTAAAGTTTTTAGTATACTTTTTAGATTCGTGAAGTTGTAAAATCGGGTCAAAGCACTGGTTGTAGACAGAAGGTTTCCTATCAGTTCAAGTTTTCTGAGGCCCTGCATAATCAATCAAGTAGCTAGTATAATTCATTAATTAAAGTCTTCTTTAATGAAATATGATGTGCTAGACAATCAGCAGAATATGATATGTTAGACAATCAGCTGAATATGATATGTTAGACAATCAGCTGAATATGATATGTTAGACAATCAGCTGAATATGATATGTTAGACAATCAGCTGAATATGATATGCTAGACAATCAGCTGAATATGATATGCTAGACAATCAGTTGAATATGATATGCTAGACAATCAGCTGAATATGATATGCTAGACAATCAGCTGAATATGATATGCTAGACAATCAGCTGAATATGATATGCTAGACAATCAGCTGAATATGATATGCTAGACAATCAGCTGAATATGATATGCTAGACAATCAGCTGAATATGATATGCTAGACAATCAGCTGAATATGATATGCTAGACAATCAGCTGAATATGATATGCTAGACAATCAGCTGAATATGATATGCTAGACAATCAGCTGAATATGATATGCTAGACAATCAGCTGAAAATGATATGCTAGACAATCAGCTGAATATGATATGCTAGACAATCAGCTGAATATGATATGCTAGACAATCAGTTGAATATGATATGCTAGACAATCAGCTGAATATGATATGCGAGACAATCAGCTGAATATGATATGCTAGACAATCAGCTGAATATGATATGCTAGACAATCAGTTGAATATGATATGTTAGACAATCAGCTGAATATGATATGCTAGACAATCAGTTGAATATGATATGCTAGACAATCAGCTGAATATGATATGCTAGACAATCAGCTGAATATGATATGCTAGACAATCAGCTGAATATGATATGCTAGACAATCAGCTGAATATGATATGTTAGACAATCAGCTGAATATGATATGTTAGACAATCAGCTGAATATGATATGTTAGACAATCAGCTGAATATGATATGTTAGACAATCAGCTGAATATGATATGCTAGACAATCAGCTGAATATGATATGCTAGACAATCAGTTGAATATGATATGCTAGACAATCAGCTGAATATGATATGCGAGACAATCAGCTGAATATGATATGCTAGACAATCAGCTGAATATGATATGCTAGACAATCAGTTGAATATGATATGTTAGACAATCAGTTGAATATGATATGCTAGACAATCAGCTGAATATGATATGCTAGACAATCAGCTGAATATGATATGCTAGACAATCAGCTGAATATGATATGCTAGACAATCAGCTGAATATGATATGCTAGACAATCAGCTGAATATGATATGCTAGACAATCAGCTGAATATGATATGTTAGACAATCAGCTGAATATGATATGTTAGACAATCAGCTGAATATGATATGCTAGACAATCAGCTGAATATGATATGCTAGACAATCAGCTGAATATGATATGCTAGACAATCAGCTGAATATGATATGCTAGACAATCAGCTGAATATGATATGCTAGACAATCAGCTGAATATGATATGCTAGACAATCAGCTGAATATGATATGCTAGACAATCAGTTGAATATGATATGTTAGACAATCAGCTGAATATGATATGCTAGACAATCAGCTGAATATGATATGCTAGACAATCAGCTGAATATGATATGCTAGACAATCAGTTGAATATGATATGCTAGACAATCAGCTGAATATGATATGCTAGACAATCAGCTGAATATGATATGCTAGACAATCAGCTGAATATGATATGCTAGACAATCAGCTGAATATGATATGCTAGACAATCAGTTGAATATGATATGCTAGACAATCAGCTGAATATGATATGCTAGACAATCAGCTGAATATGATATGCTAGACAATCAGTTGAATATGATATGCTAGACAATCAGCTGAATATGATATGCTAGACAATCAGTTGAATATGATATGCTAGACAATCAGCTGAATATGATATGCTAGACAATCAGCTGAATATGATATGCTAGACAATCAGCTGAATATGATATGCTAGACAATCAGTTGAATATGATATGCTAGACAATCAGCTGAATATGATATGCTTGACAATCAGCTGAATATGATATGCTAGACAATCAGTTGAATATGATATGTTAGACAATCAGCTGAATATGATATGCTAGACAATCAGCTGAATATGATATGCTAGACAATCAGCTGAATATGATATGCTAGACAATCTGTTGAATATGATATGCTAGACAATCAGCTGAATATGATATGCTAGACAATCAGCTGAATATGATATGCTAGACAATCAGTTGAATATGATATGCTAGACAATCAGCTGAATATGATATGCTAGACAATCAGGTGAAGGTCATCAAACAAGTCCCACAGAACCTTAGGACAATCCTAGACACAAGAGACAAAGCAGACTTGACAGATATGGCGATGGATAGTGGACCTATTTCTGTTGAGCCTTTGCATTGTTTCGAAAACCATACATTGAATATAGAAGAAATACACCGCTGTTAACATGGCAAGACCCATTATTTCCACCATTTTGTCTATAACAACTGAGAACAGAAGTTGCGCCAAAATAGGAATAAGGGAGGCGCAGTGGTCGATGGGTACAGCGCTTAACTCCTGATCCGAAGGTCATGAGTTCGTGCCCCACGATGAGTGGGGTTTGATCACGATCTTCACAATCCCTAAATCTAGCGCCAGTATTGGTTGGTAGCGAGGAATCAGTCATCGAGAGTGATTAGTATAAGCTGTAAGACATTGTTTCACAACCGATGTAAAATGAATAAGTTTAAACTAATAAGATACAGCGAAACAGCCCGGAAAAGAAACAGACTAAACTCTAATGCTCACAGTCTAAACAAAATCAGCCAAAATCAATCATCCGATTATAAAATATCATATGGAGATATGGAATCACAAGCCAAAAATCAATGAATGAAATAAATATGTTTTTTTGCATACGTAATAAAATGTATACACTAAAAACTGAACAGATGCAACTTAGGTATTAATGCATTCAGATCGGGGTATTGTTCAATCTTGTAAGTTATGTTGGCAATAACTGTGTCTGCATACAAGTGGTTTAACCATGTGCACTAGGTTGATGAAAAACAGTCGCTTCTAATTCGAGGTAATGTTATCAATAAGACCGGGTTGCAATTAGTTTTTCTCATATTTACATATATGCTATTTTTGCCATGACATGACGTGAAACAGGCATCTTTTTAACTGCAATAAATAATGTTGCGTTAAATTCAATAACAGTTTGACTGGAACGTATGCATTATTTTTGGAACAGGTATTTCCTAAATTGTAAATAATTATACTAGATTAATTCATTGTCTAAACTAATGCCAATATTTCAGAATAAATGTTATGTTAATTGCACTTAACTATACTCTGATTATTAAATGGATTCAATTTCACATTAAACTTCTGTCTTCACGCTTGCTGGTACGAGACATAACACAGACCATATTTTAATTAATTATCAGTTTCAGTGCTTTGACTAGTGCTTTGGAAAATGATTTAATCAAATTCATATACAGTAAAACCTCACATAAAGACCACCTCAATAATAAGACCACATCAAAATTATGAACACCATTTTCAACTCAATTTTTCACTGTTTTGCTCTTTATTCAACCTCAATATTAAAACCGACCCAATATAAAGACCAGTTTTCAAGGGTCCATAGGGTGGTCTTATTACTGAGGTTTTACTGTACGTCAAGGCGTAAGTCAGAGTGCTAGTTGATAATATCTATATCATTCCAGGGCTCGAGAAATGTTTATGAACGTCACTTGTCCCGGACTAGTGATACTTTAAGATAGACTACCCCGAATTTTGAAACTGGTAGTCGGAAGTTATATGTCTTTACATTACCTCATATTTTGTTAAATTTTATTAGATAATATCACGGACATGGTTTATATGTCCGTGGTATTATCTAATATGTATTAATTAGTGTTGTTCAACAACCATCAAAGTACAACAAAATTGGTTGTTATGAGAACTTAATTAATAATAACTGTTTTAACAACATATTATGTCCGATTGAGCGCGCTTCTAAATTCAACTTAACCATCACAACCTCTACAAGAATCGAGTTCATGTGGTCTGCAAAACATGACACAATGCGTACACTAACATAACACTTCACAATGAAACATCGAAGTCCCATCAAATATCGTAATACAAAGACTTTCTCCTAGCAGTTGGTCAACATATAGAAGTTTTACGACAAGAGGATGAATAAAACGTCTGGTAATCAAATAATGTTGTCGCCAACACAGATTGCAGATAAACGTTTATTGTAAAATGCAGACAAAGCTCTTAGTAAAAGTGAACTTTTGTACGAGAATTAGTTTTCATCTTAATTATTATCAGCCTAACAATATTTAGTAAATTGGTCACATTTTCTTGTTTCGTACTTGGAATGTGTGAACAGAAATGTAGAGATACAAATGTAGAAACAATAACTCTGTGTTTCTTTCTCAAAGCTTCTACACTAAAATAAAGGAAACCAATCACAAATGCCAAGAACACCATCGTAAATCTAGGCATTTATCACCTGAATCACGCATATTGTTGCTTTTGGAAACAAAAAGTGTAATAAATGATTATTCGGCGAATCTTCAACGGCATTGAACTAAGCAAACTGCTATCACTTTGACATATTTTATATAGATACAGCATTGTTGAACAACACAATGACGCAAGGCAATGATTCTTGCTACTGCAAGTTCAATACTCTTTAAAAGAGCGAATAAGTTGCTCCAGGGAACGCCACATACATAAGATAATGCCTCCCCACACAGACCTCCGGGAAAACAACAGTCCATAAAACATCAGGCATTTAAGGAGGCGCAAGGGGAAATATAAATATAAAACTATAGTTTACCATCGGTTACATTATGCTTTGGTAATTAATATAGCGTAGATTAACAGATATATAGTAAATACAACAATACTTCGTACTGTGCATTTCATTCATTCTATTCTAGAAGCACGAAACGATAACACAATATTTTTACTGTTTATTCCTTTTTTAAATTTTCATGTATGTTCTTACCATTCAGAGTTTGAAGATTTCGGCATTCATGTACATGTATATATATATTGTATAACGTGTCATATTATATTTAAACTTATTTTGCGACGGTTTGCAATATATTAGACGAAATATATAAAATGTGCTGCATATAAAGCATTCGAGATTGTTTATACGAGGGAATGGGCGATAGGAATAGTTCGTATTGCAAAAATGTTATGTATGTTATGCATATTGCGCAAATATTGAATGTCATATATCGTGCTGTGGTTTGTATTACTAACATGTGCGGTAATATGAATTTGAATAATTTCGTCGGTTGAGCGGAAATTCTGATCTGGAATATCAAACAACTGAGGCAGGTAATTTCAGACAAGACGCAACAGTAGAATATGTTTCAAGGCACACCATGGATTGCATACAGACAAACTAGCCATAACGCAGCCGTACAAACGTGGTTTTGTCATTTGTATATCAGTTTTGTAAAATGGTGGTCCCTAAACATATTGTACATGGAAACTCTTCGTACAAGCTTGAAACAGTTGGATGTCGCAAACATTGCATATGAACCGTTTTGGCTCTAAATGCTTTTTGGACAATAGTTACCGTCTATAGTAGTGGCAATTTGAGAGGCATACAACAATTGGTTCCCGTTTTCAAAACACAAAAAAGACTGAAAGCCGGTAACATGTCAAAAACGTCCACATCCTAATTACTACGAAAAACAAAATAGTTCCAAAGTTCACCGAACGAAATAATATCATAAACGTTTCAATAAAATGAAATGTTGAAAAGGTGACCTGCTAAAGTGGTTTGTGAACTAATTAGCTGTTTCTGTGGAGTTCAGATGGGGTTTAAAGCAATGTATTAATACACACGAGTTTGTTTACAGTTTTGGATTTATCGTAGATAGGGTCACTTTGTGCACGACTACGAAAATTATCGGTGTCATCTTTATACATACATCTCACTCTGTGCTTGGAAAATTAATTGGAAAATCCCACTTCAACAAGATAACTCATAACCTATGGCAAGCTAGTGATATCATAACTTTATGCCTTGGCATACTGATTTTACTCTGAGTTTGGCTGATATAATTTAATATGTCATTTTATAATTAAATATTCACAAACGTTACATAAAGGGTCAGATATCTTTGTATTTCATTTATTTACAATCGTGACAAACATTTCACTTGTTTTACAATTTTAAGGTTCTACCATTATTACTGACCATTTTTCTTTATTTCGGTTGGAAAATCTAGCATTTCTAGAACAAGTCGGATTGAAGATCTCTTGGAAAAAATGTTACTATTTTTCAATATTTTTTTATTCTTTTTCGCATTTCTGTCTTATGTTTTAGTTTTATTTCATATTCCATGCAAGCCATCTTACCTATTTACAAATACTTTGATATTATAAAACTGTTTAGTTACAAAACGGAAACTTGTATGCAACGAGTTGCCAGCTTGGCTACAGAAACGAGTGGTACCGTCCCACAGCACTTTTGTGCTTTGATTCCATGAAGCCTCAACACTTTGATTTTACTTGATGCCACAGGAGATTGTCACGAGTTCTTTCCCTTTATCCCATCTAGAGTTATCTGCCTGTGCCCCTTATTTAATATATATATATACTACGTATTAGTATCCACATATATCTATATACATATTCTATAGGAGGTGCAAAGGGATAGAACTCTGGATGGGATAAAGGGAAATAATTCGTGAGTACAAACGTTCAACAAAACACTATCCAATCCTAACAGACAGGTAACAATAGCTTCTATAAAAGTAACTGATTTGGACGACATACAGAATCATACATTCGAAAACAGCAAAAATGAAATTACGTATGAAACAAAATAGGAAAGAAATAAAAAGACAACGTTAAATGTAAGTTTAAGTATAGTATCAAATATGTTACTATTTGCAAAGAAGACTTCTGACCTTATCTGATGCGTATTTACAGACAAAATGTCGCATAAAAGCAGAGACTTTACATAACTAGACTGAACCACGACAAAACTGCATAAGCGAAATCGGTTAATGGCGTCGAGTATTTCCAAATTTAAGCTTTGACTTCAGAAACTAAGCGCATTGTCCGAAGATGTTTTGGGGGCATAACTGTCATTTATAGAATTAAACAAATGAGGAAATATTAATAAGTATTGCAAAATTTGTTTTTCCATTTGAAGAGCAGATTAAGAACTAAATATATTCTGACGCGATCGACTAGCTTACTTTTGCATCTTGTTCGTATTAGACGTCCGATTTTGATACTTGCGGTATGAAGTGAAAGTTGAAACATATATCTGTTAGAAAATGCAAAATCCTGAAAATGGAAGTTTTGGTCACTAATACAGGTTTTGTCGTGGAGCAGCTCAATGTAGTCAACATGTCAAGTAACAACAAGCGCAATGTCAGAGCCTAGTATACCTAGAATGTTGACAACTAAAGAACTTTTACAAATAGAAGATTGTCGTACGGTGTGTCTCCTATATATGATTATATATTTCTGAAGCAAACGTTGGTTCAGAACATATGGGAACAAATTAATTTAAATGTCAACAATTTATGACATCGATTTCTATACTCAAGAGAACACAATGGCCAATAACGATAATAGGAACGTAGGAATTGCTGCGTCCAAAACTCTGTAAAATTATGGATTATTGACAACTTTATACCCAGGAAAAATCCCCATGGTAATAAATATCTCAGCCATAAAAGGCAGCATTAATTTCTTATTCCCAGCATTACAGACAACTGTCCTGAAATCCACAGAAAGTTAAGAAACGCTGGCAGTTTTACGCACACAAGTGTTTTGTACAAAACTTCCTTAGATGGCTCCATTCTCGTTATATAGTCAGCCGCGGCCGTGGTCCAGTGGTTAGTGCGCTGGACTTGAAACCCGGCGATCCGGGTTCGATTCCCGGTCGCGGCAGGTCACACCCTTCCATGAAAATTTGACAAAAATGTCGATTTTCCTCCACATGTGGAGAAGTTGCCGGCTCCTTGTGGAAGGGTAAGTTAGTACTGGTAAGAATTCAGTCCAGGAAAAACTGGTATATAACTGAAATATCGTTGAGAAACGGCGTTAAACCCGATGAAACAAACAAACAAACAAACAAACGTTATATAGTGCTCGAGAAACTGTATAATTTAATACATTCACAAACACAAGCTATCAATGTTGTTTTATAATTTCAACTATTGAATATCTTACTCTTCTTGAAATCTTGATGGGAATTGTGGAATACTAATGCATTTTATCGAATGGATCATAAATCACGGGAGTCGATTTCATTATTGAAAACAAATTCACTTTTGAAATATGTCATACGAAAAGCTCTTCAGTTATAATGCTTAGAACTTTATTTCAGTGATGTCTAGACAGATATTTATTACACCAGATAAATACAGGAGTAAAGTTCAAACAAATTGTGCATCGACAATGTCATTCTAGTAGTGCAAAATGTGCAAACCCTGTTATTCAAGATGAGATTGGTAACGTGGTAAAAAATAGAGAATAAGTAGCTACCAGATACAGGGAACGCCACATACATAAGACAGTGTCTCCCCACGCAGACTCCGGGAAAACAACAATCCACAAAACATAAGGCACTTGAGGAGGTTAAAGGTTACATACGTTAAGGCGCAGAGACACAAGGTAACACCGGGATCATTACCATACCCGTGTGCAAAATACCAAAATGATGTTTACGTTTCTTCTAGACGCCTGAAATGGGTGAATGTAATTGTATTTAAACTATCAAGGACCTATTGGTGTAAATAGCTAACATTGTTGAGTGCCAATTAAAGGGGATTGGAATTATGATGACTCCATACGTTGCATAAAACGAGGCGGTTTTCGGTTTGGAATGGCAGTTAGTGAAGTCCAGAGGTGTCCAAGCACAACTAGAATGCGAGATCTACATGTTTTGCACCTTAAACCACTGATAACTATGTTTACGTGTGTCACTCCTATTTAAATACATTTTGCTTAATTGCCTCCTAATTGAATAATCAGTATGTATAAAGAATAAGGAAAGTTCATCATACAATGATTTGATCCCTTCTCCATTATTTGTGTTTCTCTCCCAATACGAATGCTGGAGTTTCCAAGACAGTAAAGGCCGATGTGTTTCTAAGTTTCATATCATTTGAAATTGTTGCGCAATCCTTATTCCACATATCCTTCTTCTTACTTTTATTTTATATCCCCCCCCCCCCCCCCAAGTTTATTTCGTACCTTAATATCTACGTGGGAAGCCCGGTGAATGTAACCTTCCTTGTAATACTCTGTCTCATTTTTGCCTTTGTTTTTCTTATTCCATTTCGTTCTATTTTTACGACCAATGTCTGCATTGGTATGACTGGTTTAAATATGCACTCGACTATTCACAGTTATACTATACTCATTTTTGTTCATTTGTTTACTTAAACATGCATAAAACATATACATTTTATAATTAAAACAACAAGAAAATGCATTATCAAAGAATACACTAGCAAAATATTCCTCTGTATTTGTCGACAAAAAGAAGTTTATTAACAAGTTTTTTCTGTTATTAATATGATGAAACAATCTTGCAATAGCTTTTATTAAGGATATTTTAGCTGTTGTAACAACAATACTGGATGAATCCCATTCAAAACATTTACGTTCAGAAGAGTCAGCTACATCAAGTTGTCTTACTACACGTTCGTCGTTTGAAGATAGATAATTACATTAAAACTATTTTGTTTTTATCAGTTCCCGGCGGTTTTCTAAAAACAGTCCGGAAAGCAAGCATATTTCGTGTTGAGATATGGATCCTGAATTTGATTTGGCATAATTAGCGCGTATTGAAACATGACTTGTAATAACACATCGACATCAAACATGCCATTAAATCATTAGAAGGAGAAGTTGAATAGACGGTAATGAATATGGTTCGGGTGAATGACCTGAATAGTAGATGGTAACTTGACAGTTGTAAATGCACATCGGTTCGTCTTAGAAGCGCTAGAACCAATTATCTCTCCTTGTGTATGATAGACGTGATGGTGCATGTGGGATTGCAATTACTTGTGATACTTTTTTATTTTATGGTTGTCAGATCTTCACCGTATTCTTGTCACGTATGGGTAGTCTATAAGGAAAGTGTAAGGCCATGAGTTACCTGCGTTTTGCCGCATGAGAATGTTTCCATCTCATGAAAAACTGCTGGATTAATAAAAGAAACACGACCTTTGGTAGCAAGAAGAGAAAACAAACATCAGAAATCAGAAAAACAAAGTTCAGATGCATTAAATATTTCTAGGAGGTTGTGGGGAAAATGAGCCTGTGACCTTTCTCGTAGGTGGGATTGCATCGTCGTGCAATATAACTCTATTGCTTGACAGTTAATGCACTGAAATTTAATTTAATTGAACAATTTAAGTTGTTTTTCAAGTATTTAATAGATGGAGTAAAGTGGCGGACATGTTGAAAAACACGAAACGAACATAATGCTTTAGGACAAATACAGCAACAGAAAAAACTTCCGAACAAGATCAACAAGCTGGGTGTTAGCAAAGATGTCACTGAAAACAAAGTGTTCATGGCAGCAGTACAAATATGAGACGTGCAACTTAAAGAATGACATGCGACACAAATTCATTTGTACAAATGAGCACCGCTGTACGATTTCCAACCTCTTCTTAAAGTCACGTCATTTCCAGAAAACGTCACATGTGACGTCACCGTGTACTGACAGTAAGCAATATGTGTCGCATATGGCAATATAAAAACGAAGTGACCATATGGAGTAAATGTTGTTTTCTGCTTGCAAATAATGACATCACATGTTGCGTTTTCTTAATGACGTCACTTACAGAAGAGGTTGTAAGTCTCATAGCAACGCTCAAATATACTACTATGATGTCCATGCACTATGGCCTGAAGCAGAGAACATTCTATTTACACACCAGACGCCATTTCTCTTGTCAGTAATTCGCCAACTACATTTGAACGCGAAATAATGACTATAATTATTAATTTATTCCTTATATTTGGTATTTAATCAGCCTCTTATCATTCACCATTCGATTCCGTAGACATAATAAAGCATCCAGAAATGCTATATTGACGTATTGTATTGTTTAGGAAGGACTTCCGGAAATGGTGGCGCAACTTAGAGACAAATCAGTTCACAAATCGCCGGAGACGAATGAGTCTTCTGGTGGTTTCAGAGTGTTCAAACAGCATGAGATAGAATAATATTGTTGCAATATTACAGACTGTAAACTACTGGCGTAAACGCTCTCGTGCGGCATAGGGAGACAAATTATGAGATAGATGCGATTCTTAGGTGTTCTGGTTTCGTCGCTAAGTACAATCTGGGCGCCGCTGTACGATTTTCAACCTCTTCTTTAAGTGACGTCATTTCCAGAAAACGTCGCATGTGACGTCACCATGTACTGACAGTAAGCAATTTTTGCCCCATATGGACTAAATAGAGTTTCCTGCTTGCAAAAAGCGTCATCACATGTTGCGTTTTCTTGAAACGACGTCACTAACAGAAGAGGTTGTAAATCAGTGCTCATAATAATGTACTTATATCATATATTGAAAGTATTGACATTTATTGCAATACAAATTATTGTACACATTGTATAATTTTATTTTGCCAAATGTCATTTTCATTACAACTAATACAAGTATGCACTAGACAAGTAAGTGACCACTTGGCATTCAGTATTGACAGAGAACACCGAAGCTTCCTCATACCGTATCATCACATAAATGAATAGCATTTTTATTTTTTCGTATACACATCCATTAAAATGACATAGATGTAAGATCGTTCGGTACACATGCTGTTGGTTTTGACGGTACCTCTAAGGATTGGTCCCGTTCCACAAACCGTGTCATTTGATTTTAGTACAAGACAGTTGAAACAAGAAATATCTTGAAAAAAGATGGTCAGCGCAATCTGGAGCAAGCGAATGTAAACCAATCCGCGTCAAGGGTTACAGACGGTGTTCGGTTGAAGAGAAGTTGATTTAGCGGTTAACGTAAGATTCGATTCTTCGCTTACACAACACTGATATGCAAATAGCAAAGCCATGTTAGTACAACTGCGCCGAAAAATTAAGCTGACTCGTGAAATAGTGAAGAGTGTCATCGGTGTGAAGTTAACAGTGGTGGCAGTAATCAACAGTGTTACTTCTACCAATATCTGCTAGCGGTATAAGCAGTAATACTGCCATGTGTCAGTGTGTTTCTGCTAGGGTAAATGCAGTAACTCTGCTCCTAGCTTCAAGAGTAAATGCGGTATACAGTAAAAGCTCACGTAAAGTCCGCTTCAATAATAAGACCATCTCAAAATTAAGACCACATTTTTCATGTCCTTTTTTCTCTGTTTTGCTCGCTCTTTATTCAATCTCAATATGAAGACAACCTCAATAAGATGACATTTTTTATTTCCATTTTCACTGTTTGTCTCTTTATTCAATCTCAATATTAAGACAACCTCAATAATAAGACATTTCTTCAATCCCATTTTCACTGTTTGTCTCTTTATTCAATCATCAATATTAAGACAACCGCAATAAGAAGACCAGTTATCAATGGTCCCATATTTCTGTACTACATTAAGTAAATTACTGAAATCTCAAATACAGAAACTGAAACAACATTACAGGCTGGTTGGGAGAAAGAAAATTGTTACATTCTGTAAATTTATAATTTCTCAAAAACTGTAGAAAATAATATAAAACGCTACCACGGACGTCTCATCTCTATACTGTCGCTGTTACGAAGACGCGTGTAAAAGTCGGAGTACAGAGACAAGTATGCGGGGCTACTTCTACTGCTATTAACGTTACATTGACCAAATTCACCCCGATAACTATTTCCTGATGCAGGATTACTTCTAAAACGTAATTCACAAAATGCAGAAACATTTCAGACTATTATGTTGTCTAGTATTCTTATCGGCGATTTAATAACTTTCTTCATGCAAATCCAGATGAGCTGCCTCCAGTAATTACAATTGGTCTGAAGTTTATCGGATATAAAATATTAGTATTTAAGACATACATCAACAGGTCGATACTGGATAGACAATCAGCGTCTCTCTTCTCCTCGAGAGATCTGACAATGAAGAATGGACAACGTGCGTGCTGATTGACCGTTTGAGACAACCGATCATAATGTCTCATTATATCAAATAAGTCCACGTGTCATGTCTTTCACCTGTTAGACATAGTTATTGTGATTGGTGATAATCGTTCTGTGAGATCTGGACGATATGTTATGTTTGATCACTGTCCCGCACAGAATGTTATATTCAGTTAAACGTCTTATTTGTAAAGTAAGTCCATTTTCACTGTTTTGTTTCACTCTTTATTCAATCTCAATATCACGACCACCTCAATAAGAAGACCAGTTTTCAAGTGTCCCAAGGGTGGTCGTGCTATGGAGGTTTTGCTGTAAATGTGCCCAGTCATATTGTTTGTGGCATGCTTAATATCACAACCAACGTTATGAATGGGAACTAAAGTTACATGTTACAAAACCACCTGCCGCCATAACCCACACCACAATGTAAGACAAAACACATGCCGCCATAACCCACACCAAAATGTAAGACAAAACACATGCCGCCATAACCCACACCACAATGTAAGACAAAAAACCTGCCGCCATAACCCACACCAAAATGTAAGACAAAACACCTGCCGCCATAACCCACACCACAATGTAAGACAAAACACCTGCCGCCATAACCCACACCACAATGTAAGACAAAACGCCTGCCGCAATAACCCACACCACAATGTAAGACAAAACGCCTGCCGCCATAACCCACACCACAATGTAAGACAAAACGCCTGCCGCCATAACCCACACCACAATGTAAGACAAACGCCTAATAAATGTAGATCGATATTCAGAACTACAATAAGATAGAGGTCATTTCGATTAAATATAGACTTCTACAGCAGTATCCCTTGTACCGTGGCTTTAAAACCTAAAAATGGAAGTTGAAAGCGTCAGTGCGCCACCTTCTATCAGTCACCTTCATGTCCTCAAAGCACAACGTTTTTGAGAAGACGATTTTGATCAGAATGCCTAAGGTTAAGTCAATATAATCACACAAGATGTTTTCAACACACAATTATACTTATAATGTCATCATACTGCCCGAGGAATCATCCCTACGAAATGAGACACATCAAACTGACATCGGCAAAAAAACAAAAATACGCCGAGTTTCATTTAATAAATGCGATGTTCGAAGCGCCACATGACATCATTTTTATGGCTTCGCTGCTGTGTCAAGTTAATAGGTCTAGCCTTGTGATTGTCTGATATTACTGAGAAATGCCGAATGGCAAAGTGTGCCAGGAGACTGATTTAGTGGTAATGGTAGTTAGATGCAGTGAACTTAGTGTCCGCGGCAAGTAGTTTCTCGGGAATAATAAGTTTGATTTGCAGCGTAAGAATGGCTCCCTCGAGTTTATGATTATGGCACTGTTTATCAGTTTGTTGTCATATGATTGAATATGATTAGTGATTGTCTACGTTTCTAGCAGAAACAACATAACACAGATATAGAGGGTTGGTTTCTACTCATACGCATGTACAGTATTCTAAAAGTAGTCGATGGTGAAGACGCAAAGGGAGATTATTTTATTAGAAAATGAGTAGCTGCATGAGTTGTCTCCCATGAAAAATAGTAACACATTGGGTATGTGTACAGACTACCAAATCAAGTAGAATGGCTTTATTTTCTGTATCACAGGTCAGTTCAGAAAATGATACGATATTGTATATTTACTATTTATCTGGGGAATGGGATGAAAGCATTATCATCTTGTCTAAATGATTAAACATTTATAAAAGACAGGTGGGGACTTTTTAGTCACAATTACATAGTTATCGAACCTTGCTTCACACTACTAAATACCAAAGGTGAACTTTCAACATCCTTATTTCATATTCAAAGTTACTTATACCGAATAACCGCTAACACCATGACGTCACAGATTCAAACCAAATAGTGAAATAATAAACTATGAATTCATGAATCCCCAGTTCAAGTGTCACGATGCACAACAGGCAATGTGAAGGCTTCACTGATAGTAAGTAGACAGTACTGTCACAGGGCTCTAGACTGAATCTACTAGCCCGACGTCCCGGACTAATCTAAAGCAGAATCGGGCTATCAATAGTGGAGTTGAAGTTAGTCCAGGACAAGTCTGTTTTTAAAGCTAACCAACATCAGCAATTGTTCAGTTGTAAGTCAAACCTTTGAATCCCACAAACACATACATGCGATTATTAATTTTAGATTGTGGATCTTTCATTATTCTGTGTGTTTATTTGTTACTAAAATGAATGAAATTCTCGGACAACTAGCTTCATATGTCGGACAACTCAAATTTTACATTTCCATTAATCCGGGACATTTAGTGTGTTTGAATTTTTTTTAGAGCCCTGACTTCCATACCGTACACTTAAAATCAGACCTGTGTTCAAGCGAGGATGGTTTCGTCTTAAAGATTGTTGGAATAATGACGGTGTTTATTCCCTAAAGCACCTCAACTCATTATCTTTTCAATACAACACTGCGCTTGTTTGGTAAATGTACTTTAATAATGATGGTATGTTTATGACTTTATTAGATTTAAAATCATTTTGCAATATTAATGACACTGAATCATGCTCTAATCTAACTAACTGTATACTCTCAGGAGTATTGTAGTTTTAATTACCGTGAAATTTGCCAAATAAAAAAGCGGTATCATGCATCGGTGAAGCGATTAAACGCTTCCTAATCATATGAGGATATACCAACGTTGAGAAATTTAAATTCATCTTCATAGTCTTATGCGCTGGCACAATCCTAATACAGTAAAACCTCACTTAAAGACCACCTCAATAATAAAACCACCTCGAAATTAAGAACTCAATTTTCAAGTCCACTTTCACTCTTTAGCTCATTATTTGACCTCAATATTAAGACCATCTCAATAAGAAGACCAGTTTTCAAGGGTCGCTTTATTGAGGTTTTACTGTACATGTACTTGTAATGTTTATTTTTGTTCTCCAGATGTCTTCCCGAGTCTAGACAATTGAAACTACATCTACTTTTCGTAATTATAGACGGTTGTTATGTGAAGTACTATAATGATGTAACTCCATTATTTGTAAATCAAACATATTCTCAGCTAGGTTTTATCGGCTTTTGTAATCGCAACTGTATGGCGGAAACTGCAACTATGCAACTGTAATGATTATATGAGTAGTACAGATGCTTCCACGCATTTATCAATGACAAATTTTGTCAGAATCTGTCACATTTATGATTTGTTACTGTTAGCGATCACTTGGGCATTGCACAATACACGAATGGTAAATGGTACGCTTCCACACAGCGATTTGATTCCACTGCCGTTACGTTATGAAGATATGGGAAAACTACGGAATCCGGTTAGTGCCATAATGAATGTCGTTTGTTGCACTTAGACCGCGACACACGACATACGAAGCGACACACGTCACGACACACGAGATTCGAACGCGACACTCGATACGACACGTGACATGCGAAGCGACACACGTCACGACACACGAGATTCGAACGCGACACTCGATACGACACGTGACATGCGAAGCGACACACGTCACGACACACGACATTCGAACGCGACACTCGATACGACACGTGACATGCGAAGCGACACACGTCACGACACACGACATTCGAACGCGACACTCGATACGACACGTGACATGCGAAGCGACACACGTCACGACACACGACTTTCGAACGCGACACTCGATACGACACGTGACATGCGAAGCGACACACGTCACGACACACGACATTCGAACGCGACACTCGATACGACACGTGACATGCGAAGCGACACACGTCACGACACACGACATTCGAACGCGACACTCGGTACTTCACACGAAATACGAAGCGACACACGTCTCGACACACGATTTTTACCGCGACATGCGATGCGACGGACGACATTCATTGTCGCACTAACCGGATTCCGTAGAATACGAGCCCGTTGCTAAAGAAGAGTAGATTAAAACGATACGTATCACGGTTTTAGTGTTGATGTAAGAGTAAGAGCACTTCCCTATCATATAAAACAAATGTCTGGCAGACAACCGGCAATTATTATTTCGAAGTTAAGTAGGCGAAACAGATTTATTAACTAAGGGTCTGTGTAAATATTATGTAGATTATCAGATAACTATTCTAGGAAAAACTAGTAATCCTTGCTGTCAATCACATTTCGATTATGTAAATTGACTAATCTAGTCGTGATGCTTGGTGTCTTGGTGCCTGGGTAGCTAATAAACCACTCTACTTATACTGGGACTAACCAGATTTTCAGCGAGTAATTGACTTCTCCTCCCTATGAATATATTAGTATTACACACTAATACGGAGCATTCGCTGTTTCGGTAGCAACTGCTCTAGAGGCGTAGTGTACAAATTAAATTACAAGCCCACACTACCGTTTAAAATTGCACGAGATTGCACGTTACTTTTTCCAGCGTTTCTCGCATGACGGTACTGACGTCATTTCCGTAGTATGCAATCAACAGGAATTGCTTATTTATCAAGAAGTGAAAATGAACCCAGAGCAAAGATATTCATATTAAGGAGCAATTTCCATGACAATGCTCCACCGCATTCGTCTATGGTTACCAAGGCAACACTTACAGAGTTGGGACTAAGTCTTGACTTGGTTAAACATCCACCTTATTCCCCTGACCTTGCCCCGTTCGATTTCTGACTGTTTCCTACCATCAAAGCAGAGATACGAGGAGACGAGATTTGAAGACGTCGACGACCTACCATGCAGTGGTTGTACGCGAATGCATAAGGAAAATGCCTCGGCTACTGAACATTACAGGACATGCTATAATTCATAGGTACATAGATAGGAAAAGTGTATTAAGTATGCAGGAGAGAATTTCGAAAAGATTTAAGCAAAATACATTGTTTAGAAACCAACCGTTATGGGTTTTCAGAAACAATACGCATGTGTTCGTATATTCATTGAACGTGTTACGTTCGTTTTAACATGTTTTCAGTATCATATTTATCGTTGTTTATTCGCTGTTGTGTTCCCGTTTCTTGCCAATCTTTATCTGTGACAGATGGTGAGGCAATTTGCTGTGTGTTTACCATCAAATCAACACGTAGTATCACAGTAAAGTTGTGATTTACTCTCAATAAAAGTTTACCTGACTCCAGGCTTTGTTCAATACAAACTAATACAAATGATTTTGTTGATGGTATCGGTAAGTAGCGTAAGGTGGGGCAAAGCGCCGATATTAAGCAATATTTTACGATACAATAATAACCATGAGTTCGATTAAGACATAACTGGCTATGGGAGGCGCAGCGGTCGAGGGGTAGAGCGCCTGACTCCCGATCCTGATCACAATCCCTAAATTTGGCGCGAGTACTGGTTGGTAGCCAGGAAGCAGTCATCGAGAGTGATTAGTATAATAAGTTGTAAGAACTTGTTTCACAGTCGATGTAAATTAAATTAGTTTAAACTTAAAACTAAAACTGACAATGCAAGTTTGCACGAGATCTATACATTTATAACATATTTAACGCGAGATACAAAACGAGAAAAGGCTCAATAAATTGATCATAATTTTATTGGTGTATGCCTATTTGTCCCATGTATGGGGCAAAGCGCATTTTGATAAGGCGCAATAATCTCTAAACATTATACATTTATAAATAACTTCTGGTAAACTTATCTTTGAAGATACATGTTTAAATTTTTCGCGGTATTCACATATGAGTAAAACGTCACAAAAAGAATATCGCTCGGTACGGTAAATCCAACGATGTCAGAAGTTTTACGCGTAGGCCTATTACCTCGTATGGGCATTTTGCCCCACCTTATTCTATATGACGCCAACGAAAGATGATAATAACGTGATGATAATAATGAAGGCAATCATAATGAGACAAAGGGAAATTGCAATGATTGTTTTGATAATGACGGTAAACGTAATATCAAGTACAGTAAAACCTCACCTAAAGATCAACTCAATAATAAGACCCCCATAATAATAAGACCACCTCAATAATAAGACCACACTTTTCAAGTCCATTTTGACTGTTCCGCTCTTTATTCAACCTCAATATTAAGACCAACTCAATAAGAATACCAGTTTTCAAGGGTCCCAAAGGTGGTCTTATTATTGAGGTTTTACTGTATGTGAAATACTAAGCCCCATTTGCGCAGATACTCCATACATATTATGGTGTGTTTTTCGAGACGCTCGGTTGTTCAAATCTTTTAAAGCACGAGGTTCTTCAAGAATAACAGTATCAGCAAAATAATAACTCAATCGATAATTAAATCTCGTCTACAACTATCTGTAGGGCATTTAAACGAAACATTAAACAAAAACAAACCTATCATTGCAGAATAATAGATTTCAAACTAATAACATCGTTCAAACATATGTTATATGCTTCGTAAACAGCCGGAACAGTTATACTGAAGCTATTGAACATTCGACAGAACTTTCATCTCGAAATAATTATGTTGATTATATAGAATACATTAAAAACAGAGCAGGAAAGCCGGACACAAGACAAACAAACACCGCAGCTTGCCACAGAGTGATTTACTGTAGGATTCAAAGACCATTTTTGGCGTTTACACATGTATAAACGCTGATCGAAACTCACACATTGGATAAAGTGTTAACGCCAAACAAATGGTATTCTAATCCTTATATTTCCAAATAGACTTTTATAACGACCCCCAATGATGTTTTTGTAGTCACTATACACCGTGAACTCACACTACGTCGACTGAATGCGCGAATGAATACACACAAAAAATAGTACCGATCTGAACAGTCAGAATGCAGGAATTTGCTGAATTTGGAATTTATAGATGTGTGAAAGTATTGATCGTTTAACGGACATTCAAATATTGCAGATGCTCAAGTCGATGGTAACAGAACGGTCACATGGTTGTCTTGCCCGGTAGCGTCTCGTCGTGACAAACGATGCCTAACCCTTAACATAACAACACAAGAATAAATTATTATGAGCATAATTACGGCAGCAAGTTTCATACAGATTTCAGCTCATGGAATTATTCCAACATTTTTCCATGATTTTTCCAAGATTTGTCACCCTTTTCCATGATTGAAATGTGCAGACGGATCAACTACCACATTCTTGAAGCTAAGCTCTTAATAATAAGATACTATAGCCAGGAAATAAATCCATTTTAAGCTTTTAATCGAAACAAGTGCTTATAAATGTAAATAAGGGGGATTTTACAATGCACATGTATACATGTATGTTCTAATGATATGAAATTACTTGTTTAATAATTCAACTCTACGCATGCTAGAGGTTAGTAAAAATCCATGACATTTTTAGAATTTTCCCTGATAAAATCGTCATTTTTCATTTTTCATGATGTTCAAAACAAAATCGCTTTTCATGATTTTGCCAGGTCTGTGCAAACCCACAGGTATATCTGTCGGTTTTCGTTAGTGTCTAGTATACTTAGGAGTTGATGCAATGTAAATTTACTTGACCATGACGAATTAAGATACTGTTTGCTGCGAAACCTGTCTGAGCTTTCAAAGTTTATCGAAGAACGGTAAGGCTTACCGTTCTTCGATAAGATTTATCTTAGCACGATATTAATACGTAAGTCATCGTGTTTCCAAAGTCGTTTCAATCAGTCATACCTAATAAATAGTCAGTCTGTTC
The DNA here is from genome assembly GCA_032209605.1 of Mactromeris polynyma. NCBI lineage: Eukaryota > Metazoa > Mollusca > Bivalvia > Venerida > Mactridae > Mactromeris > Mactromeris polynyma. The sequence goes on from JASFXZ010000042.1 coordinate 2,537,840, forward strand.
AGAAGTTGGCAAAATATGACATAACACAAATAATACAATTCATGTAATGGACGGAGTGCCAAAATGGTAATGATGTGTTTGAAATGCACATTGAGATTACATTATCGTTACGAAAATGCTCAGTCAAATGCCAACATATTACATCTCTATTTAAGTATCAATAACAAAAGTGTTTTTGATTCTCAAATCACACAACCGTCACGCATACAAAATGACAAATATTATAGCAATGAATACAAGACAGTGTCATCAGAAAACAAGAAATATCTTGAAAAAGGATGGTCATCGCAATTTGAAGGTTAAGATTGTTGTGCAACATATAAAATGCGGAGATGTTACGAGTGCTGGTCACTTAAGATCCAACATGGATTTCGGTAAATTCACCGAAATTCAGAGGATTTCGGTAAGCTAACGTACTCTATATCGAAAGGTTAACCAATCCGCGTCAAGGTTACAAACGTTGTTCGGTTGAAGAGAAATTGGCTTGGTGGTTAACGTAAGATTTGATTGGTTTACACAACACTGATATGCAAATAGCAAAACCATATAAGTACGGCTGTGCCGAAATCTTTTCTGCGATACCCCTATATTGAACAGTTAGCATTAGTCGATAGGTCGCTGTTTCCGACCTTTTCTGCATTAACCTGTTACGAATCGGAAATACGATACATCAAAATCCAGCAAGGAAGAACAAAAAAGAAATCTGATTGGGGCCAACTTCGGTGTAACAGTTGGGGTACTGGGAAGCAAAATAGTATTAAGGGTCGCCATATGATCTGATCAAAGCCAGGCTATGTGCTACTGACTGAGTTCATGTTATATAAAGGACATCGAATGCACCACAAAAGAGAAAAGTAACTATTTTACATTGTTATAACTTATTTCACGATATATGGAAAAAGTCTAGTGTACACGGCAATGTATATCAATATATAACATAACGCGATCGTACAAAAACAGAACATACCTTCTTCTTAAGTTTGGTTCCATTGCTGAATAATCGCAGAAAGAAGAATTCCTTAACACTATAATTATTTTCAGTTATTGTAATACTACATTCGCAGCCGTTAGACCACCACGTTACGAAACAAATTTCGTAGTCTTTGAGTTCTAATTGTCAACGCGTTTTACTACAAGCAAGAGAAGAATACATTAGTTTTAACATCCATATATATATATTTCATCTGTACCCCAGCAACGCTCTTTCGTTTAATTCCTGCTGTTGCTTGTATTCAGACTACCCAAAGAACGGAAGTATCTTAATATATCAAAATGCGACCAACCGATCAAACGAACACATTTATACAGAATATTTTGGAGCACGAATAATAAACGTATGCTTTTATTTTTCCAAACTAAAAATAAATCCTTTACAGCCGGTAATAATTATTCCATCAATAGAAACGTTAATAAAAGAGATTTAACCAGACACTATAAATTCAACAGAAAACTGAATCAATCAACTACAAATCACTTTTAAATCAAAAACATATTTATAAATGCTCCTGTTTACCCGGGTGCAAACTAACAGACGCAGAGGTAGATTTCAAAGTGCGGTACGTATTTCGGAGAAGACGAACAACTGGTACAGTTACCAATAAATATTCGTCGAATCTCCACCTTGTTGATAAGCACAGCCTATGTCAGTCAAATATATGTGTTTATTATCTGCTAAATAAATTAGCAAATGCGAGATACGTGATCATTATATCATACGAAAGTAAAAAAAACTTCGGTATATTATAGATAAGGACGTATGTATTGCTATCATGAAAAACAATTTATTTTGAATAGTAACATCAAACAGAATACCAGATCCATTATTAAAGCTGATTCTTATGGAAGCCCTGGAGGGACATTTAAGATTAATATCTAAATTTTAAAACTTATCATTTGAAATTTAATTCTTAATATTTAAAATTTAATTCTCTTCATCGTATTTTTTCTACAAAAGTCAATTAGTCACGGGATTGTCATGCAAAATTTCTTAAGTCCGTGCTTTTAAAAAAATGACCCAATTTCTGGGGGAAACCCGCGAGCTACCTTAAAATATATAGTACTGCAGTAAAATTCAGACATGTGTTTATACCCAGAACAGAAGTTAAATTAATTTATAAATAAAATGTTTAAGTTTAAATATTAAATATCAAATTTTTAATTTTAATTTTAAATGTCCCTCCAGGGCTTCTATAGATTCTAGATGCATTTGTCGACATTATGTTTGTTTTGTAATTACAAGTATACTAAAACTGCTTTATTTAGATAGATTGTGAAACAAGTTTTACGACATACAGTCGCCCCTCATTCGACAACCTTCTATCCGAATACTTTGTACCATCTGCAATAAATATCAGGTCCCGATGTATCTTCTTCACGTCAAATTGAGATTAGCAATTCGAAACCATGTATCGAACTAAAATTTCGGACCAGATGAATTCGAATGTACGAGGTGCGACTGTATATTAATCACTCTCGATGGCGGCCTCCATGGCTACTATCCAGTACTCGCGCTAAATTCATGGAAACTGAAGTTCGTGATCCAAACCCGCTCGACGTGGGCTCGAACTCGGAACCTCCAGATCAGGAGCTGGGCGCTCTATGCTTCGACGAATCAACTCTCCATGCGCTACAGCCCTTCTCTGAGTTACAGTCGGTGAGTGATAAGAAACGGAAAGAAAAAACGATTAAAGAGGAATCTGGAATTCAAGCTCAGCGATCAGATCTTAGGTAGGAAAGGACGGGGCCATACTTCCAAGCCTCGTTCAATTTCGAATAATACATGGTTTCGAACAACCCATTTCAATTCGACATGCATTAGAATATTTATCGGGACCTGATATTTATTTCGGATGATACCGTGTATTCGGATAAAAGGTTGTCGATTAAACGAGGCCCGACTGTATTTATATTGCACGGTTGAAGGTTATTAGTCCTTGAGATTGCTTAATTGTCTGAAAATTTTCAGGTATGAATTATTTTACGTATGATGTACGAATAAGTGAATGAAATTGAATCGATTAAGTCAGAGGCGTCTTGAAAGATAAGCGGTCCACGTACCATTCTATTGTAAGTGATTACTGCGTCTATATCTTGTAGATCTAAAATTCCGTGTTTAAAATGTTCAAAATAAAGCCAGTCGACAAATTTACATGCTAGGCGTTTGTAATGTAATGATTCGTTTATGATAATTTTTGTACCCAGATAGCAGATATATAGCTTCTTGAGAAACCATTCCGATTGGTGTCTGGTTTCCTTTGTACATTTTATAATGGCATTGTTACTTATACTAAGAAATAAAATGCCTATAAAAGTCTAACAATGCGACTGTTTAATATAAATATTCAACTCATGAATATGCCAAGTCCAACATATGGCATCCTCGGTACCCAGGCTATTCACAACATATATGATACCCTGGGCAAATTGGCTAGCGAAACTTCGTTATGCATGAATTTCATTAGCATTTCTCGACTAATGAAACGGACGATAACAATCAAAGCACAAAAGTGCTGTGGGACGGTACCACTCGTCTCTGTAGCCAAGCTGGCAACTTGTTGCATACAAGTTTCCGTTTTGTAACTAGACAGTTTTATAATATCAAAGTATGTGTAAATACGTAAGATGGTTTGCATGGAATATGAAACAAAACTAAAACATAAGACAAAAATGCGAAAAAGAATAAAAAATTATTGAAAAATAATAAACGTTTTTTCCAAAAGATCTTCAATCCGACTTGTTCTAGAAATGCTAGATTTACAAACCGAAATAAAGAAAAATGGTCAGTAATAATGGTAGAACCTTATAATTGTAAAACAAGCGAAATGTTTGTCACAATTGAAAATAAATTAAATATAAAGATATCAGACCCTTTATGTAACGTCCGTGACTATTTAACTAAAAAATGACATATTAAATTATATCAGCACTAACTTAAGAGTAAAATCAGTATACCTGGGCATAAAGTTATGATATCACTAGCTTGCTATAGGTGTTGAGTTATCTTGTTGTAGGACCACGCCAATTTTTTTTGTTCTACCGATTTTTTCCCCCAAAAAATGGGGCGAGCGAAAAAAAAATGTATATTATGATATCAGTATGAAGCTGAAAAGGGTAATAGAAACTATACAACAGGATACCCACAGAAACTGACTAGATATCATGATGATAATTAAGTGCCAACATTTTAAACATGATAGACAGACGCGACAAATGACAATATAAAGGTAAATTTTATAGAATTTATTATGCCTGTATATACGTTTGAAACTAATAGCCTTTGCGAATTGCACTTCAAAAGTGGGCCGAGTCGGACCCGAATGTGTGAACAACTTTGCCTTTTCATTGCACTTCAAAAGTGGGCCGAGTCGGACCGGACCGAGACTGTAAGTGGGCCGAGATGACCCTTTACCGGTTATGCGTAATCCAAAATAGTACGCTTCCGCTGATTGGCTCATAGACTGCTCGACCCCAAAACAAAACAATTGACACTTCGACCCTGACAGTTTCACCCCGGTCGAAACGTCTTGATAACGACTGATTAATATGGTCTCGGCTTATCGTCCATGTTTTACGTAATTTATGCAATGTTTACACAGATTGTTGTCGGTACTTTTAAATCAACCTATTATTTAATATTATAACAGGAAATAAATAATATGCATTACATATGTTATATTAGAAGTGTGTTTCAGTTATTGAAAACAGATTTCGTAAAATGGTCGGAAATTTCAGTGAATTTCAGTATGGTTGGGTACCAGTCTGATAGCATTTGGGTCATGCAGTGTGTATTAATATATTGCTTTAAACCCATCTGAACTCCTCATGAACTCCACAGAAACAGCTAATTATTTCACAAACCACTTTAGCAGGTCACCTTTTCAATATTTCATTTTATTGAAACGTTTGTGATATTATCAAGGTTGGTAAACTTTAGAACTACTTTTGTCACTTAGTAATTGGGTCAATGTGTATGAAATTGACGTTTTCCCGGCCTTCAGTCTGTTTTGCGTTTTGAAAACGGGAACCAATTGTTGTATGCCTCTCAAAATTGCCACTACTATAGACGGTACCTGAGCGGTACCGTCCAAAAAAGGAGGAAATCGACAAAATGGCAGCCTAACACGATTTGAAAGCCGCGATCTCATTGGATAGCTCAGAACCGCGATTTCATCCGTAACTCCTCGGCAATTTCCGTATCGCATGATGTGTGTGTCATACGGCCAATCAAACGGCTGGATTTCGCCTCATTTATTATTCATGAGTACGAGATTTCTAGAGTCAGTTTGTCCAGGGGAGGTACCCAGGATGACATATAGGGGAATCTGTTACATTGTTTAAGAGAGACGCTGTAGATGCGATGTATTACACGTTCTATTGCTTCTTGTAACAATCATAAGGAAAACAGAACCTTCAGCTTGGATATTTCAATATCTCCATTTATTTATCAAGAGGAATGTGTCCCTGGATTCCTTTTCCTTGCTACTTATGATTGGTGTTCCATCTAACGTGCATCTTCATAACAAAGAACAGATAAAACATTAAATAGATAAAGTTTTGCTGAACGTTTATAATTTTACACACGTTTAATCAAATAAAGCACTCTATCATTGATATCGACAAACAAAGCAATCTATCATTATTTGATTCAGTAGAATATAACTAGATAAGATGAAGCACCGTTCTTGTTTGTTAAATAACAACTACAGTCTGTTTTCGTTTATTCGACAACCTTCCAACCGAATACTTGGTATCGCTCGTAATAAATCCCGATGACACTTCCTAATCACGTCGAAATGAAATGGGCTATTCGAAACCATGTACTAGTATTATTCGAAATAAAATTTCGGACCTGATGAATTCGAATGAACGATGTCCGACTATAATTACGATGTTTTTTTAATCATTGAAAACCGTTTTCAGCTACAAGAAGAAGTTACTCAACAGTTGTTTGTCAGATATACATAGATGACTCATTCCAATACAGTACACGACATACGTAACTCGTTCAATAACAGTATTCGTACGACGCTGTTACATAGCGTACAGGCGAATGCATTTTCTGCTAAGTAAATTATTGCAGACACGTCGTATCTCATAGCAATCTCTTCTGGCTCAGAAATAAGTCCCATAGATACGGCAAACCTCATTCGGTGATCGTTTGTTAAAGTAATTAACACATTTATTTCACCGTGCAGATAGAGCAGGTATAAATAACAATTTATAAGATTCTGTTTTTTGACAACTACATTCATTTCTATAGAGTAACAGCATAAAAAACACCGCGAATTGACAAATATTTGGTATATACTCCAAGGAAACATAAAGATAAAACATATAAACAATTCTGCCACATTATTTCACCTTGAATAGGTGAAATAATGATATCTTGGGAATGTTTTATCACTAGTATGTGTCCTCTTTGCCAAATACACGTCGGCTTTATTGAGATAAATATGGTATAAATTAATTCAGTAACACTCGGATTTCATCGCACTCTAAATATAATGTAGTATTCTATTATTGTTCACTTCATTTATCATTATATGAAACTTCGACAGGAGGGACTGTCATACATTGCAGCTTCGTAAATGCTACCTGTTACATTTGATATTGAATATTCATTAATGACATGTATATACATGTACTTGCTTTTTTTATAATACATGTAGTAGTATGTTATAATTGTAGTGTAAGGTGGGGCAACATGCCCATATTAAGCAATATTTTACGATACAATAATAACCATCAGTTTGATTAAGACATAACTGGCTATGTGTGTAAGTTTGCACTAGACCTATACATTTATAACATATTTAACGCGAGATACAAAACGAGATGAAGCTCAATAAATTGAACATAACTTCATTGATGTTTGCCTTTTTGCCCCATGTATGAGGCAAAACGCATTTTGATAAGGGGCAATAACCTCTCAAAATTATATATTTATAAATAACTTCTGGTACAAAAAATGTAAAATGTATTTCAATTTCGCGATTATGTAAGCACTGCATAAATACCGTCAAACAAACGCACGAATGGCAAAAATCGAGAATACAAGGTGTACGAGGCAATACTAACATATTAAATAATCAGAGTTAACACAAAATAGTGTAAAATTACAAAAATGAGAATTAAAAACTTACATTTGAAGATACATGTTTTAAATTCTTCGCGGTATTCACACCTGCGTAAGACGTCACAAAAAGAATATCGCGCGGCACGGTAAATCTAATAATGTCAGAATTTTTACGCGTAGGCCTTTTACCTCGTATGGGCTGTTTGTCCCACCTTACCCTACGTTCCTATGCTTGCATAGGCCATCTTTTTTTCGGATATTGTAAATGGCTAAAAGCGTGTTTATATGCCGATTTTCTATCAATAAATGGTATTATTAATAAATGTTTATATAAATGTATGTAAACAATATCTATAAGTATCGTTACAGCGGTATCTTGTCTTCCTGAAGTGAGCTGGAACTTTTTTAATGAACTAGAGCTGGGAAATCGAAATTGTGAACTATATTTACTTATAAGTAATATTATTCTCTGTTTTGTTACCTTTTCACTGAAACAAATGTGAAAATATATTTCATATAGTTAAACATCAATAAAATTTAGTATGCATTACCAAAGAACACTAATACACTAATAATGTATTCCTCCGTACTTGTCGAAAAAGATATGTGTAATACAAATACATTTCAAAAAAATCCAGTTTTGAAGCATTTTTTGAATTGGTAATACGAGGGTTGTAAGCGGTTGCTCCCGTGCGCCGGGTCGCTTGACATGTGTCATTTGTATTTTATATAGAATTGTTGCTTGTGCATCTTTTTTGTTGAAACTTTGTATATTTGTAACGTATAGATTCTGATTTATTTTGCATATACATTATTTTATGTATACTAACAGATATAAATGTTATGTCCACAGTCTTGAAACTTTTTGAATAACCCTCGTACATTGCAATTGTTCGTATCATAGATCTAATAGCTAAAAGCAGCAACAACACTGGATGATACTCTTTAATATAATTTTACATTCAGACAGGCCAGATTCATATTTAATGTTTCGAAATAATGATTATTCAATAATGTATCAACTTATACAAGCTTTCAAAGCAAAGCTACTGTTACAATCACAATGATATAAATAGAAAGGTTGACGTATCTAACAGCGTAAACATTCCAAGGATTGATTATTGTACAACTTGTTACCACTTGTAATCTTGAGATGCTTAATTGCTCTATCGTAAACATTTTTCCAAGGGTATATCGATACATAACCGTTTGTGCCAAGACATTTCTTTCATTGACAGTAATGGTTAGTCCTTGACATTGCAGCATTAACGATAAGTTGGACTTATGGAAGCATCTCATGTCAATGACCGTTGTTTACAAACAGACGAACGGAACTTATAAGGCGATCTAGATATCGGAGGTATATTTGCTAGTAAGATGGATGGAATTGTTACCAAAAAGCATTGCAATCTTATTTCGAATGAGCACACACCTTTACAATGAATCCATTATATTTCAAACATTTACCCAATGTCAAGGACAAATTAACCAGCGTTTTTGTTTTCAATATAAAGGAACTTTACTGGAACATATTGGTAAATGGCGATCGCACATTACCATTGAATAAATATGTACTGAGTATAACATAACTGCTGACCATAGTCATGTATCTGACTACACAGGCGGGGGTGAATACCTTCAAATTATCAAACTACTAGTATGCAAATAAAAGCAAGTTTTTAATTTTTGTAACGGTATATAGTGTTTACCCTACTAAACAAACAAAGCAAGGACAATACGTATGTACACAGGATCAGAAGGTCTCCAGCCCTTGCTACAAATGTTGAAGTTAAAAATGCATATTGTTTTAGACACTTTGTTCAACTGTGTAGGCATGGAAATAAGCACTCAATGTTTCACTTTTATCGACCACTGTCACCAGGAGCTAACCTGTCCAGTTTGATATAAAACAAGTCAATTCTCCCTATATAAACATTTGATTGCCATTTGATTTCATTTTGTTAATTAATGGTATTGAAGAGAAGGCATGCTTGATAATTGTTCAGATAAGGCCATCCTTAAAAAGTATGTGTTTGTAGATACGCGACCGATTCCAGAAATTTGCCGCGACTCAATTTATTCTTCTATGATCATCGATGATTTTTTTTTCAGTCTTTCAGCCATTAAAGTACTAAACTAACAAGACATATCGTGAACAAAGATGGTCGGCGCAATTTGAAGGTCAAAATTCGTTGAGCAACATAAAAATTGCCGAGATGTAACAATTTCTGGTCACTACAGATCCAAAATGGATTTCGGTAAATTCACCGTAATTCAGTGGATTTCGGTAAGGTAACGTACCCTTTATCGAAAGGTTAATCAATCCGCGTCAAGGTTACACATGTTGTTCGGTTGGCGAGAAATTGCCTTGGTGGTTAACGTAAAATTTGATTGATTTACACAACACTGATATGCAAATGGCAAAACCATGTTAGTAAGGATGCGCCGAAAAAATGGCCTAAATAACTGCATTTTATTTCGGAGAGTTGCAGTTCAAACCTTTTAAACTTACCTTCTTGAACTTCCTTTAGATGAAGCCATTCTGTTAGTAATTCCTTACATTTGAATGATAATATCCTGTTATCCAAAGCTTATATAGCGAATTTAATATTTTATTCAAACTATAAATATGTTTTGTTTACGTATTAAAATGACCAATCAGATCCATTTAATAATATGAAGTGCCAACACAAATATACCACGGATTGTATAAATTCCGGGCGTCACGGTACGGGAACCTAATTACCTCGCACGTTGCGGCAATAATGACATTGGAGTAATTTACGCAAACTAACATCTTAAGCACAAGAGGCTTACTTGTTAATTATTATCTTAATTGGTATCTAGGTACCACTAATCTTCTAGTAATTCTTGGGATAAGTACTCTCTTGGTATTTTATGATGAAGATAAAAAGTACTGGTCTGGTATTCTGTTTAGAACATAGATTCCGGTTAAAGTTGCAGTTTCGTAAAATAGCTCGTATCATGGTTTATGACATCATTTTGCGAGGAAAATACGAGATAATGTTTACGTAAATAGTGTCAAACCGAGATTCATCATGTCTAGTTGAACTATTGATATTTACGTTGCAATGTCAGGGGCGTACCTGGACGATTTTAAAGTGTACGTAAATTTTGAGCAAAAGAACGCTAAGAGACACATTGCTAATTCTAAATATAGAATCACTGCGGAAGAATAAGGTAAATTACAGTGTCAAACAACTGATATAGTCAGGCGAATTTGCCCATAACCCCATCCCCCCTCAGCCTTCAGTTTTTATTGCATTTTTGGAACTTTTTTTCACTCGTTCTGACGAATTGTAATACATGACAATATCAGTACTGAAATAATGCTTGATCCTAGAATGTTTGAACTGCCTACGGTGACCAAGAAAGGACATGAAAAAATAGTTTCGTTCATGAGCGTACATGTTATAATGCAAGCCAAAGTTACTACAATTGGGCACGTGGCAGAAAAATAAACTGAATTATAGTATGTCTAATCCACCGTAACTTTCGGGTACGAGACGAAGCAAGTCTTCCATGCAATTTCATACATAACATTTAAAAATTATTTTCTTGACAAGTTTGACAAGTTTAACATTACCTTTTTTATGTAAAGGAACAACAAAACCTTCGGACCAATCTTCTGGAAAATAGCCAAGATCAAATATTTTATTTAACAAAGGAGTAGAGCCACGAATGGTCAATATTGGCCTAAAATATCTAATTATCTCAACAATTACATTTGTAAAAAAGGTGACATAATATGTTTGGCAAACTTTATTTTCTTGTGATATATTGAAGATTTTTTAAAATGTAAAACGACATGTAAGCATTTTTGACCAGTGTATATTTTTGTTGGCTTGCATTTTTTGTTTTTTAACAAATGTTGTAATTACGAGTTTATGTGTTATCTACGGTGGCACAGAGGTGACATGTGTATGTTTTTATTTATCTCGTGCACACGAGATAATTAAGTCGTGCGCACGACTTAGTATCTCGTGCGCACGACTTAGTATGTCGTGCGCACGAGATAAATACAAACATACACATGTCACCTCTGTGCCACCGTAGTTATCAGGTAAACTGTGGTTCCATTCTTGATAAGAAAACAAACGGTTTGTAAGTGTATACGAGACTAAATAACTTCATTCAACAAAATTGAGCCACTGCCAGACAATGTAATTGGTTGATGCGTGTTATCAATATGTATCACTTCTAATCAGAAATCAGTGAGATTGAGCATGGTTAATTATTTGTGCTTTAAATTTGATATCCAGTGAACGAAATCCTATCAGATTCACAGCGATAAGAACTGTAAACGTTCAAGGGAGACAATCGAGTAATGAAGTATTCAGAGGCGTTAACTCCATTACTGGTTATGGTACTTACTGAATGTATGAGAGAGATTCACTGATATTATAAATATATTGTTCGAAACTCATATGATTTCAATTCTACGAAAGACCGGTGGTGACATTCACACTAAATTATTTCTCTCCTTAGAAATATTTAATTCTGGAAGTTGAAATCGTGAATTCTTCATGATTCAGAACATCCCGAATTCAATATTTCCGAGGAGAGAAATAATGAAGTGTCAATGTCATTGCACGTCTTTCGTACAATTCCATTTCATCACCATTGTTCTAAGTATATCAACATGATATGAGCGCTGCTGTACGATTACCTTTAGAAGTGATGTCATTTCGAGAAAACGTCACATGTGACGTCATCATGTACTGACAAAGCAATATTTGCTCCATATTTCAATATGAAAACGAAGTGACCATATGGAGTAAATATGGTGTCCTGCTTGCAAATAGTGACTTCACTTGTGCGTTTTTTTGAAATGACGTCACTTACAGAAAGGTTGTAAATCCCATAGCAGAGCTCATATGGTGACCAATCGCAACATCTTGGTAAATTCCGTAACAGTTCGGAAATAGACATCGAAGAAACGTGTATGTAGGATATACAATGCGCCTACAATCTCGGTACGTTATGCGGTTTTCCTACACTGTTAACTATAAGGCAACTGAGCAGGGAAACACAACTGAACATTATCTAAATGTTTTGTGTCCCTCGTATTCTAAATATTGAAAAGATCTCTGTCATATGTTCCACAGGGACTACATACATTCACTTTCTGCAGCAATTATGGAACTACTCCCCCCCCCAACGTTACATCCGAGGTATATTCTTGTTTTTTAAAAAAAATGCCGAGGTGATCCGATTGCATGGGGACAAGATAATTCATTGAGAGTGATCTTAGATAAGATTTTTTTCTGGCAAGTGAAAATTTACTTTTAGACATATGTATATATTATATAAGCATTGGATAGGGCTTAAATCATACTGTAATCAATGCAAACTGCGTCCATACTTAATTAAAATGAATGGATTATACATACATATTGGAATTATGATGATATTTATTTAGTTGCCTATCGTATGTAGAGATAATAATTTGCTGGAAGCTTCTTGATAATTTGCTATATTGATCATATTCACTTATAATCAGGCACTTGTCTAAGATAATTACCAAATAATTACAAACAACGGTTGCAATTATGTGTATATTAATTCGTCATCATTCCTGCATCGCTTGTATTGTGTATACTAAGTGGATAATGCAAGCATTGTCTAACAAAGCCATGCATTGGTCTTGATTAACGACTTATACTAAACATTGTGAAGATATGATGTCGAAAAAAAATCTTCCAAAATCATTGTGCCTTTCGTAAATATAATAGAACCATTCATTCGGTGTACTAACAATCACACAGGAGACTGTCACGAGTTCTATCCCTTTAAATATTCTCGATTTATCTCCCTTCATCCCTTCTATAGTATATATCTAATATGTATATGTTTAGTTATACTGGTTGTTGACAGGGTATATGGGGAATATAACATGTCATATGCGATTCATATAAACCGAGGCGTTAGCACACAGACAGGTTATATTTCCCCATATATCCTGTCAACAACCTACATTTATAATAATATACAGTAAAACCTCGATAATAAGAACACATTTGGAACATTTGAAAACTGGTCTTATTATTGAGGGGGTCTTAAGAGCAAAACAGTGAAAATGGACTGAAACATTGTGTTCTTAAATTTGAGTTGGTGCTATTATTTAGGTGGTATTTAGGTTTTACCAGCAATGAATTCCGAAGCAGAAGAACTACTGAACACTACTGCTGCTACTGCATGTTTAACTGTGGTCACTCTTTTGAAAAATGTCATAATTAAAACAGAAGCATGTTTAATGCTAGCAACTCATTCCGAGTATTTTCCCTTACACCACCTCAGCCCCTAGTGTTTTAAGTGCTGGTGTTTGTCTGGGATCTGTGTGGGGAGACATTGTTTTGTAATTAAAATATTTCCATTGAACTATGAAAGGAATGAGGGAACGCCGAATTCACAAAAAGCGTTCCCTCATTCCTTTCATAGTTCAAGGGAAATATTTTATTTACGCATACATTGTTATTTACAAATAATTACTTATCCCGAATTCATAAACCTATCTTGTCCCGAACCATCAGCGCGATATGTATACACCCTCTCAGTTCAAACAGTTATTTTCGACATTAATAATCTTTCTTCTGACAGATGTTCTTCTGTGTGCGGTCCCGTGAACATATCTATCTTCCCTGGCCAAACATCTTAATGTATCTCCTCATTATAATGCACAACTGTAAACAACGTAATTACAAGGTATGACAAAATTGTTTATAGTAGCTTTTATCTTTTGCAAATAACTCATTGTAAATTATTTTAAGCGTGATAAAATCAGCGCAGTAAGCAAGAATAGAGGTTTGAAATATGTTCCTGATAATTAAGAAACCATTTAGTTATCAACAACTTCATCAAAGTTTCAGGGCTTTTTTGCCGCCAAGTGCATTTTCCCGCCAATTCTCCAAATGGCAAATGATTTTAACTGTTGACATATGCAGGCTTCCTATTGGCCGTGTTCTGTTCGACATAAACTGGCCAAAAATGCAATAAGATATTTAATGTATATTTTTGATGCTATTGTAAGCATATTTACTGGAACTAAATATATACCAAAAAACGCATCTCTGACGATCTAGCTACAGTTTTTTGTCAGGGGTCCAAGCCCCGGGACCCCCTAAAACTAGTCCTACACATCGATTTCAGCTAAGCTACGCCCTTGATCTGGGCAGGTTAAAGATTCACACCTTCATGCATGTGTGAACGCATCGGATTAGCCAATCAGAATGCAGGGATTTGCTGACTTTGGAATCATACCCAACTTTCGTGTCACTGCGGTCCGATCAACTTCCTATTCAATTATAGAAGGAAAATATATTTAAACCGCGATAAATCAAAATCAGTAAATGTATCTTCCTTATGCAAACAAATGTTAGATATCAAAACTTCTACTTTATGATGGTATAAATACTATGTTTCTGTGATTTCTACATCACTGTTCTTTTTTGAGGTTTTTAAGATCCCCCTTTTTACATTGAAATAAGAATGGGCTAAAACAATATCTCTGAATTTAAATACTTTCCAATAGAGGTAGATTCTGTGTGCAGAGATATATTAGAGTTCAAATTAAATACGCACTTTTTAGATTTAATTTTGATGCTCTATTATGCTGTCCTTTGTAACAATTTTTGTTAAAAATGCCAGTTTTTTCCTATAATTTCGAATACACTATATATCGCGGTGTACGCGTGATCGATATCCAACAGCGCACGCGCAGCATGACATCTGGTTTGAAGTGATCAAGCCGGATGCAGCGATTATACATGTTAATTAACATTTAGTGCTTTTTATAGGGTATAATTTGGGGGAAATGTGACATTTTATAGAATAGCCTTGAAATAAAATATTGGTAAGGTTAATTATAGATGACTTTTTTAACTGTAAAGGTGTAAAATTTAAAACAGTATAACTCGATTACAATAAATATATTTATTTATAATGATATTGTTTAACTTTATATTTAAAAGTGAAAAAATATTAATATTGTAATACAGATGTTACAATTATTTAGACTTATATAACTTATATAGATTTAATATAATTAGGTGTGATATTCATTTATAAGTTTTATATCGTTTTTGAGAAAAGAGAGATCACTCAAAGAATAATATTCATTTAACACTATTCGTATGCATAATTTCACTTCGTAGCTTGATGTTTTTGCCAAAATGATAAAACTTATCATTTATGACTCTGGTAATATTTGAACATAAATGCATTCAAATTTTATTCCTAAATCATAGACTAGTCAGGATTCCATTATAGTGCCCAAAACCTGCTTTTTAATTGACTGTTTGTTAGCAAATACAGTAAACAAATATTCGAATAATGCAAAACTACATGGAACAGAACAGAATACTTTATTCAAACCACAGGCTTAAATGTTATACTTATTGTCCCGGCGTACACACTGGTACATAATATATCACAAATAAATTTATATTTATTATTAATTAGATATTATCACCAATGCAAATATGATGATAGTATAAATAATTGCATTCCATCGTCAAAAATACAAGATCATGTTTTTAAATGTAACCTGGAACACACTATAACCGTTCCTGATGTAAACACAAGGCAAAACCTTATGGTGCATAATTCAATATTTTTATTTTGAAAGAGGCTACGTAAGTATCATGAATGTTTAATACATTCTGATAAATCAGTACAGTCCGGGGCAATTTCAGTACGCTGGCCAAACACAGCGGGGTGCTAATTAAGTCGCGAACGATAATGATCATGAGACGTTAAAGTAGCGTATATATAATCGGTTGAAGCATGGAGCCAGTATCGGTCAGATCTGGGGAATCTTGCGATGAGCCAGAAGGTTGGACATGCATAACGCGGGGTAAGAAGCTTGCACCTTCACAGGCTTCAATGACAAAAATAGTACGGAGCATTAACGGTATTAGAAAGGTTAAAAACTATAACAATACGTATATAATATACTTAGCAATGCGCTTTTTAGATAACCTGGGAAACTAACGTTCACTTGTCTCGGATTCTACCAATAGGAGTTGTCTCCCGTTCGAAGTTAACATTAACAGGACAGCAGTCCATTTATCACTCTGATGCGTCTCCCGTTCGAAGTTTACATTAACAGGACAGCAGTCCATTTATCACTCTGATGCGTCTCCCGTTCGAAGTTAACATTAACAGGACAGCAGTCCATTTATCACTCGGAGGCGTCTCACGTTCGAAGTTTACATTAACAGGACAGCAGTCCATTTATCACTCGGAGGCGTCTCCCGTTCGAAGTTTACATTAACAGGACAGCAGTCCATTTATCACTCTGATGCGTCTCCCGTTCGAAATTTACATTAACAGGACAGCAGTTCATTTATCACTTGGAAGCAACACGTTTCATTCTCGTTGAATGTTAGAAAAGCAACTGGCGGTTAAGTTGTTGTAGATTTGTTCATTCATTTAACAGTCACAATATCATATCAGAATATTTCAATAAAGAACCAAGCACGTATTCACTTTGGTGATTTTGGCAAACTTCAGACCAGCGAATGCAGTATAGGTATAGTTGTTCAATTGGGCAAATTCATTGCCATAGTTTGTATACATCTGTAAGACAGCGAAGGATAAATAAAATATATTACCATGAACCGGATTTAGAACGATCGAAGCATAAAATGTTACCAAACGGTGCCGCCATAACTTACACAAACCATTTTTTCATCATTTATACACAAGTCTCATATACACACATGCGCAGCATCACAGAAGATAGTCACGAGTTATCTCTCTTTATCCCTTCTATGCTTCTCTCACTTTATTCTATACCATACAGTAAAAGCTCATTTAAAGACCAACAGTTTCACTGTTTTGCTCTGTATTCAACTCCGATATTGAGACCACTCAATAAGAAGATCCGTTTTCAATAGTCCCAATGGTGGTCTTATTATTGAGGTTTACTGTATATACACATATACTATAGAAGGGATAAAGGGAGAGAACTCGTGACAATCTCCTATGCGCAAAGTTAGCAATATGTTTCACTAAGTATGCTTGCATATGCTTAGGTTTTATCAGCTTGATATAAACGAAACACAAGTGTATTGCATTGATTCTATTCAGTGAAACATATGTTTCGAGAGTTTGGTGGAATGTTGGTGGATGTATACTCCGGGGATTTACTAATCTACCCAATATTTCCTGCATGTAGTTTCCGCTTGTTATTAATTAGCATTAAGAGACCCGTCTCAGAATGCGGCCTTGTCATTGGTTAATTTCAAAACAGAGCTAAGGGACAACCAATCAGAAACTTGAATTTTAAGACTGTTCGCTATAGCTCAGACGCTTGGTTTTGTTCAGTCGCTCAAAGAACGCTTTTCTAGATATAAATAACAAATGAGCAGTGATTATTTACTGCTGTGTATCGCATTTGCAATATACATTTACGATAAATCACGCATCATCAGTACACAGTTGGTGATCTTTGAAAAGCTTAATCTTAAAATCGAAACATATAATCATGGACTCTGAGTTAATGGAACTTAGTACCCAGCAAGATACATAACGCATTATACTGCAGACCGAGCAGTTTTAAATTGATTTACATCTAATCTGGTTTTTGTTCATAGCATACTAAGTCTTATTACGTGTTTTACCGGATTTTGTCAGTTGCAAACATATCGAGGGCTCAACGCTACACTGTGGTAAATACTTAGGAGTTACGACAGTGTAGCGTTGAGCCCTCGATATAGACACAGTTTAAACTTGGAACCATTGCATATTGCATTGTATTATATATTGTCTTCTTTAACATTCAAACTTCCACTTTTCTATACGACACATATAGCATTTTAGTTTTTGTCTATACTCCCTAAGTAGCGAGGCATAGTGGTTTAGAGGTAGAGTGTTGTACTCCTGATCTAGAGGTCGCTGGTTTGAATCTTGCTGTGGGTGAGATTTTGCCGCGGTCTTTATCAATCTTTATTTTTACTTAGTCTTTAAGTGATTACTGTAAGTTGTAAGAATTTGAATCACAATCGAAATTACAATAGCCAGACACAGAATACTCTATATGCAAATTACAAATCGAAGGATGTATGCAAAGGAACCCTAACCTCAGTTAAAGACTATCGCAATTATAAGACCACCTCAATAGTAAGAACATAATTTTTAAGTCCATTTTCACTGTTTTGTTCTTTATTCAACCTCAGTATTAAGACCACCTCATTATTCAAACTAGTTTTCAATTGTCCCAACGGTGGTCTTATTATCGAGGTTTTCACTGTAAATTCTATTTTCGCACCTCGACCTCCCGTTTACCACAATGGCTAACCAAGTGCCCTGTCAAAGTAATTTATAAGCATATTACGTAAAAGTTAAATTAAAATGTCTCTAAGACGGTGTCAAAGTTAATTAAACCACGGAATTCATGAGCAAAAGCAAAACTTTCAATTCCCCGGATGTGCAGAATCAGACGTATTTATCATATTGCTTCATAGTTTTATTTATTACCCCTTATCTACAACCGAGTATAATACCACGTGGTATGTTATGATGGAATACCAGAAATGCTACAAGAAGATGGCGGGAAATTTGCCAGAATTATCGTCTGCTTTCTCGTTTATAATGTTGGAGATTTTTGTTCATTTTCTGTGCAAAGAATTTGTAACATTTTCAAAAGGTTTTGTTTATAATAAATTTAATTGTCAAGTTAGCTTTCTTAATTGGGTATTTCAAATTGTCCCCGGCGAATACTTGCAAGCTCATAAACGTCGTCTGCTCATTACAGTAAATAACTGGCTTTCTTTGAAGTGTTACTTAAGCGTTGGTTTAAATACTGGCGCCGGGCAACCTTTGGCGCTTAAACAGACATCTTCTATAATTCAATGGGCACTTAAAATATTTCGTAGAAAATTACACGTAGAAAGTAATTATAAAACAGTTAGTTTAAGGTAAGACTAAAATATGTCTGAGTAAATGTCGAAATATTTGAGCGTGATATATCAACCTGTACAACCTGCTGTATTGATGGCTGCTCATGCTATGTGCAAGGTGCGATATCGACGAAGGGTAAGTATTTGCTAGTTTTGTTGAGTTTTTGTTAATTTTAAGAGTAAATACTGACTGGTACGTTTAAGTAAAGAACAAGCAATATCTAAATACCGCTTGTGTGCGAGTGAGTGCCATATTAACCGAGGAAACAGGTTCATGTAAGCCGTGTTTGCGACTTCTCGGCTTAATTCATGAAATCGAACAAGTCTGAATGACTGGGCATAAACTTGAATCATTCTCCTGTAGTTTTACCAAGTGACGCTGTGGAATTTCTTATTTTGATGGAGATACAGAGTTTTAAAATTGGCGAGGTACATTGCTTTGGCTAACGATAAGGGCATTTCCGATTTTACATGGCTAACGGCTAAGACAGTTCCCAAATATGTTATGCTAACAGCTATGACAGTTCATCAAGATAATCGCCAGGGAGTTTTAGCCCCAAATGCATTGGTTGTGGGTTATTGTGTGCACCTTGCACATAGCACAGCCACCAATAACAGAGCAGCCATCGATATAGCTGGTTGTTCGGGGTGTATATTAGAATTCAACATCGTTTCAGCAATATTTCAAGTGTGTGCAGCGATCTAACCAATGTTTTGTGTTTTCAACGTTTGACCCTTTTATAGGTAATTAGCGACTTTACGCCTGAATTATTGATGGAATCAAAATAAGTTGGCCCCCAATATCTTTGTTCATGTCAATATGACCTAGCCAGGGATTCATACTCTAGACATATTTGTTGACAGGCCCGTGTTGTCCTACGTAGAGAGTAATGCGCCTCTCAGGAATCATAATACAGACGCTGTATGAATATTCCTGTACTATGCTTCATGGAGAATATAGCCTTGCATGGGAATCAAACTGTAGTTATTATTACAACGATACAGCTGTGGACTGTGAGAGTGCCACACTGTGGATTGTGGGTGCCACGCTGTGGTCTCTGGATTGTCGGTACCACGCTGGGGAATGTGGGTACCACGCTGTGGATTGTGGGTGCCACGCTGGGGAATGTGGGTACCACGTTGTGGACTGTGAGTGCCACACTGTGGATTGTGGGTGCCACACTGTGGTCTCTGGATTGTGGGTGCCACACTGTGGATTGTGGGTGCCACGCTGAGGAATGTGGGTACCACGTTGTGGACTGTGAGTGCCACACTGTGGATTGTGGGTGCCACGCTGTGGTCTCTGGATTGTCGGTGCCACACTGTGGATTGTGGGTGCCACGCTGAGGAATGTGGGTACCACGTTGTGGACTGTGAGTGCCACACTGTGGATTGTGGGTGCCACGCTGTGGTCTCTGGATTGTCGGTGCCACACTGTGGATTGTGGGTGCCACGCTGAGGAATGTGGGTACCACGTTGTGGACTGTGAGTGCCACACTGTGGATTGTGGGTGCCACGCTGAGGAATGTGGGTACCACGTTGTGGACTGTGAGTGCTACACTGTGGACTATGGGTGACACGCTGGTGAATGTGGGTACCACGTTGTGGACTGTGAGTGCTACACTGTGGACTATGGGTGACACGCTGGTGAATGTGGGTACCACGCTGTGGACTGTGAGTGCCACACTGTGGACTATGGGTGACACGCTGGTGAATGTGGGTACCACGCTGTGGACTGTGAGTGCCACACTGTGGACTATGGGTGACACGCTGGTGAATGTGGGTACCACGCTGTGGACTGTGAGTGCCACACTGTGGATTGTGGGTGCCACGCTGGTGAATGTGGGTACCACGCTGTGGGCTGTGGATATCCTGGGGTATATTAGCTCCACTACCCGTCATTCGGGGACTTTCAAAACTTTTGTTTGCTCAGCGACCGTTTCACAATTATTTTTCTTTATACGTGTATTTTCAATCTTATTTTAAATAAGTTTAGTAAACACCAACTTCTATACATATTCGTAATCTTATAGTTTTTATATTTTAAGTAAAAACTTCACAGTTACAACAGTCTTTAAACTGCTTTCATAGCAATTAACTTAATGGATGCGTCGACTAGATGTTTAGTGCTTAGATCTTACATGTATGTATTTATAGATCTATAGATCCAGATAATATTACTTTATCCCGTGTAATATCTCTATATCGCACATCGTGGCTGATGATATGGTACATATTAACGTAAGCAAATTTAATTCATTTATTTATGTATTGATAAATGTCGCTACTTCTAATGCAGTTTGGATAATGCTCGCGTCTGAAGTGCTTCGCCATCGAGCAATGCCAACTAAAACATTCCCCAACCGCTGCAAGGTACGACATGAAGTTGGCATGCGCTCGGAGTATACGTTTCACATCAAGAGGCATCGGTGTTATTTTAAAATTTCACTTACTAATTGATTGTATTTAAAGCAAAGCATAAAATGTTTATAAGATCTCTGAGTTTCATCATGTTATGATAATAAACATTACCAGCTCCCTGGATTATTTGGAGAAAGATAAAATAATCAACCGTTTCCATCATCATTTTATCTTTAATTACATTTACAGATTGTTGTAGTGTTACATACCGTTAAAGAGCTGTTAGCGCATAGATTTATTGATTCATTTATCAATAATGCAGATCTAACACTGTTTATTTTCTATCTTTGTTATCCATTTTTTTTGCAGGCAAATGTTTCACAGGAATAGCAAAAAAACAAAAGAAACGTCTGAACTGAATTCTCCTGGAAATGTTAGTGAGTGATGAGAAGTGTGTTATGTCTAGAAACGACGTTAAGAAGATAGACGATAAAGTTGAAGATTCTAATATTACAACTAGCATTTAATTTACTAAACAAATCACCAATTAGGTTAAAGGAACAGCCTGACAATGAGTTCATAATGATTCTACAAGACTGTTGGAACAAGGGAACTTTTACAACGACTATTGTTGTCATACATGCATTTACGAGTGAATCTGTAAATAGAAAAGAGGAATTATTTCTTCACAAAAAAACCCAGAAATATTGTTACAAGACTGTCAAAAAACCCTGCTTTAATCAATTATGCAAATATGAGTTGTACGTGTTTGAGTGTGTATATGCGTGTGTATATGAAAGTGAATCATGTAATGTTCATGCATGTATTGTATGTGTATTAAATTGACTATTAATCATGTATGTCGATTTGTTCATAAAACTGGCTGATGTTGTATTCTGTAGTATGCAATACATATACCCAGTTCCATGTCAGCGGTTTAGTAATGTCATGTAGGGTCCAATTCCTTAAACAATTAAACACCTATCAATATTTTACTCCAGGGATCTATTAAAAATCAAACCCAAATCTATTTCCCGGGTCCCAGAATCATTCGACGAGTCAAATTCTCTCCCGTCGAAAATCGTCTTCTGTCTAAAGTCCCGTGCATCCCCGCCCATCCTGGGACTTAACATTGACGTGCATTACTGAACAGTGTACATGGTGCGGTGGACATAACTGGATAGCTACGTCTGATGAGGCACGTACGTGATTAGATTATTGCCTACGCAAGTCTATGTTTGTATACACAAAACCTTAAGTTTCCGGTGCAGATAAATTAGATTTTAAATGGTGCTGTAAACAGATGATGTGTTTAGTGGTAGATAAAAGAATTATTTGTGCGTCTGGTTGCCTCTTGTATTCACGACAAAGGATTCAATTGTAATGCGTATGAACTTCGTTGTATACACTGATGCCCTTTCCTGGTTTGTTTTTGTTGTGTGTTTATTTCCTCAAACTGTTGAAGGGGATGGCTTTGTGTAAGTTACGTTTTAAAGGTTGTTGTGAAGTAGGCGGCTGGGCCGGGCATCGAACCAAGACCTCATGGACTACAGTCCAACGCTATACGGCTGACCTGAGCTACGGACGGGCTAAGTTCAGGGTTAGTATGATGTAAAGGTTTGCAATAGGGGTTTCGTCTTACGTGTGGGGAGTTTCAGAAAGGGAGAGAGAGCTCCAAGGGGAGTCCACTTCCGCCATGAGGAAATATGTCGCACTTTTCTGTAAATAGTGCCGTTTAAACAATTAGAGCTCACCCGTACGTCTGATAAAACATCTTTATGAGTTAATTGTGAGAATATCGCATCACAAAAAGTTATCAATTAGATAAACAACTTGAGTTGTACATTATAGTATAACTTTTATGACTGTTTTGCTCTTTATTCAACCTAAATAATAAGACCACCTAAATATTAAGGGTCCCAAAGGTGGTCTTATTATTGAGGTTTTACTGAACATAGTTTTTTAAAGAGCTTACATGCCAGTATTATTTCACGTATAACTATAGACTACTGGTCGCTTTTAAAAAGGTTATTTACTGGCATCTCAAGAAAAATCAGCATTTATATTTTAACCGCAATTTTTAGAAAATGTTTCTTAATAAAATGCCTTCTGAACTTAATAACCCAGATTAACTTATCTCAAAAGATATACAGAACGTTCAATATTGAACTAATTCACTGTTCGTTCTTTGTTTGCACGGACACGAAATATTCAGTTTGTTTACATCCAAAGTTGAGTGTAATGCTTCACACGCAACTGTATATATGGTCCGTGGAATGATTACTACTATTTTTCGGTGCAGCCTTACTGACATGGTGTTGCTATTGCATATCAGTGTTGTGTAAACCAATCAAATCTTACGTTAACCACCAAGGCAATTTCTCTTCAACCGAACACCATTTGTAACATTGGGTCACTGAATTCCGGTGTAACCTTGACGCGGATTGGTTAACCTTTCGATAAAGGGTACGTTACCTTACCGAAATCCACTGAATTTCGGTGAATTTACCGGAATCCATTTGGATCTAATATGACAATCTCGGCATTTTTTATGTTGCACAACAAATCTTAATCTTCATATTGCGCCGACCATTTGTTTTCAAGACATTTCTTGTTATTATTGTCGTTTTATTTGTTCAGAAGCGTTGATGAACCTGACAAAGCCAAACTACTGCAGTCATTGATATGTCTTTCATGAATAATATTTTAAATATGATAATATTTTATTTCAATGCTCAAGGTGATTCAACTTTGACATCAACACTAAAGGTTTATTCTCCTGAACATGTAATGTTAATCACTTTGACCAATACCATACGAACGAAATCATCATAAATAACGATATACATGTGTATGTCCATAATTTCCCCGCTTAACGTTACACGACTTTGTAAGTACAAAGAAGCATACCACCACTTTGATTAGTGTAATTAGGATTTTATTTATCAAGAAACAAAACTGTTAATTTGAGTTCGTGTGTAATTTTATGTAAAACTGATTATGTTTTTGGTGTTTAATGGGACAATATGAATGTCTAGCCATTTGGTAACACTTGACGTTATTGTGTTGTTACGTTGCGTAAAGTTTAAAAGTACGCAATACATCTGGAAACACTGTCACTTGTTTGGAGCGCCTTATTAGTCATACCATACTATTTATTATAATTTCGAAAGACGCTTAAGCGCACATCGATAACAAATCATTTGACTATTGTATAATACATTAATTGGTGAAAAACTAGACGTAGCGTTACGCAAATTGACGCCAACATCTGACGCGACGTCAAACGTTCTCCGATACCATATCATAGAGCCATATTAATAGATGCATTTCTTCCTAGACTTGTTATTCTCAATAAAACGATTGTTGTTCTGTAGCATTCTCTGATGCCTTACAGTCAGGATATTTTTTATTTCTTGACATACTTCGCGTATTTTCCTTCATTGTTTGTACGTGGGCGTCCTTAACATATTTACATGTTTATTCGGCAAACGTTTAGAAAATATCATTACTTTCTCTGCATGGAACAATATCTTGCTTCGTATGAAGCAGACTAAACGTGTGATAGCAAACAGAGTTTCTCAACTAGACATTTGATACGCATTGGTTGGTACATTAGATTCTAACAGCGTTATATATGATAACAAATGTCGGGAACATTTTCTTTGAAGGCGCTGTGAAATGTTACCGATTTAATCTATTAAATGCGAGTACATCCATTGGAATCAAATGTTAACAGTATGAACACGGAGTGGAACGCACTCATATGGGAAATCGTTGACTAAACTAATGCCTATGCAGCTGCGGATCCAGGATTTGGTCTTAGGGGGTCTAAGGGGGGGGGGGGGGAGACGTAACATTTTGGTCATTTTTTGGTTTTGCTCAAGCCTTATACAACGGCGATGACTGTGTTATATTCTTTGTTTTTAAGCTATTGAACATAAAACCAATCAGAAGGACTTTATTAAATACAACGCACTAGCAGCGGTGGAGTGATATCTGTATATTTTCGTATTTATACTCGGACATACATGTAAGGTTGGGGAAGTTTAGGGGATCCGCTAGTGCTATGTGTTGCAGCTAGAGCGCTACTTTCTTGGTATCTGTAAGCAACTGGCACATGCGAATTTAAAATCCACTCGACACAGGTGTATTTTTAAAGATCATATCACTGAACGTCAATAAGCGATAAACAAGGTTACTAACCAATATACTCCATATGTGTCTGCACCACGGAGGTAAATGGTTTCATATTTACTTCGTTGTAACATAGTAATACGCATATTTTATGTATATACGATACAGTAAAACTCCACCTAAAGACCACCTCAATAGTAAGACCACCTCAAAATTAAAAAAAAACATTTTTTTCAAGTCCATTTTCACTGTTTTGCTAATTATACAACCTCAATATTAAGACCACATAAATAAGGGTCCCAAAGGTGGACTTATAATTGAGGTTTTACTATACGTGGCACTCCCGGTTCGCTCAGTCGGTAGAGCGCTCGACTGCTAATCTAGATGTCGTGGATTCGAAACCTGGACAAGGCGTATGTTCTTCCGTGACAATTTGACTGAAGATAATGCATCCAAAGTTATTTGTTCTCCACCTCTGAACTCTGATTTATGAGAAAAAAAATTCAGTTTCTTGCAGAGGAATAGGTTAATACCGGTTATGAGCACTGGTTAGGTCAACTAATCGCCGTATGTAATTGAAATAATGTTGAGAAACGGCGTAACCCACCCACCGAAACTGTACATACTTGTTTATATCGAGAATGTATGGGTGTTTGGATATTTGTTGATGAATTTATGTTCAATCCATTTCAGTCTAAGTTTATAAAACCTTTATCTTCGAATTCGAAATCGGGTAAACATCTTAACGCACAATTATTGATGCTACTGAATCTGAAAGTCAACTCAATAAACGTAATACTAATCTCATTTCAAAATAAATGCAGATAAATTGTAAGCAACTAATATACAGTCAGATAAAAAACTGATTATAATCAATCGTATAGAAATATGAAGGTTTAACATTATTTATTTGTGCCTTGTCTTTGTAAATCGGTCGTGAAAGTAACCCGGAACTTGGTAACAACATTGTAAGAGCTTTTTTCCCAATGAAATGTGGCTTAAGTTGAATAGTAATAGCAAAGCAAACGGAAATATTCCGAAACAATAGATGTTATAAATATCAAAACCATGTCTGATGTATCAATA
Organism: Mactromeris polynyma; assembly: GCA_032209605.1. Taxonomy (NCBI): domain Eukaryota; kingdom Metazoa; phylum Mollusca; class Bivalvia; order Venerida; family Mactridae; genus Mactromeris; species Mactromeris polynyma. The sequence continues at coordinate 2,564,423 of JASFXZ010000042.1, forward strand.
AAATACACCAATTGAATGAAACGGTTAATGTACGATCACAAACAGATGGCGAACATTTTCTAGGAAGTATACGGTAACACATATACCTCTCTTCCAGTAAACATACCTTTATATTGTATATATTTTCTTCAGAGCTAATTATATAACACTTTTCATTAATCAACACTTTCTGTGAGTGTGAACACACAATTCCAATCAATTTACCGTTGAGGTAAATGTCATACAATACCCTTGAAATAAATTCCAAGGTGAGAGTTCTTAGTTTGATTGACCCAGAGCGTTTTTTTAAGACGTGAGTAGTGTATAATAATTATGCATATCGCAATAAAGAAATCATAATGTAATGAACGGAATGTAAAAGTTCTGTTTATTCACAGAAATAACTCTCAATACGACAGGTTAATTGTTTCTGAGCCTGTGCATTCTCTTCCAGTATCAGAAATCGTCTTGAACTGTTCAATATACTAACAGATGTTTATGTTGTTTGTGCAAGAATGACAATAATGTGCACATATCCTGTAAACAATTACATTGCATTAATAGTTCAAGTAAGAAATAACGTGTATCCCAACAACCGAGAGCATACACGTCAGTGAATATGCTATGTGTCGTCAGTGTAGGTCTGGTTCCCATATATGCTATGTGTCGTCAGTGTGTGTCTGGTTCCCCTATATGCTATGTGTCGTCAGTGTAGGTCTGGTTCCCATATATGCTATGTGTCGTCAGTGTAGGTCTGGTTCCCATATATGCTATGTGTCGTCAGTGTGTGTCTGGTTCCCCTATATGATATGTGTCGTCAGTGTAGGTCTGGTTCCCATATATGCTATGTGTCGTCAGTGTGTGTCTGGTTCCCCTATATGCTATGTGTCGTCAGTGTAGGTCTGGTTCCCATATATGCTATGTGTCGTCAGTGTAGGTCTGGTTCCCATATATGCTATGTGTCGTCAGTGTGTGTCTGGTTCCCCTATATGCTATGTGTCGTCAGTGAAGGTCTGGTTCCCATATATGCTATGTGTCGTCAGTGTAGGTCTGGTTCCCATATATGCTATGTGTCGTCAGTGTGTGTCTGGTTCCCCTATATGCTTTGTGTCGTCAGTGTAGGTCTGGTTCCCATATATGCTATGTGTCGTCAGTGTAGGTCTGGTTCCCATATATGCTATGTGTCGTCAGTGTGTGTCTGGTTCCCCTATATGCTATCTGTCGTCAGTGTGGGTCTGGTTCCCCTTGTCATGTCACTTTGTTACAGAATATGTTCAAACAGGGCTCTAGAATGTTTTTAAAATACACTTGTCCCGGACATGTTATATTTGACTTGTCCGATATGGGAGGCTAGTTGTCTGAGAAAAATTGTTGACAGTTTGAATTGTCACCAATTTCAAGGCATCGGTAATGCATGATTTTCGGTCGATGTTTAAAAATTTCCAATGTTAATTGGCTTTAAAACAGACTTGTCCTGACAACTCAACTGTTGTTAGCTCGAATCAACCATTAGACTAGTCCGGGACGTCGGGCTAGTGGATTTCTAGAGCCCTGGAAAAACCAGAATAACATATATCGGAATGGAACCCCGGCTAACTATCTGTACCTTATTTATATTGTCTGATGGAAATACTACTCTCAAATCTATAGGGTTGTTGCTTGGGTAAGTTTGAGTTGGAAAACATTCGTAACTAATCGATTCATTCTCATTCGTGTTTTATGACCAATGTTTCTATACCAAAATGTACTTTTCATCACCTATCATTAAATGGAACACGTCTCATCATGTTAACATATGTTACAACAAAAAGTATATTTACGTTTCCTCAAATAAAACGATCACACGAACACAAGTGTATTATTAATATGCGAAAACCAGATAACCAAGGGATTGTCTGACAGATAGAAGTAAAAAAAACAGTTAACGGTTATGGTGAAAATATCATACACAGATATATAGATTGGCACATGAAAAAAAGTTTGAAACACTACAGATTATTGATGATTGCGTATGAGAGCCGAAACCATATTGTTGTAATCTGTCATATGAAATTATTAAATAGCTTTAAGCCAGTATAGACATATTTGTATGATGCAATGGTTGTCAACAGACAGCGTAAAATAAACAAAGATGGCGTTTTTGCTGACATCACACATATTGTCATACATACTCTCAATAACGTTCTATAAGTTTCCATTGGTTTCAATCTAGTACTTACAAACGTGCTACCCTCAAGGAGCTGGCATCTCCCCACAATATTAAGAGATGGGCAACCGACGCAATAACGCCAGATGTACAATGTATTACCTTTAGCCGCATCACCATGATTGCCAGGCGCACTCACCAGGGTATCAATCTCGAGACCTACCCGTATGTCACCGAGCATTGCCCGGTTGGTCTGACATTTGTTAATGCACTTCCCAAATGAAGTATTTTTTTACCAAAACTGGCTTGTTTTTTCTGGGTTTTTACTAAAAAGTGATTTTTCTGTTGTTGTTTTCATACCAAAAATGTGGGTTTTAAGCGAGTCTTTTTGAAAATAAGTGTGTTTAAAGTTGGTTCAAACACCAACTTAACCCCCGATTATATCAACTTACCAAGAAGTGAGTGTTAAGCGGGTTTTCTAACTCGCTCCTCTGGAAAAAGAAGGTTTTTATGACCAAAACTCGCTTTTGCTCACTTTTGCCAATAAAAACCCACATTCTGGAGAAGTGTGTTAAAAAACAATCTAAACTAAAACAAAACGCTAAATTGATTAAAACAGTGTTTTAGTTATTTCTTTCTTTGGGAAACCAATATTTGCATAGAAAAAACCTGCTCGGTAAGCTACAAGACCCACTTTTAACCCGGCGACAAAACCGCCGTGTTTAACTCGGATTGAACCCAGTTTTAAACCTGGTTTTGCTCACTTATTTGGGAAGGGTATGTACAATAAATACGATAATATAAGCTACCAGAAGAATATTATATGTATTTCGCTCTTGTTGATCTGTGCAAGAAATATTACATTTCAAACAACCATTATATATACTTTTCCCCTTGTAAATCTGAACAAAAAATATCAGCTTCCAGAAAAAATATTATATACGAGTGCTTCGTATGCATATTTGCAAAGCAGAAAATGTTCTGCCAAGCTTATGGTCTTTACTGAAAACATAAGGAGTACACTATAGATCAAACTATGAATATTTCCAACAGCTAGCTCGATGCCCCGCGTAATTAGGTCGATACGAATCATTGGATAATGAACTTTTCATGTGAATAACACAAGTGAATTCGCATACACTAGAGTAAACATACTTAAAGGATTTCAGTTCAGTTTATATATTTTCCATTTTTACAAGAGGAACGATAGTATTAAGACTGAAACATTCATCTAACAGATTTTTTGACCGAAAATTACAAGATCGAATATAATTTGTATATTGAAATGCGTTTTCTACACTGCAAAAGCAACACAAAGTCAAGTATCGTTTCATTCTCAGTAACAGAACAATATCAACAAACAATGAGGGATCTTACCTTCCTTCTGGTTGAATATCGTATTTATCCTTTTTATTCATGGTTAAACACTTTTATTATTGAAATATATCACATGAATTGATGTGCACGAATAACACTTTCTTCTCCGTTATCAAAACTCGCGGCAAATGTTACAACTATCGTTTTTTACCAACAGTAAACATTACCTTGAAATCCTCGCAAAAATCAACACAAGGCTTATCAGAATTTGTAGGTATACAATATAATAAAGATGCTGAGACTAAAGTTGTGAGCAAACATATATAATATAGGTAAGGAAACTGTTATTTGCCATTTATATATCGAGGGTTCAGTGCAAGACTACGGCAACTCTTATATAAATATATAGGAGTTACGATAGTCTTGCGTTGCACCCTGTATATGTTCTAGCATCATGCTGCACACACTAACTGCATTAGACTGGCTTTATACTTGTGCAATAAATCAAAAACAACCATGATAACCAGGGCATGATGTTCATACTTCTTAGGTTCTTTTGCGGGTGAGGCATGGTAGTTGAGGGGTAGAGCGCCTGATTCCTGATCGTGAGTTCGAACCCCACCATGGGCGTGGTTGGATCGCGATATTCATAATCCATCCATGAGTTTGGCTCGAAACTGGTTAATAACCCAGGAAGCAGACTTCATGGGTAATTAGTATAAGTAGTTAACCTGTTTCACAACAACTTTTAAAATGAACCAATTTAAGCTCAATTAGTATATATACTACGTACAGTAAAATCTCAATAATAAGACCACCCTTGGTACCCTTTAAAACTATTCTTCTTATCGAGGTGGTCGTAATAATGAGGTTGAATAAAGAGCAAAAACAGTGGAAATTGACTTGAAAATTGTGTTCTTAATTTCGAGGCGGCCCTATTATTAAGGTGGTCTTTGAGCAAAGTTTTACAATATGTATTAATAGTTAAGCCACACTGAGTCGATGTGAGTGCATGATTGATAATGAAATTTACATCAGATTTAAAAAAAAATAATCTTTTGACGCATTGAACAGTGTTTCAGTCAGGCGCGTATCCAGGCATACGCACGTACGCCAATGCGTTCAATTCGTCCGGAAAAGTTCCAAAAAAAAACAAGTTCGATATATGAGCGCGGCCGTGACAAAACCGCTATTAGTGACGTTAGTTATAACGTAGAGTATTTCCCGTCTAGGTTCACGTCACTAACTAAGCGCCTTGTCCGAAGATGTTTTGGAGGCTTGATTGCGATTTATATAATAAAACGAACGAGGAATTATTTATGAGTATTGCGTTTTTTTTCAATCAGAAGAGCAGTTTTTTTTAAAGAATTATGTACATTCTGACACGATGTCATCATTTTGTAGCTTATTTTTGCATCTTATTCTTAATTTTGGAATCGCTATAAAAAGAAAAGTAGGCGTCCGATTTTAATACTTTTGGTATAACATGAATGTTGAAAAGTATATCTGTTAGAAAATTTAAAAACTGAAAATTGACTATTTGGGCACTATAATACAGGTTTTGTCATGACGCAGCTCATTTGTATATTGAGGTCAATTAACTTATCACAGGGTTAAGGATTGTATTCACTCGTTGTATAGCAACATGGTTTCTGCAACTTCACACGTTTTAACTTAATTAATATCACTCCGTTCATGCAACAGATGTTAATATGAGTGCATATAATATACACACTGATAAAACATCGATTACGAGGCAATTACAATAAGATGCACGAGAAACAGAATCCTACAATGAAATAAATAAATATAGCGAGAGAAGGTATTTTTATTCCAATTTTATTCTTGAAATATAAATTTAAGAAAAAATATGTTATTGCAAGCACTCGTGACAAAACTAAAAGGGGATTTAACAGATGTTAGTATGCTTCTTTCAGGGATCCACCCCAAACACGGTAGTACTTAGTTACTTGACTGTATACGCATCCGAGAATACACGACTGAACAATCAGTTGAACTAAATGATAAACTCTATAATTGATGTCATTGTGGCTAGTCTAAAAGCAACATGGAACTTACAGGAAGTATTAAACATAAGGGCCAAGTTCCACAGTCAATCAACATAACCCATCACAAATGAAAATTTGCAATACTGCAAAATGAAGTTTTGTTTGACGAATTGTTATTCTTATCAGATTAAAATAAACCGGATGTGTTTTGTGGAGCCGTTTTGTGTGCGAATTAAGAGATTAAAGAAGGCCTAGTTGGTATTAAGTTTTATCATTTATTCGATAAATTTCCCCCAGTTTTTTCACCAGCTTTGTATCTTTTCTGAATTTTAGATCTGTGCAAAACGTAAATTCATGAACATAACTTTTCCTTGACTATTCTAACATTATGTATGGCAATTTTCATACAGAAACGTCTTAAGCGCAGCCGTACTAACACGGTTTTGCCATTTGCATATCAGTGTTGTGTAAACCAATCAAATATTACGTTAACCGCTAAACCAACTTCTCCTCAACCGACCAACGTTTGTAGCCTTGACGCGGATTGGTTAACCTTTCTATAAGGGATACGTTACCTTACCGAAACCCACTGAATTTCGGTGAAATTATCGGAAACTATTATGGATCTGGAGTGACCAGCAATCGTAACATCTCGCCATTTTTTTAAATTTTGCACAACAAATCTTAACATTCAGAATTTGCGCCATCTTTTTCCAAGACAGTTCTTGTTTCATTTATGCAATACTAGTTATTCTGTTTGTATTACTATAGACTTGTTATAACATAAAGACAAAATGAAGTATGATTAAACTATTGAAATTAAAGCATGAGAATTAAGCTTAAGAGGACCCAGTGTACGATAAAACATCGTTTATTCGATTCTCGCGATGTCTTCGGATGTTGGTGAAGATAATCTACTAAGATATCTGAAGGAAGAGGATTATCAATGTATTAGCGTATCATATGATATCTTATGATATAACATGACTGATGACTCTGCATATGCATTAGTCAGGCGTCACTGTTGTGCCAATAGAATTCTTCAGCTAGAATTACCTGCAACCTCCACAAGACATTGTTTTACCGACTGGATATTGTTTTGTTAACTAGATCTTGATTAGCTCAACTTATTTGGCTCTGATTGTCTATGTTTGAGAAAGAAAGACAGATGATTTCATGCCAAAATGAGTACATGTAGGTACAGGAGTTGTCTTCCATAAAACATAGGGTGTGTATACTACGTGCGACTCTTCACCCACGAGAAGACAGACCACACCCGGGCCATTATTAAACTAAAATCTGTGAAAATGTAACCAGTAGTAAACAATGGCTTACAGTCGAGTGACTCATTCCTTTTACATGCTATAACATGAGTTGTATCATGGTTCATACAAGACTTCCCGAAAAAAAAGTACTTTACAAGGACTTTTTAAATAGTTCTATGTAATTTATTGCTCAGGTACACTGGGCTTGTGAATTGGTATTTACCATTTCACGCTGAGAGATGGCTTGCGTTCTCCAACATGACAAGAGAAACCCAAAGTCCATGCTGTACAATGGAATATGTGTATTTGTTACACGGATAAAGGAGTTTTATTGCTATGGCTTTTAATTTACACGCTTGCCAAAGTATAATTCAGTAACCAGCATTTTCCTGCGTTTCCAAACCATTCCATTTAATGCACACACAACAGTGCAATTGAACAATTATTGGATATGTTCATCATCATTATCAATTGCCCTGCACTGACTGTGTTAATTGTAAATACATGTTGATGTCTTTGTGTTTCTCAAACATGACTTTATTTTGTTATTTCACTAAAATGTGATATTTCACTTAAATGTGAAATTCCTATATTGCGTACACAACATGTTGTCAACAAATACCAAGTTGAAAGTTAACCAATACTGGCGCGTTAAGTATAGGATATAGCTCATATATTGGAATTTGTTTATAATTGTAATATGTTAGTTATAACCGGCTTTAGGTTTACAGTCATATTGATCACTTACCAGATTAACTGAATTAAAACACTTAATAGATATTGTGCGATATGCCATACTAAATGGATTAGTTCAGCAAACATTTGAAATATTCTGGATGCTTATTGGATGTAAGATACAGGAAGAGGCTGCGTGAACTATAAGTAAATGAACGTGTACAAACGCAGTTGGAAATGCACACATTAAGTGAACAACTCCATGTTGGTTGTTTGAACAAAAAACTATCACCAAATGCAGTAACTACATTTAGGATGGTTAAATCAATACGGTATGATACACCCCCTACGCCCCAAGCTTGGTGTAAATATATTATCCTGGTTAATGCATTTCGACACACTTTTCTGAAAATTCAGTTCTTCCTATCAATGGCCAAAATTGGTTTTGTTCTTGTATCTGATATGAAATTTGATACCTGATAATTTATTCCTATTGCCAAAATCTAGAAATTCCATGTCTGTTTACAAGGGAGATAATAAACGGTTTACGTCAATACAACGTTTTTGAATTTCGCTGTGAATTTAAAAACACTGTTTGCTTTTGGCGGAAATATATATCGTAAATATACCGTTACTTACGTATTCTTGTTTCTACATCGAATTGCAACAGGAATTATACAGTTCGCAAATCCGATAAATTGTTCATTGTAAATACAGTCACTATGAACATTAAGTCATTAAGTCAGTAGGATTGAAATCGTTGATTATTTGGTAGTATTCAATGCGTGATGTATAAAGATATTGTCTTGGAATGTATAACATCAATTAACAGTCATACCTGCTTTTTTCGGATAAATTTGAGATTTGATTTTTTATAATCCCGTCATTGCATTTTTACATATATGTCAAGTGTTTCAGAGTTGCCTTACTCTCATAATTATTGTGTAATGTCGATTACATTGTTACATCACTGCATTGTGAGAGACGCGATATTATCGGCAGGATACTGAATGAAATAAAAGCAAGAACAATAGACGGATGACATTTAAATGACCACGTGACGCAGATGAGTCTTTTTTCAAGCTTTGGCTTGAATATGATCTATCGGCAAAAAGAATAACTTTCTTTCTGGGTATTGAACCGGTATATATTGCTACCTGATGAACGTCTGTGGTGCGGAGTATATATTTACAAACAATTAAAAAAGTAAAGAATACCTCGGGTGAGAGTCGAACTGGTGCTTAACTTTTCAATAATACATCTAAATACAGAACGTTTAACCGACTGAGTTATAGAGGCACACACAGTCTAGTTCTATGTAATTTATTGCTCAGGTACACTGGGCTTGTGAATTGGTATTTACCATTTCACGCTGAGAGATGGCTTACGTTCTCCAACATGACAAGAGAAACCCAAAGTCCATGCTGTACAATGGAATATGTGTATTTGTTACACGGATAAAGGAGTTTTATTGCTACGGCTTTTAATTTACACGCTTGCCAAAGTATAATTCAGTAACCAGCATTTTCCTGCGTTTCCAAACCATTCCATTTAATGCACACATAAAAAGTGGAATTGAACAATTATTGGATATGTTCATCATCATAATCAATTGCCCTGCACTGACTGTGTTAATTGTAAATACATGTTGATGTCTTTGTGTTTCTCAAACATGACTTTATTTTGTTATTTCACTAAAATGTGATATTTCACTTAAATGTGAAATTCCTATATTGCGTACACAACATGTTGTCAACAAATACCAAGTTGAAAGTTAACCAATACTGGCGCGTTAAGTATAGGATATAGCTCATATATTGGAATTTGTTTATAATTCTAATATGTTAGTTATAACCGGCTTTAGGTTTACAGTCATATTGATCACTTACCAGATTAACTGAATGAAAACACTTAATAGATATTGTGCGATATGCCATAATAAATGGATTAGTTCAGCAAACATTTGAAATATTCTGGATGCTTATTGGATGTAAGATACAGGAAGAGGCTGCGTGAACTATAAGTAAATGAACGTGTACAAACGCAGTTGGAAATGCACACATTAAGTGAACAACTCCATGTTGGTTGTTTGAACAAAAAACTATCACCAAATGCAGTAACTACATTTAGGATGGTTAAATCAATACGGTATGATACACCCCCTACGCCCCAAGCTTGGTGTAAATATATTATCCTGGTTAATGCATTTCGACACACTTTTCTGAAAATTCAGTTCTTCCTATCAATGGCCAAAATTTGTTTTGTTCTTGTATCTGATATGAAATTTGATATCTGATAATTTATTCCTATTGCCAAAATCTAGAAATTCCATGTCTGTTTACAAGGGAGATAATAAACGGTTTACGTCAATACAACGTTTTTGAATTTCGCTGTGAATTTAAAAACACTGTTTGCTTTTGGCGGAAATATATATCGTAAATATACCGTTACTTACGTATTCTTGTTTCTACATCGAATTGCAACAGGAATTATACAGTTCGCAAATCCGATAAATTGTTCATTGTAAATACAGTCACTATGAACATTAAGTCATTAAGTCAGTAGGATTGAAATCGTTGATTATTTGGTAGTATTCAATGCGTGATGTATAAAGATATTGTCTTGGAATGTATAACATCAATTAACAGTCATACCTGCTTTTTTCGGATAAATTTGAGATTTGATTTTTTATAATCCCGTCATTGCATTTTTACATATATGTCAAGTGTTTCAGAGTTGCCTTACTCTCATAATTATTGTGTAATGTCGATTACATTGTTACATCACTGCATTGTGAGAGACGCGATATTATCGGCAGGATACTGAATGAAATAAAAGCAAGAACAATGGACGGATGACATTTAAATGACCACGTGACGCAGATGAGTCTTTTTTCAAGCTTTGGCTTGAATATGATCTATCGGCAAAAAGAATAACTTTCTTTCTGGGTATTGAACCGGTATATATTGCTACCTGATGAACGTCTGTGGTGCGGAGTATATATTTACAAACAATAAAAAAAGTGAAGAATACCTCGGGTGAGAGTCGAACTGGTGCTTAACTTTTCAATAATACATCCAAATACAGAACGTTTAACCGACTGAGTTATAGAGGCACACACAGTCTAGTTCTATGTAATTTATTGCTCAGGTACACTGGGCTTGTGAATTGGTATTTACCATTTCACGCTGAGAGATGGCTTGCGTTCTCCAACATGACAAGAGAAACCCAAAGTCCATGCTGTACAATGGACTATGTGTATTTGTTACACGGATAAAGGAGTTTTATTGCTATGGCTTTTAATTTACACGCTTGCCAAAGTATAATTCAGTAACCAGCATTTTCCTGCGTTTCCAAACCATTCCATTTAATGCACACACAACAGTGCAATTGAACAATTATTGGATATGTTCATCATCATAATCAATTGCCCTGCACTGACTGTGTTAATTGTAAATACATGTTGATGTCTTTGTGTTTCTCAAACATGACTTTATTTTGTTATTTCACTAAAATGTGATATTTCACTTAAATGTGAAATTCCTATATTGCGTACACAACATGTTGTCAACAAATACCAAGATGAAAGTTAACCAATACTGGCGCGTTAAGTATAGGATATAGCTCATATATTGGAATTTGTTTATAATTCTAATATGTTAGTTATAACCGGCTTTAGGTTTACAGTCATATTGATCACTTACCAGATTAACTGAATGAAAACACTTAATAGATATTGTGCGATATGCCATAATAAATGGATTAGTTCAGCAAACATTTGAAATATTCTGGATGCTTATTGGATGTAAGATACAGGAAGAGGCTGCGTGAACTATAAGTAAATGAACGTGTACAAACGCAGTTGGAAATGCACACATTAAGTGAACAACTCCATGTTGGTTGTTTGAACAAAAAACTATCACCAAATGCAGTAACTACATTTAGGATGGTTAAATCAATACGGTATGATACACCCCCTACGCCCCAAGCTTGGTGTAAATATATTATCCTGGTTAATGCATTTCGACACACTTTTCTGAAAATTCAGTTCTTCCTATCAATGGCCAAAATTTGTTTTGTTCTTGTATCTGATATGAAATTTGATATCTGATAATTTATTCCTATTGCCAAAATCTAGAAATTCCATGTCTGTTTACAAGGGAGATAATAAACGGTTTACGTCAATACAACGTTTTTGAATTTCGCTGTAAATTTAAAAACACTGTTTGCTTTTGGCGGAAATATATATCGTAAATATACCGTTACTTACGTATTCTTGTTCCTACATCGAATTGCAACAGGAATTATACAGTTCGCAAATCCGATAAATTGTTCATTGTAAATACAGTCACTATGAACATTAAGTCATTAAGTCAGTAGTATTGAAATCGTTGATTATTTGGTAGTATTCAATGCGTGATGTATAAAGATATTGTCTTGGAATGTATAACATCAATTAACAGTCATACCTGCTTTTTTCGGATAAATTTGAGATTTGATTTTTTATAATCCCGTCATTGCATTTTTACATATATGTCAAGTGTTTCAGAGTTGCCTTACTCTCATAATTATTGTGTAATGTCGATTACATTGTTACATCACTGCATTGTGAGAGACGCGATATTATCGGCAGGATACTGAATGAAATAAAAGCAAGAACAATGGACGGATGACATTTAAATGACCACGTGACGCAGATGAGTCTTTTTTCAAGCTTTGGCTTGAATATGATCTATCGGCAAAAAGAATAACTTTCTTTCTGGGTATTGAACCGGTATATATTGCTACCTGATGAACGTCTGTGGTGCGGAGTATATATTTACAAACAATAAAAAAAGTGAAGAATACCTCGGGTGAGAGTCGAACTGGTGCTTAACTTTTCAATAATACATCCAAATACAGAACGTTTAACCGACTGAGTTATAGAGGCACACACAGTCTAGTTCTATGTAATTTATTGCTCAGGTACACTGGGCTTGTGAATTGGTATTTACCATTTCACGCTGAGAGATGGCTTGCGTTCTCCAACATGACAAGAGAAACCCAAAGTCCATGCTGTACAATGGACTATGTGTATTTGTTACACGGATAAAGGAGTTTTATTGCTATGGCTTTTAATTTACACGCTTGCCAAAGTATAATTCAGTAACCAGCATTTTCCTGCGTTTCCAAACCATTCCATTTAATGCACACACAACAGTGCAATTGAACAATTATTGGATATGTTCATCATCATAATCAATTGCCCTGCACTGACTGTGTTAATTGTAAATACATGTTGATGTCTTTGTGTTTCTCAAACATGACTTTATTTTGTTATTTCACTAAAATGTGATATTTCACTTAAATGTGAAATTCCTATATTGCGTACACAACATGTTGTCAACAAATACCAAGTTGAAAGTTAACCAATACTGGCGCGTTAAGTATAGGATATAGCTCATATATTGGAATTTGTTTATAATTCTAATATGTTAGTTATAACCGGCTTTAGGTTTACAGTCATATTGATCACTTACCAGATTAACTGAATGAAAACACTTAATAGATATTGTGCGATATGCCATAATAAATGGATTAGTTCAGCAAACATTTGAAATATTCTGGATGCTTATTGGATGTAAGATACAGGAAGAGGCTGCGTGAACTATAAGTAAATGAACGTGTACAAACGCAGTTGGAAATGCACACATTAAGTGAACAACTCCATGTTGGTTGTTTGAACAAAAAACTATCACCAAATGCAGTAACTACATTTAGGATGGTTAAATCAATACGGTATGATACACCCCCTACGCCCCAAGCTTGGTGTAAATATATTATCCTGGTTAATGCATTTCGACACACTTTTCTGAAAATTCAGTTCTTCCTATCAATGGCCAAAATTTGTTTTGTTCTTGTATCTGATATGAAATTTGATATCTGATAATTTATTCCTATTGCCAAAATCTAGAAATTCCATGTCTGTTTACAAGGGAGATAATAAACGGTTTACGTCAATACAACGTTTTTGAATTTCGCTGTGAATTTAAATAACACTGTTTGCTTTTGGCGGAAATATATATCGTAAATATACCGTTACTTACGTATTCTTGTTTCTACATCGAATTGCAGCAGGAATTATACAGTTCGCAAATCCGATAAATTGTTCATTGTAAATACAGTCACTATGAACATTAAGTCATTAAGTCAGTAGGATTGAAATCGTTGATTATTTGGTAGTATTCAATGCGTGATGTATAAAGATATTGTCTTGGAATGTATAACATCAATTAACAGTCATACCTGCTTTTTTCGGATGAATTTGAGATTTGATTTTTTATAATCCCGTCATTGCATTTTTACATATATGTCAAGTGTTTCAGAGTTGCCTTACTCTCATAATTATTGTGTAATGTCGATTACATTGTTACATCACTGCATTGTGAGAGACGCGATATTATCGGCAGGATACTGAATGAAATAAAAGCAAGAACAATGGACGGATGACATTTAAATGACCACGTGACGCAGATGAGTCTTTTTTCAAGCTTTGGCTTGAATATGATCTATCGGCAAAAAGAATAACTTTCTTTCTGGGTATTGAACCGGTATATATTGCTACCTGATGAACGTCTGTGGTGCGGAGTATATATTTACAAACAATTAAAAAAGTAAAGAATACCTCGGGTGAGAGTCGAACTGGTGCTTAACTTTTCAATAATACATCTAAATACAGAACGTTTAACCGACTGAGTTATAGAGGCACACACAGTCTAGTTCTATGTAATTTATTGCTCAGGTACACTGGGCTTGTGAATTGGTATTTACCATTTCACGCTGAGAGATGGCTTGCGTTCTCCAACATGACAAGAGAAACCCAAAGTCCATGCTGTACAATGGAATATGTGTATTTGTTACACGGATAAAGGAGTTTTATTGCTACGGCTTTTAATTTACACGCTTGCCAAAGTATAATTCAGTAACCAGCATTTTCCTGCGTTTCCAAACCATTCCATTTAATGCACACACAACAGTGCAATTGAACAATTATTGGATATGTTCATCATCATAATCAATTGCCCTGCACTGACTGTGTTAATTGTAAATACATGTTGATGTCTTTGTGTTTCTCAAACATGACTTTATTTTGTTATTTCACTAAAATGTGATATTTCACTTAAATGTGAAATTCCTATATTGCGTACACAACATGTTGTCAACAAATACCAAGTTGAAAGTTAACCAATACTGGCGCGTTAAGTATAGGATATTGCTCATATATTGGAATTTGTTTATAATTCTAATATGTTAGTTATAACCGGCTTTAGGTTTACAGTCATATTGATCACTTACCAGATTAACTGAATGAAAACACTTAATAGATATTGTGCGATATGCCATAATAAATGGATTAGTTCAGCAAACATTTGAAATATTCTGGATGCTTATTGGATGTAAGATACAGGAAGAGGCTGCGTGAACTATAAGTAAATGAACGTGTACAAACGCAGTTGGAAATGCACACATTAAGGGAACAACTCCATGTTGGTTGTTTGAACAAAAAACTATCACCAAATGCAGTAACTACATTTAGGATGGTTAAATCAATACGGTATGATACACCCCCTACGCCCCTAGCTTGGTGTAAATATATTATCCTGGTTAATGCATTTCGACACACTTTTCTGAAAATTCAGTTCTTCCTATCAATGGCCAAAATTGGTTTTGTTCTTGTATCTGATATGAAATTTGATATCTGATAATTTATTCCTATTGCCAAAATCTAGAAATTCCATGTCTGTTTACAAGGGAGATAATAAACGGTTTACGTCAATACAACGTTTTTGAATTTCGCTGTGAATTTAAATAACACTGTTTGCTTTTGGCGGAAATATATATCGTAAATATACCGTTACTTACGTATTCTTGTTTCTACATCGAATTGCAGCAGGAATTATACAGTTCGCAAATCCGATAAATTGTTCATTGTAAATACAGTCACTATGAACATTAAGTCATTAAGTCAGTAGGATTGAAATCGTTGATTATTTGGTAGTATTCAATGCGTGATGTATAAAGATATTGTCTTGGAATGTATAACATCAATTAACAGTCATACCTGCTTTTTTCGGATAAATTTGAGATTTGATTTTTTATAATCCCGTCATTGCATTTTTACATATATGTCAAGTGTTTCAGAGTTGCCTTACTCTCATAATTATTGTGTAATGTCGATTACATTGTTACATCACTGCATTGTGAGAGACGCGATATTATCGGCAGGATACTGAATGAAATAAAAGCAAGAACAATGGACGGATGACATTTAAATGACCACGTGACGCAGATGAGTCTTTTTTCAAGCTTTGGCTTGAATATGATCTATCGGCAAAAAGAATAACTTTCTTTCTGGGTATTGAACCGGTATATATTGCTACCTGATGAACGTCTGTGGTGCGGAGTATATATTTACAAACAATAAAAAAAGTGAAGAATACCTCGGGTGAGAGTCGAACTGGTGCTTAACTTTTCAATAATACATCCAAATACAGAACGTTTAACCGACTGAGTTATAGAGGCACACACAGTCTAGTTCTATGTAATTTATTGCTCAGGTACACTGGGCTTGTGAATTGGTATTTACCATTTCACGCTGAGAGATGGCTTGCGTTCTCCAACATGACAAGAGAAACCCAAAGTCCATGCTGTACAATGGACTATGTGTATTTGTTACACGGATAAAGGAGTTTTATTGCTATGGCTTTTAATTTACACGCTTGCCAAAGTATAATTCAGTAACCAGCATTTTCCTGCGTTTCCAAACCATTCCATTTAATGCACACACAACAGTGCAATTGAACAATTATTGGATATGTTCATCATCATAATCAATTGCCCTGCACTGACTGTGTTAAGTGTAAATACATGTTGATGTCTTTGTGTTTCTCAAACATGACTTTATTTTGTTATTTCACTAAAATGTGATATTTCACTTAAATGTGAAATTCCTATATTGCGTACACAACATGTTGTCAACAAATACCAAGTTGAAAGTTAACCAATACTGGCGCGTTAAGTATAGGATATTGCTCATATATTGGAATTTGTTTATAATTCTAATATGTTAGTTATAACCGGCTTTAGGTTTACAGTCATATTGATCACTTACCAGATTAACTGAATGAAAACACTTAATAGATATTGTGCGATATGCCATAATAAATGGATTAGTTCAGCAAACATTTGAAATATTCTGGATGCTTATTGGATGTAAGATACAGGAAGAGGCTGCGTGAACTATAAGTAAATGAACGTGTACAAACGCAGTTGGAAATGCACACATTAAGGGAACAACTCCATGTTGGTTGTTTGAACAAAAAACTATCACCAAATGCAGTAACTACATTTAGGATGGTTAAATCAATACGGTATGATACACCCCCTACGCCCCTAGCTTGGTGTAAATATATTATCCTGGTTAATGCATTTCGACACACTTTTCTGAAAATTCAGTTCTTCCTATCAATGGCCAAAATTTGTTTTGTTCTTGTATCTGATATGAAATTTGATATCTGATAATTTATTCCTATTGCCAAAATCTAGAAATTCCATGTCTGTTTACAAGGGAGATAATAAACGGTTTACGTCAATACAACGTTTTTGAATTTCGCTGTGAATTTAAATAACACTGTTTGCTTTTGGCGGAAATATATATCGTAAATATACCGTTACTTACGTATTCTTGTTTCTACATCGAATTGCAGCAGGAATTATACAGTTCGCAAATCCGATAAATTGTTCATTGTAAATACAGTCACTATGAACATTAAGTCATTAAGTCAGTAGGATTGAAATCGTTGATTATTTGGTAGTATTCAATGCGTGATGTATAAAGATATTGTCTTGGAATGTATAACATCAATTAACAGTCATACCTGCTTTTTTCGGATAAATTTGAGATTTGATTTTTTATAATCCCGTCATTGCATTTTTACATATATGTCAAGTGTTTCAGAGTTGCCTTACTCTCATAATTATTGTGTAATGTCGATTACATTGTTACATCACTGCATTGTGAGAGACGCGATATTATCGGCAGGATACTGAATGAAATAAAAGCAAGAACAATGGACGGATGACATTTAAATGACCACGTGACGCAGATGAGTCTTTTTTCAAGCTTTGGCTTGAATATGATCTATCGGCAAAAAGAATAACTTTCTTTCTGGGTATTGAACCGGTATATATTGCTACCTGATGAACGTCTGTGGTGCGGAGTATATATTTACAAACAATAAAAAAAGTGAAGAATACCTCGGGTGAGAGTCGAACTGGTGCTTAACTTTTCAATAATACATCCAAATACAGAACGTTTAACCGACTGAGTTATAGAGGCACACACAGTCTAGTTCTATGTAATTTATTGCTCAGGTACACTGGGCTTGTGAATTGGTATTTACCATTTCACGCTGAGAGATGGCTTGCGTTCTCCAACATGACAAGAGAAACCCAAAGTCCATGCTGTACAATGGACTATGTGTATTTGTTACACGGATAAAGGAGTTTTATTGCTATGGCTTTTAATTTACACGCTTGCCAAAGTATAATTCAGTAACCAGCATTTTCCTGCGTTTCCAAACCATTCCATTTAATGCACACACAACAGTGCAATTGAACAATTATTGGATATGTTCATCATCATTATCAATTGCCCTGCACTGACTGTGTTAATTGTAAATACATGTTGATGTCTTTGTGTTTCTCAAACATGACTTTATTTTGTTATTTCACTTAAATGTGATATTTCACTTAAATGTGAAATTCCTATATTGCGTACACAACATGTTGTCAACAAATACCAAGTTGAAAGTTACCCAATACTGGCGCGTTAAGTATAGGATATAGCTCATATATTGGATTTTTTTTATAATTCTAATATGTTAGTTATAACCGGCTTTAGGTTTACAGTCATATTGATCACTTACCAGATTAACTGAATGAAAACACTTAATAGATATTGTGCGATATGCCATAATAAATGAATAAGTTCAGCAAACGTTTGAAATATTCTGGATGCTTATTGGATGTAAGATACAGGAAGAGGCTGCGTGAACTATAAGTAAATGAACGTGTACAAACGCAGTTGGAAATGCACACATTAAGTGAACAACTCCATGTTGGTTGTTTGAACAAAAAACTATCACCAAATGCAGTAACTACATTTAGGATGGTTAAATCAATACGGTATGATACACCCCCTACGCCCCAAGCTTGGTGTAAATATATTATCCTGGTTAATGCATTTCGACACACTTTTCTGAAAATTCAGTTCTTCCTATCAATGGCCAAAATTGGTTTTGTTCTTGTATCTGATATGAAATTTGATATCTGATAATTTATTCCTATTGCCAAAATCTAGAAATTCCATGTCTGTTTACAAGGGAGATAATAAACGGTTTACGTCAATACAACGTTTTTGAATTTCGCTGTGAATTTAAATAACACTTTTTGCTTTTGGCGGAAATATATATCGTAAATATACCGTTACTTACGTATTCTTGTTTCTACATCGAATTGCAACAGGAATTATACAGTTCGCAAATCCGATAAATTGTTCATTGTAAATACAGTCACTATGAACATTAAGTCATTAAGTCAGTAGGATTGAAATCGTTGATTATTTGGTAGTATTCAATGCGTGATGTATAAAGATATTGTCTTGGAATGTATAACATCAATTAACAGTCATACCTGCTTTTTTCGGATAAATTTGAGATTTGATTTTTTATAATGCCGTCATTGCATTTTTACATATATGTCAAGTGTTTCAGAGTTGCCTTACTCTCATAATTATTGTGTAATGTCGATTACATTGTTACATCACTGCATTGTGAGAGACGCGATATTATCGGCAGGATACTGAATGAAATAAAAGCAAGAACAATGGACGGATGACATTTAAATGACCACGTGACGCAGATGAGTCTTTTTTCAAGCTTTGGCTTGAATATGATCTATCGGCAAAAAGAATAACTTTCTTTCTGGGTATTGAACCGGTATACATTGCTACCTGATGAACGTCTGTGGTGCGGAGTATATATTTACAAACAATTAAAAAAGTAAAGAATACCTCGGGTGAGAGTCGAACTGGTGCTTAACTTTTCAATAATACATCTAAATACAGAACGTTTAACCGACTGAGTTATAGAGGCACACACAGTCTAGTTCTATGTAATTTATTGCTCAGGTACACTGGGCTTGTGAATTGGTATTTACCATTTCACGCTGAGAGATGGCTTGCGTTCTCCAACATGACAAGAGAAACCCAAAGTCCATGCTGTACAATGGAATATGTGTATTTGTTACACGGATAAAGGAGTTTTATTGCTATGGCTTTTAATTTACACGCTTGCCAAAGTATAATTCAGTAACCAGCATTTTCCTGCGTTTCCAAACCATTCCATTTAATGCACACACAACAGTGGAATTGAACAATTATTGGATATGTTCATCATCATTATCAATTGCCCTGCACTGACTGTGTTAATTGTAAATACATGTTGATGTCTTTGTGTTTCTCAAACATGACTTTATTTTGTTATTTCACTAAAATGTGATATTTCACTTAAATGTGAAATTCCTATATTGCGTACACAACATGTTGTCAACAAATACCAAGTTGAAAGTTAACCAATACTGGCGCGTTAAGTATAGGATATAGCTCATATATTGGAATTTGTTTATAATTCTAATATGTTAGTTATAACCGGCTTTAGGTTTACAGTCATATTGATCACTTACCAGATTAACTGAATGAAAACACTTAATAGATATTGTGCGATTTGCCATAATAAATGGATTAGTTCAGCAAACATTTGAAATATTCTGGATGCTTATTGGATGTAAGATACAGGAAGAGGCTGCGTGAACTATAAGTAAATGAACGTGTACAAACGCAGTTGGAAATGCACACATTAGGTGAACAACTCCATGTTGGTTGTTTGAACAAAAAACTATCACTAAATGCAGTAACTACATTTAGGATGGTTAAATCAATACGGTATGATACACCCCCTACGCCCCAAGCTTGGTGTAAATATATTATCCTGGTTAATGCATTTCGACACACTTTTCTGAAAATTCAGTTCTTCCTATCAATGGCCAAAATTGGTTTTGTTCTTGTATCTGATATGAAATTTGATATCTGATAATTTATTCCTATTGCCAAAATCTAGAAATTCCATGTCTGTTTACAAGGGAGATAATAAACGGTTTACGTCAATACAACGTTTTTGAATTTCGCTGTGAATTTAAATAACACTTTTTGCTTTTGGCGGAAATATATATCGTAAATATACCGTTACTTACGTATTCTTGTTTCTACATCGAATTGCAACAGGAATTATACAGTTCGCAAATCCGATAAATTGTTCATTGTAAATACAGTCACTATGAACATTAAGTCATTAAGTCAGTAGGATTGAAATCGTTGATTATTTGGTAGTATTCAATGCGTGATGTATAAAGATATTGTCTTGGAATGTATAACATCAATTAACAGTCATACCTGCTTTTTTCGGATAAATTTGAGATTTGATTTTTTATAATGCCGTCATTGCATTTTTACATATATGTCAAGTGTTTCAGAGTTGCCTTACTCTCATAATTATTGTGTAATGTCGATTACATTGTTACATCACTGCATTGTGAGAGACGCGATATTATCGGCAGGATACTGAATGAAATAAAAGCAAGAACAATGGACGGATGACATTTAAATGACCACGTGACGCAGATGAGTCTTTTTTCAAGCTTTGGCTTGAATATGATCTATCGGCAAAAAGAATAACTTTCTTTCTGGGTATTGAACCGGTATACATTGCTACCTGATGAACGTCTGTGGTGCGGAGTATATATTTACAAACAATTAAAAAAGTAAAGAATACCTCGGGTGAGAGTCGAACTGGTGCTTAACTTTTCAATAATTCTTCTAAATACAGAACGTTTAACCGACTGAGTTATAGAGGCACACACAGTCTAGTTCTATGTAATTTATTGCTCAGGTACACAGGGCTTGTGAATTGGTATTTACCATTTCACACTGAGAGATGGCTTGCGTTCTGCAACATGACAAGAGAAACCCAAAGTCCATGCTGTACATTGGAATATGTGTATTTGTTACACGGATAAAAGGAATTTTATTGCTATGGCTTTTAATTTACACGCTTGCCAAAGTATAATTCAGTAACCAGCATTTTCCTGCGTTTCCAAGCCATTCCATTTAATGCACACACGACAGTGCAATTGAACAATTATTGGATATGTTCATCATCATTATCAATTGTCCTGCACTGACTGTGTTAATTGTAAATACATGTTGATGTCTTTGTGTTTCTCAAACATGACTTTATTTTGTTATTTCACTAAAATGTGATATTTCACTTAAATGTGAAATTCCTATATTGCGTACACAACATGTTGTCAACAAATACCAAGTTGAAAGTTACCCAATACTGGCGCGTTAAGTATAGGATATAGCTCATATATTGGATTTTTTTTATAATTCTAATATGTTAGTTATAACCGGCTTTAGGTTTACAGTCATATTGATCACTTACCAGATTAACTGAATGAAAACACTTAATAGATATTGTGCGATATGCCATAATAAATGAATAAGTTCAGCAAACGTTTGAAATATTCTGGATGCTTATTGGATGTAAGATACAGGAAGAGGCTGCGTGAACTATAAGTAAATGAACGTGTACAAACGCAGTTGGAAATGCACACATTAAGTGAACAACTCCATGTTGGTTGTTTGAACAAAAAACTATCACCAAATGCAGTAACTACATTTAGGATGGTTAAATCAATACGGTATGATACACCCCCTACGCCCCAAGCTTGGTGTAAATATATTATCCTGGTTAATGCATTTCGACACACTTTTCTGAAAATTCAGTTCTTCCTATCAATGGCCAAAATTGGTTTTGTTCTTGTATCTGATATGAAATTTGATATCTGATAATTTATTCCTATTGCCAAAATCTAGAAATTCCATGTCTGTTTACAAGGGAGATAATAAACGGTTTACGTCAATACAACGTTTTTGAATTTCGCTGTGAATTTAAATAACACTGTTTACTTTTGGCGGAAATATGTATCGTAAATATACCGTTACTTACGTATTCTTGTTTCTACATCGAATTGCAACAGGAATTAAACAGTTCGCAAATCCGATAAATTGTTCATTGTAAATACAGTCACTATGAACATTAAGTCATTAAGTCAGTAGGATTGAAATCGTTGATTATTTGGTAGTATTCAATGCGTGATGTATAAAGATATTGTCTTGGAATGTATAACATCAATTAACAGTCATACCTGCTTTTTTCGGATAAATTTGAGATTTGATTTTTTATAATGCCGTCATTGCATTTTTACATATATGTCAAGTGTTTCAGAGTTGCCTTACTCTCATAATTATTGTGTAATGTCGATTACATTGTTACATCACTGCATTGTGAGAGACGCGATATTATCGGCAGGATACTGAATGAAATAAAAGCAAGAACAATGGACGGATGACATTTATATGACCACGTGACGCAGATGAGTCTTTTTTCAAGCTTTGGCTTGAATATGATCTATCGGCAAAAAGAATAACTTTGTTTCTGGGTATTGAACCGGTATATATTGCTACCTGTTGAACGTCTGTGGTGCGGAGTATATATTTACAAACAATTAAAAAAGTAAAGAATACCTCGGGTGAGAGTCGAACTGGTGCTTAACTTTTCAATAATACATCCAAATACAGAACGTTTAACCGACTGAGTTATAGAGGCACACACAGTCTAGTTCTATGTAATTTATTGCTCAGGTACACTGGGCTTGTGAATTGGTATTTACCATTTCACGCTGAGAGATGGCTTGCGTTCTCCAACATGACAAGAGAAACCCAAAGTCCATGCTGTACAATGGACTATGTGTATTTGTTACACGGATAAAGGAGTTTTATTGCTATGGCTTTTAATTTACACGCTTGCCAAAGTATAATTCAGTAACCAGCATTTTCCTGCGTTTCCAAACCATTCCATTTAATGCACACACAACAGTGCAATTGAACAATTATTGGATATGTTCATCATCATTATCAATTGCCCTGCACTGACTGTGTTAATTGTAAATACATGTTGATGTCTTTGTGTTTCTCAAACATGACTTTATTTTGTTATTTCACTAAAATGTGATATTTCACTTAAATGTGAAATTCCTATATTGCGTACACAACATGTTGTCAACAAATACCAAGTTGAAAGTTAACCAATACTGGCGCGTTAAGTATAGGATATAGCTCATATATTGGAATTTGTTTATAATTGTAATATGTTAGTTATAACCGGCTTTAGGTTTACAGTCATATTGATCACTTACCAGATTAACTGAATGAAAACACTTAATAGATATTGTGCGATATGCCATAATAAATGGATTAGTTCAGCAAACATTTGAAATATTCTGGATGCTTATTGGATGTAAGATACAGGAAGAGGCTGCGTGAACTATAAGTAAATGAACGTGTACAAACGCAGTTGGAAATGCACACATTAAGTGAACAACTCCATGTTGGTTGTTTGAACAAAAAACTATCACCAAATGCAGTAACTACATTTAGGATGGTTAAATCAATACGGTATGATACACCCCCTACGCCCCAAGCTTGGTGTAAATATATTATCCTGGTTAATGCATTTCGACACACTTTTCTGAAAATTCAGTTCTTCCTATCAATGGCCAAAATTGGTTTTGTTCTTGTATCTGATATGAAATTTGATATCTGATAATTTATTCCTATTGCCAAAATCTAGAAATTCCATGTCTGTTTACAAGGGAGATAATAAACGGTTTACGTCAATACAACGTTTTTGAATTTCGCTGTGAATTTAAATAACACTGTTTGCTTTTGGCGGAAATATATATCGTAAATATACCGTTACTTACGTATTCTTGTTTTTACATCGAATTGCAACAGGAATTATACAGTTCGCAAATCCGATAAATTGTTCATTGTAAATACAGTCACTATGAACATTAAGTCATTAAGTCAGTAGGATTGAAATCGTTGATTATTTGATAGTATTCAATGCGTGATGTATAAAGATATTGTCTTGGAATGTATAACATCAATTAACAGTCATACCTGCTTTTTTCGGATAAATTTGAGATTTGATTTTTTATAATCCCGTCATTGCATTTTTACATATATGTCAAGTGTTTCTGAGTTGCCTCACTCTCATAATTATTGTGTAATGTCGATTACATTGTTACATCACTGCATTGTGAGAGACGCGATATTATCGGCAGGATACTGAATGAAATAAAAGCAAGAACAATGGACGGATGACATTTAAATGACCACGTGACGCAGATGAGTCTTTTTTCAAGCTTTGGCTTGAATATGATCTATCGGCAAAAAGAATAACTTTCTTTCTGGGTATTGAACCGGTATATATTGCTACCTGATGAACGTCTGTGGTGCGGAGTATATATTTACAAACAATTAAAAAAGTAAAGAATACCTCGGGTGAGAGTCGAACTGGTGCTTAACTTTTCAATAATTCATCTAAATACAGAACGTTTAACCGACTGAGTTATAGAGGCACACACAGTCTAGTTCTATGTAATTTATTGCTCAGGTACACTGGGCTTGTGAATTGGTATTTACCATTTCACGCTGAGAGATGGCTTGCGTTCTCCAACATGACAAGAGAAACCCAAAGTCCATGCTGTACAATGGACTATGTGTATTTGTTACACGGATAAAGGAGATTTATTGCTATGGCTTTTAATTTACACGCTTGCCAAAGTATAATTCAGTAACCAGCATTTTCCTGCGTTTCCAAACCATTCCATTTAATGCACACACAACAGTGCAATTGAACAATTATTGGATATGTTCATCATCATTATCAATTGCCCTGCACTGACTGTGTTAATTGTAAATACATGTTGATGTCTTTGTGTTTCTCAAACATGACTTTATTTTGTTATTTCACTAAAATGTGATATTTCACTTAAATGTGAAATTCCTATATTGCGTACACAACATGTTGTCAACAAATACCAAGTTGAAAGTTAACCAATACTGGCGCGTTAAGTATAGGATATAGCTCATATATTGGAATTTGTTTATAATTGTAATATGTTAGTTATAACCGGCTTTAGGTTTACAGTCATATTGATCACTTACCAGATTAACTGAATGAAAACACTTAATAGATATTGTGCGATATGCCATAATAAATGGATTAGTTCAGCAAACATTTGAAATATTCTGGATGCTTATTGGATGTAAGATACAGGAAGAGGCTGCGTGAACTATAAGTAAATGAATGTGTACAAACGCAGCTGGAAATGCACACATTAAGGGAACAACTCCATGTTGGTTGTTTGAACAAAAAACTATCACCAAATGCAGTAACTACATTTAGGATGGTTAAATCAATACGGTATGATACACCCCCTACGCCCCAAGCTTGGTGTAAATATATTATCCTGGTTAATGCATTTCGACACACTTTTCTGAAAATTCAGTTCTTCCTATCAATGGCCAAAATTTGTTTTGTTCTTGTATCTGATATGAAATTTGATATCTGATAATTTATTCCTATTGCCAAAATCTAGAAATTCCATGTCTGTTTACAAGGGAGATAATAAACGGTTTACGTCAATACAACGTTTTTGAATTTCGCTGTGAATTTAAATAACACTGTTTACTTTTGGCGGAAATATATATCGTAAATATACCGTTACTTACGTATTCTTGTTTCTACATCGAATTGCAACAGGAATTATACAGTTCGCAAATCCGATAAATTGTTCATTGTAAATACAGTCACTATGAACATTAAGTCATTAAGTCAGTAGGATTGAAATCGTTGATTATTTGGTAGTATTCAATGCGTGATGTATAAAGATATTGTCTTGGAATGAATAACATCAATTAACAGTCATACCTGCTTTTTTCGGATAAATTTGAGATTTGATTTTTTATAATGCCGTCATTGCATTTTTACATATATGTCAAGTGTTTCAGAGTTGCCTTACTCTCATAATTATTGTGTAATGTCGATTACATTGTTACATCACTGCATTGTGAGAGACGCGATATTATCGGCAGGATACTGAATGAAATAAAAGCAAGAACAATGGACGGATGACATTTATATGACCACGTGACGCAGATGAGTGTTTTTTCAAGCTTTGGCTTGAATATGATCTATCGGCAAAAAGAATAACTTTGTTTCTGGGTATTGAACCGGTATATATTGCTACCTGTTGAACGTCTGTGGTGCGGAGTATATATTTACAAACAATTAAAAAAGTAAAGAATACCTCGGGTGAGAGTCGAACTGGTGCTTAACTTTTCAATAATACATCCAAATACAGAACGTTTAACCGACTGAGTTATAGAGGCACACGCAGTCTAGTTCTATGTAATTTATTGCTCAGGTACACTGGGCTTGTGAATTGGTATTTACCATTTCACGCTGAGAGATGGCTTGCGTTCTCCAACATGACAAGAGAAACCCAAAGTCCATGCTGTACAATGGACTATGTGTATTTGTTACACGGATAAAGGAGTTTTATTGCTATGGCTTTTAATTTACACGCTTGCCAAAGTATAATTCAGTAACCAGAATTTTCCTGCGTTTCCAAACCATTCCATTTAATGCACACACAACAGTGCAATTGAACAATTATTGGATATGTTCATCATCATTATCAATTGCCCTGCACTGACTGTGTTAATTGTAAATACATGTTGATGTCTTTGTGTTTCTCAAACATGACTTTATTTTGTTATTTCACTAAAATGTGATATTTCACTTAAATGTGAAATTCCTATATTGCGTACACAACATGTTGTCAACAAATACCAAGTTGAAAGTTAACCAATACTGGCGCGTTAAGTATAGGATATAGCTCATATATTGGAATTTGTTTATAATTGTAATATGTTAGTTATAACCGGCTTTAGGTTTACAGTCATATTGATCACTTACCAGATTAACTGAATGAAAACACTTAATAGATATTGTGCGATATGCCATAATAAATGGATTAGTTCAGCAAACATTTGAAATATTCTGGATGCTTATTGGATGTAAGATACAGGAAGAGGCTGCGTGAACTATAAGTAAATGAACGTGTACAAACGCAGTTGGAAATGCACACATTAAGTGAACAACTCCATGTTGGTTGTTTGAACAAAAAACTATCACCAAATGCAGTAACTACATTTAGGATGGTTAAATCAATACGGTATGATACACCCCCTACGCCCCAAGCTTGGTGTAAATATATTATCCTGGTTAATGCATTTCGACACACTTTTCTGAAAATTCAGTTCTTCCTATCAATGGCCAAAATTGGTTTTGTTCTTGTATCTGATATGAAATTTGATATCTGATAATTTATTCCTATTGCCAAAATCTAGAAATTCCATGTCTGTTTACAAGGGAGATAATAAACGGTTTACGTCAATACAACGTTTTTGAATTTCGCTGTGAATTTAAATAACACTGTTTACTTATGGCGGAAATATATATCGTAAATATACCGTTACTTACGTATTCTTGTTTCTACATCGAATTGCAACAGGAATTATACAGTTCGCAAATCCGATAAATTGTTCATTGTAAATACAGTCACTATGAACATTAAGTCATTAAGTCAGTAGGATTGAAATCGTTGATTATTTGGTAGTATTCAATGCGTGATGTATAAAGATATTGTCTTGGAATGTATAACATCAATTAACAGTCATACCTGCTTTTTTCGGATAAATTTGAGATTTGATTTTTTATAATGCCGTCATTGCATTTTTACATATATGTCAAGTGTTTCAGAGTTGCCTTACTCTCATAATTATTGTGTAATGTCGATTACATTGTTACATCACTGCATTGTGAGAGACGCGATATTATCGGCAGGATACTGAATGAAATAAAAGCAAGAACAATGGACGGATGACATTTATATGACCACGTGACGCAGATGAGTCTTTTTTCAAGCTTTGGCTTGAATATGATCTATCGGCAAAAAGAATAACTTTCTTTCTGGGTATTGAACTGGTATATATTGCTACCTGATGAACGTCTGTGGTGCGGAGTATATATTTACAAACAATTAAAAAAGTAAAGAATACCTCGGGTGAGAGTCGAACTGGTGCTTAACTTTTCAATAATACATCCAAATACAGAACGTTTAACCGACTGAGTTATAGAGGCACACACAGTCTAGTTCTATGTAATTTATTGCTCAGGTACACTGGGCTTGTGAATTGGTATTTACCATTTCACGCTGAGAGATGGCTTGCGTTCTCCAACATGACAAGAGAAACCCAAAGTCCATGCTGTACAATGGAATATGTGTATTTGTTACACGGATAAAGGAGTTTTATTGCTATGGCTTTTAATTTACACGCTTGCCAAAGTATAATTCAGTAACCAGCATTTTCCTGCGTTTCCAAACCATTCCATTTAATGCACACACAACAGTGCAATTGAACAATTATTGGATATGTTCATCATCATTATCAATTGCCCTGCACTGACTGTGTTAATTGTAAATACATGTTGATGTCTTTGTGTTTCTCAAACATGACTTTATTTTGTTATTTCACTAAAATGTGATATTTCACTTAAATGTGAAATTCCTATATTGCGTACACAACATGTTGTCAACAAATACCAAGTTGAAAGTTAACCAATACTGGCGCGTTAAGTATAGGATATAGCTCATATATTGGAATTTGTTTATAATTGTAATATGTTAGTTATAACCGGCTTTAGGTTTACAGTCATATTGATCACTTACCAGATTAACTGAATGAAAACACTTAATAGATATTGTGCGATATGCCATAATAAATGGATTAGTTCAGCAAACATTTGAAATATTCTGGATGCTTATTGGATGTAAGATACAGGAAGAGGCTGCGTGAACTATAAGTAAATGAACGTGTACAAACGCAGTTGGAAATGCACACATTAAGGGAACAACTCCATGTTGGTTGTTTGAACAAAAAACTATCACCAAATGCAGTAACTACATTTAGGATGGTTAAATCAATACGGTATGATACACCCCCTACGCCCCAAGCTTGGTGTAAATATATTATCCTGGTTAATGCATTTCGACACACTTTTCTGAAAATTCAGTTCTTCCTATCAATGGCCAAAATTTGTTTTGTTCTTGTATCTGATATGAAATTTGATATCTGATAATTTATTCCTATTGCCAAAATCTAGAAATTCCATGTCTGTTTACAAGGGAGATAATAAACGGTTTACGTCAATACAACGTTTTTGAATTTCGCTGTGAATTTAAATAACACTGTTTGCTTTTGGCGGAAATATATATCGTAAATATACCGTTACTTACGTATTCTTGTTTTTACATCGAATTGCAACAGGAATTATACAGTTCGCAAATCCGATAAATTGTTCATTGTAAATACAGTCACTATGAACATTAAGTCATTAAGTCAGTAGGATTGAAATCGTTGATTATTTGATAGTATTCAATGCGTGATGTATAAAGATATTGTCTTGGAATGTATAACATCAATTAACAGTCATACCTGCTTTTTTCGGATAAATTTGAGATTTGATTTTTTATAATCCCGTCATTGCATTTTTACATATATGTCAAGTGTTTCTGAGTTGCCTCACTCTCATAATTATTGTGTAATGTCGATTACATTGTTACATCACTGCATTGTGAGAGACGCGATATTATCGGCAGGATACTGAATGAAATAAAAGCAAGAACAATGGACGGATGACATTTAAATGACCACGTGACGCAGATGAGTCTTTTTTCAAGCTTTGGCTTGAATATGATCTATCGGCAAAAAGAATAACTTTCTTTCTGGGTATTGAACCGGTATATATTGCTACCTGATGAACGTCTGTGGTGCGGAGTATATATTTACAAACAATTAAAAAAGTAAAGAATACCTCGGGTGAGAGTCGAACTGGTGCTTAACTTTTCAATAATTCATCTAAATACAGAACGTTTAACCGACTGAGTTATAGAGGCACACACAGTCTAGTTCTATGTAATTTATTGCTCAGGTACACTGGGCTTGTGAATTGGTATTTACCATTTCACGCTGAGAGATGGCTTGCGTTCTCCAACATGACAAGAGAAACCCAAAGTCCATGCTGTACAATGGAATATGTGTATTTGTTACACGGATAAAGGAGTTTTATTGCTATGGCTTTTAATTTACACGCTTGCCAAAGTATAATTCAGTAACCAGCATTTTCCTGCGTTTCCAAACCATTCCATTTAATGCACACACAACAGTGGAATTGAACAATTATTGGATATGTTCATCATCATTATCAATTGCCCTGCACTGACTGTGTTAATTGTAAATACATGTTGATGTCTTTGTGTTTCTCAAACATGACTTTATTTTGTTATTTCACTAAAATGTGATATTTCACTTAAATGTGAAATTCCTATATTGCGTACACAACATGTTGTCAACAAATACCAAGTTGAAAGTTAACCAATACTGGCGCGTTAAGTATAGGATATAGCTCATATATTGGAATTTGTTTATAATTCTAATATGTTAGTTATAACCGGCTTTAGGTTTACAGTCATATTGATCACTTACCAGATTAACTGAATGAAAACACTTAATAGATATTGTGCGATATGCCATAATAAATGGATTAGTTCAGCAAACATTTGAAATATTCTGGATGCTTATTGGATGTAAGATACAGGAAGAGGCTGCGTGAACTATAAGTAAATGAACGTGTACAAACGCAGTTGGAAATGCACACATTAAGGGAACAACTCCATGTTGGTTGTTTGAACAAAAAACTATCACCAAATGCAGTAACTACATTTAGGATGGTTAAATCAATACGGTATGATACACCCCCTACGCCCCAAGCTTGGTGTAAATATATTATCCTGGTTAATGCATTTCGACACACTTTTCTGAAAATTCAGTTCTTCCTATCAATGGCAAAAATTTGTTTTGTTCTTGTATCTGATATGAAATTTGATATCTGATAATTTATTCCTATTGCCAAAATCTAGAAATTCCATGTCTGTTTACAAGGGAGATAATAAACGGTTTACGTCAATACAACCTTTTTTGAATTTCGCTGTGAATTTAAATAACACTGTTTGCTTTTGGCGGAAATATATATCGTAAATATACCGTTACTTACGTATTCTTGTTTTTACATCGAATTGCAACAGGAATTATACAGTTCGCAAATCCGATAAATTGTTCATTGTAAATACAGTCACTATGAACATTAAGTCATTAAGTCAGTAGGATTGAAATCGTTGATTATTTGATAGTATTCAATGCGTGATGTATAAAGATATTGTCTTGGAATGTATAACATCAATTAACAGTCATACCTGCTTTTTTCGGATAAATTTGAGATTTGATTTTTTATAATCCCGTCATTGCATTTTTACATATATGTCAAGTGTTTCTGAGTTGCCTCACTCTCATAATTATTGTGTAATGTCGATTACATTGTTACATCACTGCATTGTGAGAGACGCGATATTATCGGCAGGATACTGAATGAAATAAAAGCAAGAACAATGGACGGATGACATTTAAATGACCACGTGACGCAGATGAGTCTTTTTTCAAGCTTTGGCTTGAATATGATCTATCGGCAAAAAGAATAACTTTCTTTCTGGGTATTGAACCGGTATATATTGCTACCTGATGAACGTCTGTGGTGCGGAGTATATATTTACAAACAATTAAAAAAGTAAAGAATACCTCGGGTGAGAGTCGAACTGGTGCTTAACTTTTCAATAATTCATCTAAATACAGAACGTTTAACCGACTGAGTTATAGAGGCACACACAGTCTAGTTCTATGTAATTTATTGCTCAGGTACACTGGGTTGTGAATTGGTATTTACCATTTCACGCTGAGAGATGGCTTGCGTTCTCCAACATGACAAGAGAAACCCAAAGTCCATGCTGTACATTGGAATATGTGTATTTGTTACACGGATAAAGGAGTTTTATTGCTATGGCTTTTAATTTACACGCTTGCCAAAGTATAATTCAGTAACCAGCATTTTCCTGCGTTTCCAAACCATTCCATTTAATGCACACACAACAGTGGAATTGAACAATTATTGGATATGTTCATCATCATTATCAATTGCCCTGCACTGACTGTGTTAATTGTAAATACATGTTGATGTCTTTGTGTTTCTCAAACATGACTTTATTTTGTTATTTCACTAAAATGCGATATTTCACTTAAATGTGAAATTCCTATATTGCGTACACAACATGTTGTCAACAAATACCAAGTTGAAAGTTAACCAATACTGGCGCGTTAAGTATAGGATATAGCTCATATATTGGAATTTGTTTATAATTCTAATATGTTAGTTATAACCGGCTTTAGGTTTACAGTCATATTGATCACTTACCAGATTAACTGAATGAAAACACTTAATAGATATTGTGCGATATGCCATAATAAATGGATTAGTTCAGCAAACATTTGAAATATTCTGGATGCTTATTGGATGTAAGATACAGGAAGAGGCTGCGTGAACTATAAGTAAATGAACGTGTACAAACGCAGTTGGAAATGCACACATTAAGTGAACAACTCCATGTTGGTTGTTTGAACAAAAAACTATCACCAAATGCAGTAACTACATTTAGGATGGTTAAATCAATACGGTATGATACACCCCCTACGCCCCAAGCTTGGTGTAAATATATTATCCTGGTTAATGCATTTCGACACACTTTTCTGAAAATTCAGTTCTTCCTATCAATGGCCAAAATTTGTTTTGTTCTTGTATCTGATATGAAATTTGATATCTGATAATTTATTCCTATTGCCAAAATCTAGAAATTCCATGTCTGTTTACAAGGGAGATAATAAACGGTTTACGTCAATACAACGTTTTTGAATTTCGCTGTGAATTTAAATAACACTGTTTGCTTTTGGCGGAAATATATATCGTAAATATACCGTTACTTACGTATTCTTGTTTTTACATCGAATTGCAACAGGAATTATACAGTTCGCAAATCCGATAAATTGTTCATTGTAAATACAGTCACTATGAACATTAAGTCATTAAGTCAGTAGGATTGAAATCGTTGATTATTTGGTAGTATTCAATGCGTGATGTATAAAGATATTGTCTTGGAATGTATAACATCAATTAACAGTCATACCTGCTTTTTTCGGATAAATTTGAGATTTGATTTTTTATAATCCCGTCATTGCATTTTTACATATATGTCAAGTGTTTCTGAGTTGCCTCACTCTCATAATTATTGTGTAATGTCGATTACATTGTTACATCACTGCATTGTGAGAGACGCGATATTATCGGCAGGATACTGAATGAAATAAAAGCAAGAACAATGGACGGATGACATTTAAATGACCACGTGACGCAGATGAGTCTTTTTTCAAGCTTTGGCTTGAATATGATCTATCGGCAAAAAGAATAACTTTCTTTCTGGGTATTGAACCGGTATATATTGCTACCTGATGAACGTCTGTGGTGTGGAGTATATATTTACAAACAATTAAAAAAGTAAAGAATACCTCGGGTGAGAGTCGAACTGGTGCTTAACTTTTCAATAATACATCTAAATACAGAACGTTTAACCGACTGAGTTATAGAGGCACACACAGTCTAGTTCTATGTAATTTATTGCTCAGGTACACTGGGCTTGTGAATTGGTATTTACCATTTCACGCTGAGAGATGGCTTGCGTTCTCCAACATGACAAGAGAAACCCAAAGTCCATGCTGTACAATGGAATATGTGTATGTAGCCAGTCTATTAATCTCTCATAAGTGTTATAAGTACAATGGCCAAGAATCAGTACAGGTAGATAGAAAATATTATTAGTCAGCGGATACTTGAACTTTGCTCCGAGTCTGATCTCTGACACATTTGGTTATACGCTCGGGTACAGGTTAAAACAACGCAACACGTCATTGAAATATGTGTATGACGTGGTTGGCAAATAAGGTTACGACCTTCGGGATTGGTCAGTTGAGCCCGGAGTACGGTAAGAAAGTTATTTAAGGGCCGCGCACGGAGGAAAATGCGGAGTTGGTTTTGGGAGCTCTGAGAAACCAGTCATGTTAACATCAAGAAGTTATAGAAAAACAGTAAGATTGAAGTTTGAGATTGAAGTTGGGAACTTATTAATAGGTGTGGACTTGTACTTATCGTAGTTATCAATAGTATTAACTCAGTGGTACGTTGTAATTGGATTATACGTATGTATGTAATAAAAGTGTGTAAACCTATTGGACTTGGTCATTTACTATTAAGTGTGAACAACGCAAGATATACATATTACCTAAACTCGGAATTCCGGAACCTTAATTCCCTACAGGTTGTCATTACGACACAACCACAACAGAGAACAATTACTAAGAATATACTCAAGGTAATATCTGTTGCAGAATCGGTATTTACAAGGTAATATCTGGTGGAGAATCCGCGGGATTATGGTGGATTGATAATTAATTATGGAACAGTTATGACAGAATATAATTTAAGAAGTAAGGATGTTCAGAGAGTATTTTTAACTCCGCAAAAATTGCATAGATCACCATTTAAACGGCTAAAGGAATTTGTGGCTGATACAAAGCGAAAAGACAAAGAATTACGTAAACAGTTTTATTCATCCTTACAACAAAATGGATCATTGACAATTGGGTTAAATTCAACAAATAAAAGTGAGTTAGATCAATTGAGTTCACCTGGGTACGACGATGAAGGGGTGGAGGAAGTCAATCAGGGTGCAGCATACGGCGGTCCAGTTACACAGAATACAATAGAAGAAGACCAATTTAAATCCAGAGAACAACGATTACCAGACCAGGGACAAATAAGGCAACCGCTTTATCCAATTTTAAGAAGTGATCAAGAACAATCGGGAAAAGAAGAAGAATTTATTGACAATAAAAACTCTAGTTTTCATAATAATTTGTTATTAGAAGATGAGGAACAGATCAGGAACAAACTGTGTACAGGTGATAGTAACATTCATAATTTTCAATCAAGAACTGACGGAAGATCAAGTACGGCATCGGAACAGGGTACAATGTATTCTAATTTCCGTATGATAAAATTGTCACCATTTACTGGTAAGGATTTTGAAAGTTTCTCAGCTTTTCTAACACAATTTCATAAATTTTGTGCTTTGAATAATATTACAGAGGATCACAAATGTGATGTTATCAATTTTTATTTAATAGATAATGCGGCAACATATTATGATAATTTGTCGGAAAATATCAAATCAAATTTTTCGGAGCTTACACAAGCGTTGGCGAATCGATTTCAGTCCAAAAATTTAGATCATAATCTGATTGCAATTAAGCAAAAACCGGATGAATCCAGTGAAAATTATATGTCAAGGGCATTGAAAATTGCTACAGACCTTGAAATAGATGAAAAGATTTTAATTAGTCTAATTGTGCATGGTTTAAAAGATGATATCAGAAAACAAGTTTTATTGAGAGAGCCAAAATCTTTGCCAGAATTATGCAAATTTGTAAAATTGTGTGAAGCCACAAATACATTATGTGTTAATACTTTAGAAACAAAGTTTAATGAGTTAGTGGGAGAGTTGAGAAATCTTAAGGTAGAGATGAAAAATAATCATGTGAATCTAATGCATGCGGAACAACACTCCCAAAATTATGATAATTGGACAAATGGCTATCAAACTAATCGCCAAAGTTTTGTACCTGATAGATTCATGAATCATACTCAGCAACCTAGAGTATCTGGTTATAACAGGTTTACCTATAGTAAACCAAAGATTATAAAGCAATACACGGTTAACCCACGATTGACCTCTAGGCAACATGCATGTCAGAAGTATGGTTATGATCGTTGTAGAATGGGAAGAAATTGTATAGCTTATGGGAGGAGTTGTTATTTCTGTGGAATTAGAGGGCATTTCAGGTCACAATGTTATAAAGCTAGACAAAGTCGGGGGAGTACCAACACGTGTTCGAAAAATAAACAACCGGTAATAAAGAAACAAAAATCAAAATCTATTAGTTGCATAACTGAGATTAATGAAAATTTAGTATCAATGCAATTAGGCAATAGAAACATTGCTGCTCTAATAGATACAGGAAGTTCTATTTCTTGTATACAATATCAATTTTGGAAAACTACAAAATTAGCTAACCGTACGCTTAAACCTACTTCAGTGAGGTTTAAAACAGCATTAAATAGCAGTCCTAATGATATTAGGGGTGTTATCAATTGTCCTATAACAATAGGAGATAGGGTATTTAATCATGAATTTTATGTCATAGATAATTTACTCAAACCTGTAATTTTAGGGATTGATTTTTTCCATCGATACAAGGTTTTCATCAATTTTAAAACAAAGACACTGGAAATAAATAGATGTGAAATTGCTTCAATAGAACCGCAATGGAACCGCTCGTTACGTACAAACAAAGCTATTAAATTACCGTCCAACGCCATAAGAAAAATACCTGTTGTTGTTAATAGCAAAAGGTTATCAAATAGTTTTGTTTTGGAATCTAAATGTGAAATGGTTTGCAATATGGTATGCCGTAGAAATCAAGGTAGAAATGTTATTCTGGTACCATTTCACAACTTTACAAATGATATGAGATTTATTCCAAAAAATGAAATTATTGCAAATATTGAAAATATAGAGGTCAACGGAAATTCAATTTATGAATTTGATACGGTTAAACTGTCGGAATTGTCAACTTCAGAACAACCATTGAAATTCAATATTGCAAATGAATTTAAATCCAATACAGAGTTGTTAAGGGTTTTGAATCATTATAGAGATGTGTTTAGTAAGAATAGCAAAGATATTGGCAGAGTGGAAAATTTGGAATGTACTATAGAATTAATACCAAATGCATTACCAATTCGATCAAGGCCGTATCCTATTAGCCCGAATATCAGAACAATTCAGGAAGAGGAAATAAACAAATTAATAAACACAGGCGTTATAAGACCTTCTACATCTGTGTTCAGTAGCCCTGTCCTGTTTGTAAAGAAAAAGAAAATAAATGAATCAGACAAACAAGAATATAGGATGGTAATAGATTATAGACACTTGAATAAAATTGCAAAACGTATGTATTTTCAATTACCAAAACTGGATGATATAAAGGATTTAATTGCAGAAAAACGTCCAAAATTTTTCAGTAAATTGGACATTAAAAGTGCATTTTTAACACTGCCGTTGTCAGAAGACTCGAAGCCGTATACAGCTTTTTGTTTAAATACGGGGGAAGCTTACGAGTATAATAGACTTCCATTTGGCTATGTAAATTCACCAGCATACTGGTCTATTTATTTGAACAAATTATTAAAGCCAATTTTATACAAATCTGCAATAAATTACATGGATGATATATTGATATTCTCCAATTCAATAGAGGAACATATTGGGCATCTCAGTGATATATTTGAAATATTAAAAGGTGCTAACTTAAGGTTACAATTGCCAAAATGCGAATTTGCACAAAACAAAATATCATTCTTGGGTATGGTTTTCGAACGGGATACATTACAAATTGATCCAAAGAAATTAAATGTTATCAAAAACTTTCCACGACCTAACAATCAGAGGTCATTGAAAGGATTTCTAGGAATGACTTCATTTTTGCGCAGATTTATTAAGGATTATTCTCGCATAACATTTCCATTGAACACATTGTTAAAAAAAGATACGTTATATAAATGGACAAATGAACATCAGAAAAGTTTTGATAAACTCAAACAAGCTCTTATTTCTGAACCAATTTTGAAGTTACCGGAATTCAACAAACCTTTTATGTTATACACAGATGCTAGTTCAATATCTGTAGGTTATATTCTTGGTCAATCCAATGATGCAGGGAAATTAATGTCAGTTATTGAATATGGGGGACGCACTTTACGCCCGACTGAGACAAGGTATTCCAGCTGTGAGCTTGAGCTGTTGGCAATAATATACGCTTTGAAACAATGTAGGAATTATGTCATAAACGTACCTGTGACGATATATACTGATAACAAGGCGTTAACATATTTACATACTGCAAAGCATAACAATAATCGTTTATACAAATGGGCCATTGAGCTTGAAAGTTTCGATTATCAAATTGAGTACAGAAAAGGCAGCTTAAATCCAAGTGACTATTTAAGTAGGATTAAACATGATAAGTCAGACTTGAAACGGGAAACAGTTGATGATATATTAGGAGATTGTCAATATCTTTACACCGGGAATGAAAATGTCAATGTTGTGACAAGAGCGCAAACTAGACAAACTAAGGGGGGTACGGAAAAAGATAATGATACAATAATTAACACTCCTATTGTGGATAATAAGCAACGGACAAGTACAAATATTCCAGTAAATACAAACAATACTGAGATAGATGAAGTACCTTCAAATATAGGAGAATTACAAAAACAATGCAATGATTTTAAAGACATAGTTGCATATTTAGAAAGCGGTATTTTGCCTACAGAATCAAACAAAAAGAAAAGTATTCCATATTCAAGTATGCAATATGAAATAATAGATGGTATTTTATACCATTTTTATGAATCCCGTGGTAAGAAGGTTGATAAAGAACAGAGACGGTTAAAACAAATAGCTCTTCCAAAAGTTCTAAGGAATGACATTATAAATTCGTTTCATACAAACTTAGGACATTTTTCAACAGACAAGTTATTCTGGACCTTACGAGAATTCTATTATTTTCCTAGAATGTATCAGGAAATTAAGGATTATGTTATTTCGTGTCCAACTTGTCAAATAAATAAAAGAGATTACAGTTATAAACCTGTACCGTTAGAGTCAATGGATGTACCGAATAAACCATTTGAGGTATTGCATATAGATATTGTAACGGTTGGAAAGGAAAGTATGGGGTACAAATATGTTTTGAGTGTTATTTGTGCATTTTCAAAATACGTACTGTTTTTTCCATTAAAATCTCAAAATAGTGTGGAAGTAGCGGAAAAGTTATATCACTCGGTGATATGTGTTTTTGGGCCACCAAAAACATTAGTGTCAGACCGAGGCATGACCTTTCTTAGTGGGATAATGGATAAATTATATCAGGCATTTAATATTAAGCGTTGTAGAACGTCTTCGTATCATCCAATGTCTAATGGTATGGTTGAGAGAATCCACAGTACCCTTTTTACAGTTTTACGCACCATGTTGAAAAATGAAAGTGATTGGCCAACCAAAGTATCATCTGTGCAATTAGCATATAATTCTACAGTATGTCCTGATTCAACTCAATACGCACCTTATTACATACTATTTGGGAGACATGCAACTCAGCCAGTAGATCATTTACCTACGGAACAGCAAACAAAAACTAAGCCGGAATATTATGTTAAGGAATTATCAGATAGATTGCGTATTATGTGGGACATAATAAAAGCAAATTTAGAACAAAATAAAAAGAAGATGAAAAAGCAATATGATAAGAAAACTGATGATAGGCATTTTAAATTGGGAGATATTGTTCTATTAAAACAAGACAAAATTCCTGCAAATGCTTACAGAAAGTTATATCGCAGATTTTCAGATAATCAGTACTATGTAACAAAAGTTCTTCCCAAGAATACCTATGTTCTAAGAGATATACAAACAAATAAGGAAATAAAAGCACCTGTTAATATCAATAGAATGAGGAAATTTTATGATCCGAAAGATTATAGGGAGGAACAAATTCCTAGGGAAAATGTTAACGAGCCGTTAACACACGGTGGCAAGAAAGATACTAATCAGACGGTAAACAATAATGATAGTGAACTCAATCAGCATAACAACCCGTTCAGTAATGAACATGATAAGGAAGGTAATTTAGACCCTACATCAAAACAAAAGAAAAAGAGTTGGTATAATGCACAGAAGATTTTAAAAACAAAAACTGAAAATAATACCAAGATGTATCTGATAAAATGGTCCAATAAACGCTATAAAAATTCTTGGATACAAGAAAAAGATGTTAGTGAAGCATTAATCAGACAATTTTATATCGGTAAATCATTAAGAAAGTGATAATACCAGGTTAAATAAAATAATTCTATCGCAAT
Source organism: Mactromeris polynyma (assembly GCA_032209605.1). Classification (NCBI taxonomy): domain Eukaryota; kingdom Metazoa; phylum Mollusca; class Bivalvia; order Venerida; family Mactridae; genus Mactromeris; species Mactromeris polynyma. The sequence goes on from JASFXZ010000042.1 coordinate 2,604,987, forward strand.
AGAATGTTTTACGTGGTCACACCAATAAACCTACAAAAGGGTATGATGATATGGCACAGGTATTTAGCCAGTGTGAGGAAGGATTGTCAAGTTTTATGAGTCATGTTAATGAAGATTGGATAATTTGGGTAAATTTTGTATTGATTGAGCAAGAGATAACTTAAACAATGGTAGAGGAATTAAGGAAAAATTCATAAAGTACAAATAGCTACGGAAAGAGTTGTATTGAGGTATACAGAAAAGTTTGCTACAATGTGCGTACACATTAAGAATTTGTTAAGAGGAATTCAAATGCTGAATTCAGGCAAACTATTAGCATAAACATGCCTATAGTACGTAAAAGGGAGGTTAAGAGTCATGAAATTAACCATTTCCCAAGTCCTTTAAACAATGATTTTAACAATACAGATGCAGGTATACTTGTTCAAAATATCGACGGGTATTTTCTAATGAAAATAAAGATAAATCATTTGCAGTCGCAGACGATCATTCTTTGAAGGAATGCGTACATTATGCAACTTTTATGTTGTGCAATAGAGATATAAGGTTTAACAAGAAACAAACAGATAGTTGTCTCGTAGAATTTTTAAAATATGAGAATATTACTAGGGTTAATGAGTTATGCAACCACAAAATGGTTCGAGGTATTTTAGAACCCGAATTGAGAAGACTAAACGATGAAACAGTATTAGCGATAAAGCAAACAAGTATGAGAATGGAATCCATAGGACAAAATACTACAATGATTTCAGATTGTAAATTTTGCGTTCTTTATGTTCCTTGTGGCTGTAGAATTACTATAGAAAGACATATTACGGACAGACATTTTTCCAAATGTGAATTAAAATAAAATTTCACAAGGGATGTGGTGCATCCGATTAATATGCAATATTTGAGATATTTGTTCAATGACTCAGTGTTAAATGAATTGATTGAAAATTCTCTCGAGTTAATTTAAGTGATAGGTTAAGGGTATAAACAATAATGGCATGTGTTGGTACAGGAAAGAATACGGGGTCAAAGAAATTTAATGAGAGTTATGCCAGTGGGTGAAAGTTGAATATTGTATTTTTCATTATGTATAATTAGAAATGTTTAATTGTTACATGGAATTTTCAATATATCAATTGTTGATGTAGTTATGATTGTGTGGTTTTTCAAATATAATGATATGTCATAATATAATTTATGATAGTTTTCGAGTTATGCTGGCTATACGTCAGAGCTCACAATTATGTTGTTAGTAATTATTGTTTGAATTTATAACATTAGGAAAAAAAATGTATGTTATAAATTATGCATATTTTCAGTATAATATACTAGGAGTGAATATATGTTTATTACATATAAAGTCAGGTTGACTACAATGTGATATTGTTGTTTTATAACATGATAGGTATTAACAGTAATGTTAAAACCAGGCAATATACATTGTGTTAATATTATAATTGTGTTACATGGAATATTGAAGTTAACTTTTAAATTGTGTATTGTTATTATGTAATAAAGGATGTCAATATATATAATCCTAGCTGTACGTATTATTTAAATTGTTATTAAAGAAAAGGTTAATCGTAGTATCGAAAGAGTGCGATTACAATATAAGAAAAAAAATTGATAGTGATAATAGTAATATTATATTGATAGTCATATGTTATTAGAAAGTCATTGATTCATGTTGTTATCATGTTTTATCATGTTTTTATTATGTTTTTACAATGTATCATGTTTTATCATGTCTTTATCAAGTTTGATCATCTTGATATGGATTTAGTGTAGTTATTGTGTGCAAAAAAAGGGTTTGCATATTTTTCGATATTAATAAACACATATAAAAAGGGGACTTTTTATTAACATAAGTGGGGGGAGATGTAGCCAGTCTATTAATCTCTCATAAGTGTTATAAGTACAATGGCCAAGAATCAGTACAGGTAGATAGAAAATATTATTAGTCAGCGGATACTTGAACTTTGCTCCGAGTCTGATCTCTGACACATTTGGTTATACGCTCGGGTACAGGTTAAAACAACGCAACACGTCATTGAAATATGTGTATGACGTGGTTGGCAAATAAGGTTACGACCTTCGGGATTGGTCAGTTGAGCCCGGAGTACGGTAAGAAAGTTATTTAAGGGCCGCGCACGGAGGAAAATGCGGAGTTGGTTTTGGGAGCTCTGAGAAACCAGTCATGTTAACATCAAGAAGTTATAGAAAAACAGTAAGATTGAAGTTTGAGATTGAAGTTGGGAACTTATTAATAGGTGTGGACTTGTACTTATCGTAGTTATCAATAGTATTAACTCAGTGGTACGTTGTAATTGGATTATACGTATGTATGTAATAAAAGTGTGTAAACCTATTGGACTTGGTCATTTACTATTAAGTGTGAACAACGCAAGATATACATATTACCTAAACTCGGAATTCCGGAACCTTAATTCCCTACAGGTTGTCATTACGACACAACCACAACAGAGAACAATTACTAAGAATATACTCAAGGTAATATCTGTTGCAGAATCGGTATTTACAAGGTAATATGTATTTGTTACACGGATCAAAGGAATTTTATTGCTATGGCTTTTAATTTACACTCTTGCCAAATTATAATTCAGTAACAAGAATTTTCCTGCGTTTCCAAACCATTCCATTTAATGCACACACGACAGTGCAATTGAACAATTATTGGATATGTTCATCATCATTATCAATTGCCCTGCACTGACTGTGTTAATTGTAAATACATGTTGATGTCTTTGTGTTTCTCAGACATGACTTTATTTTTTTATTTCACTAAAATGTGATATTTCACTTAAATGTGAAATTCCTATATTGCGTACACAACATGTTGTCAACAAATACCAAGTTGAAAGTTAACCAATACTGGCGCGTTAAGTATAGGATATAGCTCATATATTGGAATTTGTTTATAATTGTAATATGTTAGTTATAACCGGCTTTAGGTTTACAGTCATATTGATCACTTACCAGATTAACTGAATGAAAACACTTAATAGATATTGTGCGATATGCCATAATAAATGGATTAGTTCAGCAAACATTTGAAATATTCTGGATGCTTATTGGATGTAAGATACAGGAAGAGGCTGCGTGAACTATAAGTAAATGAATGTGTACAAACGCAGTTGGAAATGCACACATTAATGGAACAACTCCATGTTGGTTGTTTGAACAAAAAACTATCACCAAATGCAGTAACTACATTTAGGATGGTTAAATCAATACGGTATGATACACCCCCTACGCCCCAAGCTTGGTGTAAATATATTATCCTGGTTAATGCATTTCGACACACTTTTCTGAAAATTCAGTTCTTCCTATCAATGGCCAAAATTTGTTTTGTTCTTGTATCTGATATGAAATTTGATATCTGATAATTTATTCCTATTGCCAAAATCTAGAAATTCCGTGTCTGTTTACAAGGGAGATAATAAACGGTTTACGTCAATACAACGTTTTTGAATTTCGCTGTGAATTTAAATAACACTGTTTGCTTTTGGCGGAAATATATATCGTAAATATACCGTTACTTACGTATTCTTGTTTTTACATCGAATTGCAACAGGAATTATACAGTTCGCAAATCCGATAAATTGTTCATTGTAAATACAGTCACTATGAACATTAAGTCATTAAGTCAGTAGGATTGAAATCGTTGATTATTTGGTAGTATTCAATGCGTGATGTATAAAGATATTGTCTTGGAATGTATAACATCAATTAACAGTCATACCTGCTTTTTTCGGATAAATTTGAGATTTGATTTTTTATAATGCCGTCATTGCATTTTTACATATATGTCAAGTGTTTCAGAGTTGCCTTACTCTCATAATTATTGTGTAATGTCGATTACATTGTTACATCACTGCATTGTGAGAGACGCGATATTATCGGCAGGATACTGAATGAAATAAAAGCAAGAACAATGGACGGATGACATTTAAATGACCACGTGACGCAGATGAGTCTTTTTTCAAGCTTTGGCTTGAATATGATCTATCGGCAAAAAGAATAACTTTCTTTCTGGGTATTGAACCGGTATATATTGCTACCTGATGAACGTCTGTGGTGCGGAGTATAGATTTACAAACAATTAAAAAAGTAAAGAATACCTCGGGTGAGAGTCGAACTGGTGCTTAACTTTTCAATAATTCATCTAAATACAGAACGTTTAACCGACTGAGTTATAGAGGCACACACAGTCTAGTTCTATGTAATTTATTGCTCAGGTACACTGGGCTTGTGAATTGGTATTTACCATTTCACGCTGAGAGATGGCTTGCGTTCTCCAACATGACAAGAGAAACCCAAAGTCCATGCTGTACAATGGAATATGTGTATTTGTTACACGGATAAAGGAGTTTTATTGCTATGGCTTTTAATTTACACGCTTGCCAAAGTATAATTCAGTAACCAGCATTTTCCTGCGTTTCCAAACCATTCCATTTAATGCAAACACAACAGTGGAATTGAACAATTATTGGATATGTTCATCATCATTATCAATTGCCCTGCACTGACTGTGTTAATTGTAAATACATGTTGATGTCTTTGTGTTTCTCAAACATGACTTTATTTTGTTATTTCACTAAAATGTGATATTTCACTTAAATGTGAAATTCCTATATTGCGTACACAACATGTTGTCAACAAATACCAAGTTGAAAGTTAACCAATACTGGCGCGTTAAGTATAGGATATAGCTCTTATATTGGAATTTGTTTATAATTCTAATATGTTAGTTATAACCGGCTTTAGGTTTACAGTCATATTGATCACTTACCAGATTAACTGAATGAAAACATTTAATAGATATTGTGCGATATGCCATAATAAATGGATTAGTTCAGCAAACATTTGAAATATTCTGGATGCTTATTGGATGTAAGATACAGGAAGAGGCTGCGTGAACTATAAGTAAATGAACGTGTACAAACGCAGTTGGAAATGCACACATTAAGTGAACAACTCCATGTTGGTTGTTTGAACAAAAAACTATCACCAAATGCAGTAACTACATTTAGGATGGTTAAATCAATACGGTATGATACACCCCCTACGCCCCAAGCTTGGTGTAAATATATTATCCTGGTTAATGCATTTCGACACACTTTTCTGAAAATTCAGTTCTTCTTATCAATGGCCAAAATTTGTTTTGTTCTTGTATCTGATATGAAATTTGATATCTGATAATTTATTCCTATTGCCAAAATCTAGAAATTCCATGTCTGTTTACAAGGGAGATAATAAACGGTTTACGTCAATACAACGTTTTTGAATTTCGCTGTGAATTTAAATAACACTGTTTGCTTTTGGCGGAAATATATATCGTAAATATACCGTTACTTACGTATTCTTGTTTCTACATCGAATTGCAACAGGAATTATACAGTTCGCAAATCCGATAAATTGTTCATTGTAAATACAGTCACTATGAACATTAAGTCATTAAGTCAGTAGGATTGAAATCGTTGATTATTTGGTAGTATTCAATGCGTGATGTATAAAGATATTGTCTTGGAATGTATAACATCAATTAACAGTCATACCTGCTTTTTTCGGATAAATTTGAGATTTTGATTTTTTATAATGCCGTCATTACATTTTTACATATATGTCAAGTGTTTCAGAGTTGCCTTACTCTCATAATTATTGTGTAATGTCGATTACATTGTTACATCACTGCATTGTGAGAGACGCGATATTATCGGCAGGATACTGAATGAAATAAAAGCAAGAACAATGGACGGATGACATTTAAATGACCACGTGACGCAGATGAGTCTTTTTTCAAGCTTTGGCTTGAATATGATCTATCGGCAAAAAGAATAACTTTCTTTCTGGGTATTGAACCGGTATATATTGCTACCTGATGAACGTCTGTGGTGCGGAGTATATATTTACAAACAATTAAAAAAGTAAAGAATACCTCGGGTGAGAGTCGAACTGGTGCTTAACTTTTCAATAATACATCTAAATACAGAACGTTTAACCGACTGAGTTATAGAGGCACACACAGTCTAGTTCTATGTAATTTATTGCTCAGATACACTGGGCTTGTGAATTGGTATTTACCATTTCACGCTGAGAGATGGCTTGCGTTCTCCAACATGACAAGAGAAACCAAAAGTCCATGCTGTACAATGGAATATGTGTATTTGTTACACGGATCAAAGGAATTTTATTGCTATGGCTTTTAATTTACACTCTTGCCAAAGTATAATTCAGTAACCAGAATTTTCCTGCGTTTCCAAACCATTCCATTTAATGCACACACAACAGTGGAATTGAACAATTATTGGATATGTTCATCATCATTATCAATTGCCATGCACTGACTGTGTTAATTGTAAATACATGTTGATGTCTTTGTGTTTCTCAAACATGACTTTATTTTGTTATTTCACTAAAATGTGATATTTCACTTAAATGTGAAATTCCTATATTGCGTACACAACATGTTGTCAACAAATACCAAGTTGAAAGTTAACCAATACTGGCGCGTTAAGTATAGGATATAGCTCATATATTGGAATTTGTTTATAATTCTAATATGTTAGTTATAACCGGCTTTAGGTTTACAGTCATATTCATCACTTACCAGATTAACTGAATGAAAACACTTAATAGATATTGTGCGATATGCCATAATAAATGGATTAGTTCAGCAAACATTTGAAATATTCTGGATGCTTATTGGATGTAAGATACAGGAAGAGGCTGCGTGAACTATAAGTAAATGAATGTGTACAAACGCAGTTGGAAATGCACACATTAAGTGAACAACTCCATGTTGGTTGTTTGAACAAAAAACTATCACCAAATGCAGTAACTACATTTAGGATGGTTAAATCAATACGGTATGATACACCCCCTACGCCCCAAGCTTGGTGTAAATATATTATCCTGGTTAATGCATTTCGACACACTTTTCTGAAAATTCAGTTCTTCCTATCAATGGCCAAAATTTGTTTTGTTCTTGTATCTGATATGAAATTTGATATCTGATAATTTATTCCTATTGCCAAAATCTAGAAATTCCATGTCTGTTTACAAGGGAGATAATAAACGGTTTACGTCAATGCAACGTTTTTGAATTTCGCTGTGAATTTAAATAACACTGTTTGCTTTTGGCGGAAATATATATCGTAAATATACCGTTACTTACGTATTCTTGTTTCTACATCGAATTGCAACAGGAATTATACAGTTCGCAAATCCGATAAATTGTTCATTGTAAATACAGTCACTATGAACATTAAGAACATTAAGTCAGTAGGATTGAAATCGTTGATTATTTGGTAGTATTCAATGCGTGATGTATAAAGATATTGTCTTGGAATGTATAACATCAATTAACAGTCATACCTGCTTTTTTCGGATAAATTTGAGATTTGATTTTTTATAATCCCGTCATTGCATTTTTACATATATGTCAAGTGTTTCAGAGTTGCCTTACTCTCATAATTATTGTGTAATGTCGATTACATTGTTACATCACTGCATTGTGAGAGACGCGATATTATCGGCAGGATACTGAATGAAATAAAAGCAAGAACAATGGACGGATGACATTTAAATGACCACGTGACGCAGATGAGTCTTTTTTCAAGCTTTGGCTTGAATATGATCTATCGGCAAAAAGAATAACTTTCTTTCTGGGTATTGAACCGGTATATATTGCTACCTGTTGAACGTCTGTGGTGCGGAGTATATATTTACAAACAATTAAAAAAGTAAAGAATACCTCGGGTGGGAGTCGAACTGGTGCTTAACTTTTCAATAATACATCTAAATACAGAACGTTTAACCGACTGAGTTATAGAGGCACACACAGTCTAGTTCTGTGTAATTTATTGCTCAGGTACACTGGGCTTGTGAATTGGTATTTACCATTTCACGCTGAGAGATGGCTTGCGTTCTCCAACATGACAAGAGAAACCCAAAGTCCATGCTGTACAATGGAATATGTGTATTTGTTACACGGATAAAGGAGTTTTATTGCTATGGCTTTTAATTTACACGCTTGCCAAAGTATAATTCAGTAACCAGCATTTTCCTGCGTTTCCAAGCCATTCCATTTAATGCACACACGACAGTGCAATTGAACAATTATTGGATATGTTCATCATCATTATCAATTGCCATGCACTGACTGTGTTAATTGTAAATACATGTTGATGTCTTTGTGTTTCTCAAACATGACTTTATTTTGTTATTTCACTAAAATGTGATATTTCACTTAAATGTGAAATTCCTATATTGCGTACACAACATGTTGTCAACAAATACCAAGTTGAAAGTTAACCAATACTGGCGCGTTAAGTATAGGATATAGCTCATATATTGGAATTTGTTTATAATTCTAATATGTTAGTTATAACCGGCTTTAGGTTTACAGTCATATTCATCACTTACCAGATTAACTGAATGAAAACACTTAATAGATATTGTGCGATATGCCATAATAAATGGATTAGTTCAGCGAACTTTTGAAATATTCTGGATGCTTATTGGATGTAAGATACAGGAAGAGGCTGCGTGAACTATAAGTAAATGAATGTGTACAAACGCAGTTGGAAATGCACACATTAAGTGAACAACTCCATGTTGGTTGTTTGAACAAAAAACTATCACCAAATGCAGTAACTACATTTAGGATGGTTAAATCAATACGGTATACAAGCTTGGTGTAAATATATTATCCTGGTTAATGCATTTCGACACACTTTTCTGAAAATTCAGTTCTTCCTATCAATGGCCAAAATTTGTTTTGTTCTTGTATCTGATATGAAATTTGATATCTGATAATTTATTCCTATTGCCAAAATCTAGAAATTCCATGTCTGTTTACAAGGGAGATAATAAACGGTTTACGTCAATGCAACGTTTTTGAATTTCGCTGTGAATTTAAATAACACTGTTTGCTTTTGGCGGAAATATATATCGTAAATATACCGTTACTTACGTATTCTTGTTTCTACATCGAATTGCAACAGGAATTATACAGTTCGCAAATCCGATAAATTGTTCATTGTAAATACAGTCACTATGAACATTAAGTCATTAAGTCAGTAGGATTGAAATCGTTGATTATTTGGTAGTATTCAATGCGTGATGTATAAAGATATTGTCTTGGAATGTATAACATCAATTAACAGTCATACCTGCTTTTTTCGGATAAATTTGAGATTTGATTTTTTATAATCCCGTCATTGCATTTTTACATATATGTCAAGTGTTTCAGAGTTGCCTTACTCTCATAATTATTGTGTAATGTCGATTACATTGTTACATCACTGCATTGTGAGAGACGCGATATTATCGACAGGATACTGAATGAAATAAAAGCAAGAACAATGGACGGATGACATTTAAATGACCACGTGACGCAGATGAGTCTTTTTTCAAGCTTTGGCTTGAATATGATCTATCGGCAAAAAGAATAACTTTCTTTCTGGGTATTGAACCGGTATATGTTGCTACCTGTTGAACGTCTGTGGTGCGGAGTATATATTTACAAACAATTAAAAAAGTAAAGAATACCTCGGGTGGGAGTCGAACTGGTGCTTAACTTTTCAATAATACATCTAAATACAGAACGTTTAACCGACTGAGTTATAGAGGCACACACAGTCTAGTTCTGTGTAATTTATTGCTCAGGTACACTGGGCTTGTGAATTGGTATTTACCATTTCACGCTGAGAGATGGCTTGCGTTCTCCAACATGACAAGAGAAACCCAAAGTCCATGCTGTACAATGGAATATGTGTATTTGTTACACGGATAAAGGAGTTTTATTGCTATGGCTTTTAATTTACACGCTTGCCAAAGTATAATTCAGTAACCAGCATTTTCCTGCGTTTCCAAACCATTCCATTTAATGCACACACAACAGTGGAATTGAACAATTATTGGATATGTTCATCATCATTATCAATTGCCCTGCACTGACTGTGTTAATTGTAAATACATGTTGATGTCTTTGTGTTTCTCAAACATGACTTTATTTTGTTATTTCACTAAAATGTGATATTTCACTTAAATGTGAAATTCCTATATTGCGTACACAACATGTTGTCAACAAATACCAAGTTGAAAGTTAACCAATACTGGCGCGTTAAGTATAGGATATAGCTCATATATTGGAATTTGTTTATAATTCTAATATGTTAGTTATAACCGGCTTTAGGTTTACAGTCATATTCATCACTTACCAGATTAACTGAATGAAAACACTTAATAGATATTGTGCGATATGCCATAATAAATGGATTAGTTCAGCAAACATTTGAAATATTCTGGATGCTTATTGGATGTAAGATACAGGAAGAGGCTGCGTGAACTATAAGTAAATGAATGTGTACAAACGCAGTTGGAAATGCACACATTAAGTGAACAACTCCATGTTAATTGGATGATATGACCTACGTGAAAAATTAGTATGTAAATCAGGCCCGGATCCAGAAATTCAAGACTAGGGGGGCCAATCATGAGGACCAATGATCCCTCCCCGAAGGTGGGTCCGGGGGAACTCCCCCGGAAGATTTGAACAATATAGGTATGAAATGGTGGCTTCTGGTGCATTTCGGGGTCTAAAATTTGAGGACTCATTCATGAGAATTGCACTAGTATTATTTTGTTAAAAATACAAAATCAAGCAAATTATACAAGTACCAACTTTTTAAAAATGTCCTAGGGACATCAATTCCTGTACCAACCCCAGTCAGATCTCCCCCAAAATTTTTTACTATATAGGTATGAAAGGGTTGCTTCTGGTGCATTTCGGGGTCTTAAATTTGAGGACTCATTCATGAGAATTCCACTAGTATTATCTTATTAAAAAAACGCAAAACGACCAATTCATACGAGTACTAATATGTTTTACCAATGTCCACTTGTTGACGATTCATCGTTAACAACATTGACAGACGACATAAAATGCCACCCAAAGGCAAAGTTTTTGAAAACAAAAGAACCGTACACTAGTCATGAATACTTATTGTGACTAAACAACATTAATTTTGATGTCGGCTGCGCGGCAGCAGAAAATTAAAGATGAAAAAAAAAACTTCGTGTGATGTCAAATTATCATTATTGTACCTCTTTACTAGTATTACATGATAGTTCTTTTTAAGCAAATTTTTAAGAAAATGTGAAAATAAATATGAAAGGAGGCTTATTCGGGAAAAAAAATATATTTCATTTTGCAAAACTTCAGGCCCAAGTATTACATTCCCTTCCATAAATTATTGAATTGATTAAAACTATTTTAAAAAAACTTAAATGAATTCAGTAGAGCTAATATCAGGTTTGAATTTTTTACAACTCCCCATCAATTCTTTATCACTAAACACCACCACGACAGACCTCTGTTACGTATGATGTTCAATAATCTGTGTTTTACAGACGCTTTCAACTTGTGTATATATATGCATGATTAGGAAATTACCTGGCTGATATAGAGTGAGCATACTATTCTAGACGGTCTCAAGGCCAATCAACACAACAGGGGGCCAAATTTGATGGCTACTGCTTCGGTCTCAAGGGCTGATATAGAGTGAGCATACTATTCTTCTAGACGGTCTCAAGGCCAATCAACACAACAGGGGGCCAAAATTTATGGCTACTGCTTCGGTCTCAAGGGCAATGAGCACAACAGGGGGCCAACTTTTATGGCACTTAAATTGCTTCAGCTATACTGGCAGTATACAAGAGGAAATCGACCATAAATCAATGTATTGCATTTAAAATGCTAAAATAGTAGTGGATATAATTTTGAATTTAGGAATATAAAAAGGTCACTCCACAAGGCCCCCTTGCCCCCCCCCCCCCGGTGGATCCGGGCCTGGTAAATTATGTTGTTTCCCGTTACCCCATTTTTTAGGCATGTTTCTTTTCTCAATTACATCTTTGATCTTCCTTAATTAAAAAGCGAGTCATTAACTCAAGTCCCTGTCGATGGTTTTAACTGCCTACTTTTTACACCTTTCGTCAACAACAAAATTACCGACAATTAAACACCTACTTTCTTCTATTTGAGACTATGGACTATCTAACTGTTAAAAACGGTCAGTAATAAACGGATTATCGATTATATTAGCACCCCCAATATACACAATGACACTTTTACAAGCGCGTATATTTCAACACCAATAACAACATCCTTTATTACTCTCATACTATCTTACACAAATCGGGGTCGGCAATAAATAAACAAACAACAATTTTATTTTCATCAATTTTTTTATTAAGTATATTTTTCCGAATATTCGAATATTGAAACAGGATTCGAATATTCGAAGATAAAACGAATATTCGTTGACATCCCTACTTTTTACCCATTTTCAAGGACTAAAAATTAAAAAAATTGGTATATAGAAGAAGGGATTCAGTGTATTTCCAAGTTTATCGCCCCGAGATGACCATCACTGCAGCACGGATAAAATTACACAGTGTGAGAATCGCTTTAAGAGGGCATAACACCTGTTTACCACCGTGCCGTCCTGTATAACCATACTATCGGCTTCTTGGCGGTAGGCCCAGTCGAAAATAGATTTGTCATCTTTTCACATTTTATTCATCATTGTTGGTATGTTTGTTATTATTTATCCTTTTCTACCCGCAGCAGAAGAATTCAATGGCAATTTACCAAATATTTTTTTTTCAAAATTAAAGTACTTTTCAATGAGTATTTGGCTGTTACAGATTCAAGTATTTTTTCAAGGAGTATGCTTCCAATTCAAGGACTTTTCAAGACTGGCAAACCTTGTGTATAAGGGTACCACAGTGCATTTTCGCCATAGCAGCCTTCTCTTGGGCAACAACCTCTCAATGTTGTGGAATGACAAAATCCCCATATGAACTAAATTAAATACAGGTATCACATAAAGTTAAAATGTCTTGCCTGGGTTTTAAACGCGTGACCATCTAACGGTTCGGTTCTGTTTTACGATTTGGGTAGGTGCGAAAGTGACATTTTTAGTCCTGAAGCAATATAACTAGTCAAGAGAACTCCTAAGTTTATACTCATTTTTTCGTTACACAGCTATTGAAACTGTTTACTTGACGACATAATGTTCTATCTCAAATTATTTCTCTACTTTATTTTATATTATAACACATGGTTCTAATTCTAAAACCTAGTCAAATGTTCATGTCTGGTCATTGCAAGTCAATAAACTATTTTTTTTTAATTGAAAATTTCATGTATTTTCATACAGTTCTATAACCAAATCAAATAACAGAAAGCCTAAAGGGTAGTAGTCGAAACCGAGCGATAGACACATGTATCGTTGCAGCCCTATCACTGGCATGTAACAAATTGAAAACAAACAAGAGGTGGCCCAGTGGTTAACGCTGCTGACTATGAATCCAAAGGTCATAGTTTCGATCCCTCATCCAGCCGGGTAAAAACAAAAATGCTTTTCAGTGTTTCCTACCTAACATAGTACTTGTATGTCACCAGGAAAGTACTGGTTAGACTCCATGAAAGTACTGGTTAGACTCCAGGAAAGTACTGGTTAGACTCTAGGAAAGTACTGGTTAGACTCCAGGAAAGTACTGGTTAGACTCCAGGAAAGTACTGGTTAGACTCCAGGAAAGTACTGGTTAGACTCCATGAAAGTACTGGTTAGACTCCAGGAAAGTACTGGTTAGACTCCATGAAAGTACTGGTTAGACTCTAGGAAAGTACTGGTTAGACTCCAGGAAAGTACTGGTTGGATGCTAGGAAAATAGTAACTATACAATGAGTCTCATTTGCACAGTGCAGTGACCGTCTTAGGCTTCAAAATTGTCTGTTTGTCTTATTCTGCTCCACTGACAGGTAAATTCCCCCCCTTGACTTTAAGAAGTTCCTTTATGGAGTGCAGGAGACACACCAGGTCGACCAAATTACCATAAATAGTGCATTAGTACTTGCTGTAATTTTTGAAAACAAAATGAAATGTTACTATGTTTTCAATAAGGTCTAATTACCAGAACTTAGATTGTTAACAATATTATCAGGTGATATAGTTTCCAAAGAACACATCATTAAGACCAGCAACATTTTGAAACTATAAACAATTCATATTGAATCTTCATCAGTGAAATTCATGAAACATTTTACTTTGAGCAAAAGCTTATACAATCTGTATGACGAAGGCAGTTTTTACACCATATCATGTTTGAATTAAGAGGTATTATAAAACACGTTCTTCATGAGTAGTACATAAAGCAATTTTCACAAACTTGTCCTCCCGACGTTTACGTCGAGTTTTCGTTAAGACAAACTATTTTCTACAGTCCCGAAAATAATTCGACATAATGAGAGTCGACTGTATTTTGTGTTTTTACCATGTTGTCATGGAATACTCCAGTAGAAATGTTGGATATCATTGTTTATCACATACCCACGCATATTTCCAAGATTGCGATCAAAATCATAAGGCACAGTGTGCAAGTAATGTTTAAATGAGTGAAAAAAGACCCGTATGCCATTTGTTTATATAAGCAAGAGCAATAATATCAAAAAATGTCCACAAAAAATTTCGCCAACTTTTGATGCATTGAACCAGGATGTTTTGAAACATGGTGGCACAATCTAAATATTCATGATTAACATACCAAGTTATGAGAAATCTACAAATCTTGCACCACGAAATTCTCAAAACCTATCTATTCAGTTCACCAAGTTCATTCTATTACCAACGGTCAATGTTTCAGATGAGCTCTGCATCTCATCAGCGCAAGGGTGTCAATAAGAGCCGGTAAAATTACACGGTTACTTAAGCATCATCACCCCGCTACTTTTCTTGTATGAGTGATCATAATTACGGGGAGTACCCCCTGACCTCAGTCTTCTTCCGATGACTTCCCTGCTAATTCTAAATTTAAGTGACATCATTAGCAGTGTATGAAAAAACGTCTAACTTAAATAATGATTTGATAAGCTCAGTTTCACACCAATTAGAAATATCAGATTCAGCACACTCGACAGCGATTCAAAGTACATAACTAACTGACCTCGTTAACATCGTCTGACGTCAGAAATGTTTATGTCATGATGTCAATTGACATTATTGTAAATGACACGGAGACGAAAGATTTTCCTTCATTGTCCGACCATATTAATCCGATCCTGACATTTATGCACGAATATATTACATGTATACATCAATTACCCCGACTATATAATTTTCCATGAAAGAATCGTGCATCATCAATATATTCCCTGGCAGTTATGGAAAGCATTGCATTTGTGGATTTCTTTCACTATATATTATTAAATGACCAAACGTGTTAGAGACGAAGATAAATTTAGATTATCAGTCTAAAGTGAAATTGTGCAAATAGAGGTCATGAGGATCATATTAATTTGTCTGAATACATGTAATACTTGTGTTACAAATAAGCTTGATATTAACAAATAATCAGAAATTGTTGACAATCAATACTACTATTGATAGCAACACAATTTGTAGAAAATCATTCTATTAATAATGATGTTGTGAATGAGATAGCCTCGCATACGTGTCTCTGTAATCCGACTTTTACACGCGTCTTCGTAACAGCGACAGTATAGAGATGTGACGTCCGTGGCTGGGCTATTCTTTATCTCTACAGCCTTATTACTTTCATGTTGCTTGAACACTACAGCTGTTTGGATGCACGATTTCACCTTATTTTGGTCAGGTATATGCGATAAATTGTTATTTAGAATCAAATTTATTAGACTAGTTGAGTGGACGAATATAAAGCTTTCATGATGTTCCCTTCGTACCATTTATTCAACTGTTTCTGTACACTTGTAAATTGAATACTAGTATATCACACATTTACTGTTCTCTATATACAGGAGTGTTCAGGCATAACAATAATTCTATCAGCATATTCAACAGGCCTTTTTCTATAGTTCCCACAGGTCCAACTATCTGACCCATTCCCAAAGCCAATTATTTGCTCCAAATAAGAAAAAAAATCCCAATCAGAAGCACTACTGGAGTGACCTTATATCTTGAAGCTCTATAAATTACTCTGGCCATTATTGTCTCTTGTGTCATAAATGTTTTTGGACATTGTGTGTGTCTTTTTGAAGGTTGATATAGGAAATGTAGATTAGAATGCTTGTTGATATAAAATTTAGATATGAAAAGCTTGTTCTTTTAACTATTGAAATTCTCAAAATTGGAGTTAAAGTGATTAAAGGTTTCCAAAATTGGGAAATTTAAAAAACGCATTTTTTCCCCAAAATATCTAACGGACAGAAAAAGGCCTGTATAACAATATTATCAGTATACATTCAAGTGAGGCTTGCACAAACATTCAAATAATGACATTCAGCATCTTAGCAAGTCACGAAAAATCCCTTAGAGTACAATTTCATTTTACATCAGCTGACCCTTGCGTCTACAAACACATCTTAGTCGATAAATTCCTACTCTGAACAACACAAGCAGTTCCTCACTACGGTGCTGTAAGCTGTAGTACAATGTCATAGTGAGTTTATTCTGATTCATATATTTATCTACATCTTGTGTTATCTGAGGAATCCAGTCATGTATTTCTTCTTGCTACTTTTGTCATCACTGATTAAAATTTCCATCAAAGCTTTATTCAAGGATTGGCCCACACGTCGTCCAGTCTGAAACAAAAAGATGATTTATTTTTACACGAAATGGAGTTACCATTACTCAGTCTGACTGTTGGGTATTATTGCATTTTAGGGCATCCCTGTTATGGTTTCTGCAAATTGAGTCAAATGTCCATAATGTAAAATCTAAACAAGAATATGTCATTGTCTTCATTTTAACTAATTTTTATCTTTTTTTGTTCAATTTGAACAGTTGAGTGTTTTCTTTTAGAATTTAGACGACTTGTTAAGAGAAAAACTGTGTTGTGAATTACAATCTACATAAAGTCGCCTTATTTCCAGAACCCTGTAACTAAAGTTTTGGCGGTTTTGAGTATTTGGTATCATTGAAACCGTCTTTCAAAGCTCTTTCTATCTGTACTACCTATATTGTTCTGGAATGCATATAACGTAAATAAAATAAAATTCCATAACCCCGTATGTAAAAATTATCTCAAGAGGGTAAACCTTTAAAGTTGTTTTTCTCAAAAAGACCAAAAACAAGTTATGGGGTTCTGGAAATAATGCGACGATATGTAGAGTCAATTGTGATTTATCAAATGCAAACCTCGACCATATGGTTTCAATGAAGTAAAAATCTAGTCAATGACTATAGTTGAACATATTTTAACTACGACTTAACTGACATAAAATAAGATAATTGGAATTCAGTTACAATGGAAATTACACAATGACCCAAAAAACAAGTTTTTGCCATATACAAGCACAATATTTACCTCCCTTGTTCTTAACTGTCGGCCATTTTGATAGGCAAAACTGATAAGATCTTATAGGAGTAATTTCCAAATATGTGATAATTGAGAAAATACCAAGAGAATTTGCATGTGACAACCACTTTTTCTTCAACGTACAGAGCCAAATGCCCACATGAGCATCATGAATAAGTTGTTTTTTATACATCTGATTAGATTATCATCGTTTACATTATATTTCCCATAAACTTTCAGGAAAATTTGCCTAACAAAATGGCCGACAATTCAGAACAAGGGAGGTAAATATTGTAGACGTGAGAACTATGTATTGTCCACATACTTCTAACATATCTTCCACACTTGATGTGTCAAGACTGCCGGACCCCTCTTTCTTCATAGCGGTAACTGTTCCCTTATCTGTTATACCAAGCATCAATCTATAATATATAATACAATCATTTAGCATTAGTGACAATATCCATCATGCACTAGAAGGTTGTATTTTCACTAGGGATGTCCACGAATATTTGAACAGCCGAAAACTTTTCATGGAGTTTTTTGGCTGTTACAAATTCAAGAAGTTTTCAAGGGGAAGGCATCAAATTCTGTGCAAACCTTGGATAAACAACAGACATGAACAGAAGTAGGTCTCTGCTCCTCGTCTCTTTTATTGGACAATTACGGGATAAAATAAAAAAAACCTTGATGGGGGTAAAATATGAACATTGTATACAATTTTCTGATAGGTGAAAAAACAGACGTAGAACAACACAAGCTTTTACCTGGAATTTAGGTAAACAATATTATCTAACACAAGAGTCAGAAAAACTTCCATTATTTAAGTTTTGATCAACAATGTATCTCTAGGAAGAAATTTAACTGAAATCACAATGGCTTATTCCTAAGAAACTAGATGCGTCCATAAGACATGGATACCCTTGCTATAGGCTTATCAGGCATTAGTGATTGGAAACCAGTTTTTTAAGTTGAAAATGGGCCATAACTCATCCAAACATTGGTGAATTGTAACCAAAAACGACCTTGACCTTTTAATATCTTATGATTATGTGCCAAAAAAAATTGAATCCATTCATCCTTTCAAGAGTTATTAATCGGAAACCACTTCATCGTGTGCATGGGAAGATGGACGCACTGACAAACACTTCACGCCCCTTGATATAAAAATGCATCAATACAAAGGCCAGAATGTCATAAAAACCATCAGATACCAATATCATCATCAGACTTACCTTGCTAAACAACAAGCCTCCTCTTTCTGACTTGCATCAACCACATGTGAGTGTCCAAGCTGAAATTATAGTACAATATAAAAATGAATGTCAATTTGAGTGTAAAATACAAACTGCACTATAATACTTACAAAATTAATGAAAAGAGATTGGTCAGCCATGGTTGTGTATAAAAAACCAGTTCCAGCCCTTTTTATGACAAATTTTGGGCCGATATTGCCCCCCCCCCCCTTTCGCCCCAAAAGTATAAATTTCCACTTCAGTAAAATTATTAAAAATTTAGCCTTATAAATACTCAAACTTGGTGATTCATGATGCAAATTTTCCCAATCAAAAGGACCCGCCATACTTCCCCAAAAACTGAAAAAAATGACCAATTCAATAAGCGATTATCCTACTACATTTATGACTAAAAGACTTCCAATTAATTTATAAAAACATTCCTGTATACTTTGATAATGCGTTACTGCAGGATATTGATGCCAACTTGTTCTTGTATAGCCAAGGGAAATAATTCTTACTTTACTCAATGTAACAATGCATGGAGCATGTGTAACGTCCAATCTCTGTACATCAAATGGATCGTCAGATAATTCTAACTCTACATGACCTTCATCCTGTGTAACTGTCAATGTAGGTATACTGAAATATAATTAACTCATACAAGAAACATAACACAATAAATCTATCAGTATAGACATTTGTTTCCGGGTAGCTGTATAACATTAATTGAACCTACATTTTTTGACCATCCTAATGTTGTCCTCCAGGGTAAAATGGAACCCATGAATGCTTCAATGAAAGCCTATAAGATTAGCATTATAATTCATTATTTGACAAATCAAGCAAAGAATTCAGTACAATTATCCAATATGCTGGAATTAAATAAATATCTGAATATAACCATAATGTAAAAGAAATAATGATTCTAATAAATACGAACAAATTCAAAAGCTTTCCAATATAAAGCAACACAGCTGATAAATAAATAAAATACATATTTTTAAACACACTGAAAAATAGCTTGTGATGGTAGATTCTTTGCCTAGGTCTGATAAATCATAGCTTATCTTAATAAAAATTGAATGTGAATGTGCAAAGATCACTACATGTATAAGAACTTTTAAAACAAGTTTATACCTTGTATTGAATATAGCTGCTTTCACAGCAACAGATGCTGCATCAAACAAATTTCCACCGCACTCCAGTAACTGAAGGGAGATAATTCATTACTTTGTCAAACTAGGCTCAAAAGGATATTAATGCTCATACACAGAAATGCTGGTAATACATGAATGTTTGGTAAATTTCTCAGACCATTTCCTTGGGAAAACAATAACTGCAATATGAGCTGATATGATGAGCAATTCTTTGCAAATACTTTCATGTAGAGTGTTCAACAATACAGAATACTGGTGCAGGGCTCTAGAAATCCACTAGCCCGACGTCCCGGACAAGTCTTTGTGCTACCAACAGCTGAGTTGAAGTTAGTCCTGGACAAGTCTGTTTTAAAAGGCCTAGACTCAATTTTATATAAATGACCCAAAAATTTAATTAACAAATTTTATCAGATATTACATTATCCTTGTTAACTGTATGGTAACTAACACAGCAGGTCTGTCCAGTTAGATCATGGTGACATACCTGTGGAGTTGAATCTGACCAATTTTCTAATATTCAAATGAATAGCCCTGTTTATTACAAATAAATAAGGTCAGTTCATGCAGGCCAAATTAACTGTTAATCCGTACCCCCAAACTGTTATCGGACAACTAGCCTCCCATGTTGGACAAGTCAATTTTAACATGTATGCTACTCCGGGACAAGTGTATTTGAAAAACAAATCTAGAGCCCTGTGGTGATGGTTTTTTCCCTGATTTTTTTAATGCCAGAAATAAAATAAATCCTCCAAGAGATTCTATCAGAGTAAAAGGAGGTAACTCCAGACATTTCTAGGATTATAACTTTAAATAATATGAATGCAAAGGAACTTTCGTTTGCTTCAAAATGGCTTTAAATGAAAATATTCTCACCAAAACATCC